>SJYT01008034.1:0-46103 GCA_006410635.1 Cephalophus harveyi
AATACTAGACTTTTGAGTTAATTAATTTTCTCTTTGTTATAAATCACTGTACTCCACTTTCTTGTTATAAAATGTTGTAAGAATGTAACTTTATTTAGTGCTTTCTGAGAGTGGCACCAGACTTTGGGAAGAGCAACATTTTTAAGACAAATAAGTCTTCTGGTTGACAAACCCTTATTAGAAAAGGGCCGTAAAATGTTAATTGGTCTTCTGGCCATAAGTTGATGTAAATCACCTAAGACTTCTGTATACAATTAGGTGTGCAGAAATAAAGCCTGGTCTCGATAAGAGTCAGGGCGGTTGACACTACATAATTTTGTATTATCCATTGATCTCTATGTATAATCAAAAGTATAAAAAGCATTCGAACAATAAAGAATGGACTAGTTTCTCGCGTTAGTCTCTTGAACTAGTTTCTTTAAAATCTGGCTCCCCGCATGTCTCTCTCTCTCTTTCTCCCTCTCCCTCCCTCTCCTTTTCTGGCTGAATTCCCATCTGGAGCGGGGAGGCTCGCCATATCTTCTTACTTGCCCTGGCTTCTAAGATCCGTGAGAGAGGGAGCCCAAGTCAGGGCACCCTCCGCTATTCAAATGGGCACCAGTGGCCCAATGCAGAGGGTGCACANCTCTCTCTCTTTCTCCCTCTCCCTCCCTCTCCTTTTCTGGCTGAATTCCCATCTGGAGCGGGGAGGCTCGCCATATCTTCTTACTTGCCCTGGCTTCTAAGATCCGTGAGAGAGGGAGCCCAAGTCAGGGCACCCTCCGCTATTCAAATGGGCACCAGTGGCCCAATGCAGAGGGTGCACATCTCTTGTCCTGAGATTTTATTAGTTCTCCACATAAACCAAGTTATTCAGCCTCTTTTCTCCACTAAATTTTCCTACTACACTATTTATTCCTAATCTCTCTTTATATTTCTAATTAAATAAGTTTTTTCTTGCCTACTCTGTCTCCCCTTTGAATTACCCTGGGTCCACCATGGCAGGACCCTGGCAGGGGTGCTTACCAAAATCCATAATACTGGACAAGTAAACCAATGTTTCCCGATGTGTGCAACTTTCGTTTCAGAATTGCATATGTGTGTGTGCGTGCACACACATGCACTGGGAAAAATGTGCGTGTGAGCTCTCTGAACTGGCCTGGCTGGGAGATGGAAGAATGGACACTGAACACATGAAAGAGCTTGTGTAAGGTACAAAGATCTTGGGGCAGCAGAAGCACTGACATCCTGGCAAATGGCCCAGGGATCTCACCAATGGAGCAAGCTGTACGTGTATACAGGTATGTAAGTGTAAACATGGATCCCTGAGCAGAAAGGTGAGACAGGCAAAAAGCACCTGGGGGCAGTCTGGGAGGATGCCAAGGTTCAGAGAAACAGAGTGGGCCAGATTCCCAGGCAAGAAGAGGGGTTATGCACAGCCCCTAAGACACGTGGCTTTTGTTTTGAATGCAGTTATCCATATTCCATCTTTTATGCAGAGCACAAAATATTATCTCTTGTCTGGTGGGTCAGCTGCTATAGAATCTCTGCAATGCGGGAGACCTGGGTTTGATCCCAGGTCTCAGGAAAATCCCCCGGAGAAGGGAAAGTCCACCCCCTCCAGTATTCTGGACTGTAGAATTCCACAGATTGTATCGTCCATGGGCTCACAAAGAGTCGGACATGACTGAGCGACTCCACTTCACTTCACTTTAGTTTTTTTTTTTTTTTGTATTTGAAATATTTGAAATGTATTCTAATATTAAGACAACAGAGAATTATTAAACATTTGCTAACAATTATACACATTTTAAATAACATGTTCATAGCATTCCAGTTTCTGAGTGCTCACAAGAAGTCTTAGATTTAGGATCAGAAAACTTATCAAGTTATTTTATACATTTCTTATCTTATTTTTCAGCTTTTCTTGGAAGTTTGAAATGGTGTTTCTTTGCAGCCCAAGTTTATCTGTTTACATATCAATGGTGGAGTTTTGAAACTGTTTTTGAATCTCAGAATAATTTCAAATATTTCCATTTTTATGTTAAAATCTACTTAGATTTCTCTCTCTCTCTCTTTTTCTTTTTTACTTTATGTTACTTTAAATACTGTATTGGTTTTGCCATACTTCAACATAAATCCACCACAGGTGTACATGAGTTTGCAATCCTGAACCCCCCCTCTCACCTCCCTTCTCATGCCATCTTTCTGGGACATCCCAGTGCACCAGCCCCAAGCATCCTGTATTCTGCATTGAACCTAGACTGGCACTTCATTTCTTACATGATATTATACATGTTTCAATGCCATTCTCCCAAATCATCCCACCCTCTCCCTCTCCCACAGAGTCCAAAAGTCTGTTCTATATATCTGTGTCTCTTTTGCTGTCTCGCATACAGGCTTATCATTACCATCTTTCTAAATTTCATATATATGTGTTAGTATATTGTATTGGTGTTTTTCTTTCTGCGTTACTTCACTCTGTGACTCCAGTTTCATCCACCTCATTAGAACTGATTCAAATGTATTCTTTTAAGTGGCTGAGTAATGCTCTGTTGTGCATATGTACCACAGCTTTCTTATCCATTCATCGGCTGATGGACATCTAGGTTGCTTCCATGTCCCGGCTATTATAAACAGTGCTGCGATGAGCACTGGGGTACACTTGTCTCTTTCAATTCTGGTTTCCTTGGTGTGTATGCCCAGCAGTGGGATTGCTGGGTCATAAGGCAGTTCTATTTCGAGTTTTTTAAGGAATCTCCCCACTGTTCTCCATAGTGGCTGTACTAGTTTGCATTCCCACCAACAGTGTAAGAGGGTTCCCTTTCTCTGCACCCTCTCCAGCATTTATTTTTGGAGACTTTTGGATCACAGTCATTCTGATTGGTGTGAATGGCACAAAGACAGAAATATAGATCAATGGAACAAAATAGAAAGCCCAGAGATAAATCCACACACCTATGGACACCTTATTTTCAGTTTAGTTTATAAAGAGACATCTCTGTCAGCTCTACCTCCTCCTGGCTCACTAAGGGAGGGTGACCCTAGACTAGGAGACTCTAGTTCTTGAAGAAGAACAAGTGACTGAAAAATTATAGGGGTGTGATTTTTGAGTTTTATCAGGATAAGGGGTCACTACACATGGGGGAGAAGGCAAAGGCATCCCACTCCAGTGTTCTTGCCTGGAGAAGCCCAGGGATGGTGCAGTCTGGTGGGCCGCTATCTATGGGATCGCACAGAGTCTGACACGACTGAAGTGACTTAGCAGCACAAATGGGGGATGGGTCCTGCTTCATTGCATACCTTAGGCTTGAATGATTTTTAAATGTTCTGTCAGATAGTTAAGTAAGTACAAACCCATTCATAATAACCTGAGTGGAGACCCTTATCTGCACGTTGTCACAGAAATTGAATAAAAGTTTTCCAGGGCTGGAATTATTGGGTAAACTGGAGAAGTCTATACTTCGTTTTATTCAGAGCCTAGCCATGGGTTGCTTTGCAGTTTGTGGCAATCACATGGTGGCCACAGTACCTCGATGGACTTTGTGAATGTCCGAGGCTGCACACTTGTGTCCTCCTGCATTTCCCAGGCTGAATCCTCAGTGATGGCATATTTGGGTGCAAGGCTGTGTGCTCAAACTTTTACCTACAGGAGCACGTGCTACTGTGAGTATAAATACATATGTGTCCTCAGTCGTGTCCAACTCTTTGTTACCCTATTGACCCAATGCTCCTCTGTCCATGGGATTCTCCAGCCAAGAATTCCAGAGTGGGTTGCCATGGCCGCCTTCAGGAGAGCTTCCTGACCCAGGGTTCGAATCTGTGTATCTTACATCTCATGCATTAGCAAGTGGGTTCTTTAGCACTACTGCCAACTGAGGAGCACTTGAGTATAAATGAAATTCTCTTATTTCTTAAAAAAAAAAAAAGTGGACAATTTCTTTTTTTCTTACTGTTGTTATTTTTATTGTCTTACTCATTTTTTTGCAACATAGTTTTATATTTTTATAAATTTATTGATTTTAATTGGGGGCTAATTACTTTACAGTATTGTAGTGGTTTTGCTATACATTCTCAGCAATCAGCCATGGGTGTAAATGTCTTCTGCATCCCTAACCCTGTCACACTTCCCTCCCCATCTCATCTCTCTGCGTCATCCCAGTGCACGAGTCCCAAGCACCCCGTCTCATGCATCGAACCTGGACTGGCTGTCTGTTTCACATATGATAATATATATGCTATTTTCATGTGCTATTCTCACAAATCAACCCACCCTTGCGATCTCCCACAGAGTAAAAAGACTGTTCTATACATCTGTCTCTTCTGCTGTCTTGCATATAGGGTTATCATTACTATCTTTCTAAACCCCATATATATTCATTAGTATACTATATTGATATTTTTCTTTCTGGCTTACTTCACTCTGTTTAATAGACTCCAGTTTCATCCACCTCATTAGAACTGATTCAAGTGTATTCTTTTTAATGGCTGCATAAGTTGACTCATTGGAAAAGACTCTGATACTGGGAGGGATTGGGGGCAGGAGGAGAAGGGGACGACCGAGGATGAGATGGTTGGATGGCATCACGTACTTGATGGACGTGAGTCTAAGTGAACTCCGAGAGATGGTAATGCACAGGGAGGCCTGGTGTGCTACAATTCATGGGGTCGCAAAGAGTCGGACACGACTGAGCGACTGAACTGAACTGAATAGTCCACTGTATATATGTACCCCAGGTTTTTTATGCATTCATCTCCTGATGGACATCTAGTTTGCTTCCAATTTTGAGCTCTTTATTGAATTTGTTATCATATCACTTCTGTTTTACATTTTGGTCTTGAGACACATGAGATCTTAGCACCCTGTGGATAGAAGCTGCACCTCCTGCATTGGAAGGTGAAGTCTTAATCACTGGACCACCAGGGAATTCACTCCCTATATCTTTTTGTGTTCCGAGTTGCTGATATCCAGAACAGTTTTGTTTTTTTGTTTTTTTTTTTCTGGGGCAGGACATTTTGTTAGCTGCACCCCCTGCATTGGAAGATGAAGTCTTAATCACTGGACCACCAGGGAATTCACTCCCTATATCTTTTTGTGTTCCTAGTTGTTGATATCCAGGACAGTTTTGTTTTGTTTTGTTTTTTGTGATTGAAAATTTTTCTGGGGCAGGACTTTTTGGTTTAAAGGAGGTTTCATTATAGATTAGTATGTCATTTCAGGATAGCAAATGATCATTTCAAAACATCTGCTACACCACCCTAAGAAACCCCCTTTAACGTGAGAAGGCAAGTGAATAGTGGTGACAGCTGTATGGACTTCTGTGTCATTCTCCAGGTGAGAATGAGGGGGCATGTAGGGGGATGCCCATGACCAGAGGCCTAAGCAGGTTCTCAATGTAACTTTGGTAGAAGCAAAGTTTATTTTGATCACTGTCACATGCTCAGGGCAGAGGTTCTTCTCAATTAGATCTGTAACTGGAAAAGGGGCTCTAGACTCCCACTCCCACCCCAATTAGGACTTCAGGTAGGCTCACCAGAGACCAGCTCTTGACCTGGCACACCAGTTCTGGATTCATGTGATAATTCATGAGGTTCACTACACTGTGTTGGTCAGATAATGCTGTATCACTCCATCAGTCAGTTAACTCGCTCAGTGGTGTCTGACTCTTTGAGACTCCATGGACTGTAGCACGCCAGGCTTCCCTGTCCATCACCAAATCCCGGAGCTTGCTCAAATGCAAGTCCATTGAGTCAGTGATGCCATCCAACCATCTCATCCTCTGTCGTCCCCTTGTCCTTCTGCCTTCAATCTTTCCCAGCACCAGAGTCCTTTCCAAGGAGTCACTTCTTCCCATCAGGTGGCCCAGGTATCCAGGCTTCAGCATCAGTCCTTCTAATGAATATTCAGGACTGATTTCCTTTAGAATGGACTGGTTGGATCTCCTTGCTATCCTTGAGATTCTCAAGAGTCTTCCCCACCACCACAGTTCAAAAGCATCAATTCTTCGGTGCTCAGCTTTTCTCATGGTCACCCTTAGAGCTCTTATTAATGCTGTCTCCTCTAAATTGAATGTATGCCATGTCATGTGGCATGTGGGATCTCAGTTCCCCAACCAGAGATCAAACCTGTGCCCCTGCATTGGAGCCAGTGAACCACCAGTGTTAAGGACAACCAGATAACAAATTCCCTCTAAATCAATTCATTTTTAAAGTTAAAGGAATCCGCTTTAAAAAGAAGTGCTTGGACTAAAAGTTGGAGTCCCTCTGAAGGCCCCAGGCACCTCCATAGCCACACCGCCCCCACTCGCCCTGCCTTTTGCTTTGTGCATCCCTGCTGGCACTTTGGCTCTCCACAGGAGCTTCAGCCTTGGGACCTTTGAACTCCTTGGTTCCTCTCCCAACATTCCCTCCCACTGGTGCTCAGTTGGCTTACTTCCCCTCCTCCCACCTTTGTTCTGCTGTCACCTCAAAACCAGGCAGGCCTTGATCACCAACTACCAACCTGCCCAGCTCTAGAGCCTTCTCTGTTCTCCATTCTCCACTTTATTTTTCTCCAAAGCTCTGGTGGTCAGCTGACACACTTGATACACGTAGGTGATGACTGCTTGTCCCCAGACTGTCCCCAGCTGTGTGAGGGGTGAGACGGCCTGTGTGTTTTGCTCACTGCCCATGCACAGCAATTGTGCAAGAGAGGCCAGCACACAGTAGGTGCTCAGCTAATAGAGCTCACATTCCATGTGGAGGGTTGGTGATGATGCCATGTGTCACAAAGGTAACTCTGCTGACAGAATAACACCTTGGAGGAGGAATATGGGTAGCTGGTGGAGAGACATACAGGTAGGCCTGACTAACTGGAACATGGGAGTGTGAGCTGGGAGGGAATCCATTCCCTGGAGTGAGGCTGAGGCTGGAAAAGGAAGAGTCCAAACAGCTGGGCAAGAGGAGGAGCCTTCCAGGATGCTGGGATGATATATGCAAAGCTTTCTAGCTTTCCCTCTCAGGAACTCCTTCCTCAGGACCCTCCATATTCTCATGGGTTTCATTCACTGAGACCCTGAACTTTTTTGTATTTCCTTAGAACTTGTTTCTGTGGCAGGAAGGGGGAAAACACGTTCCCCAGATTAAACTCTGGGACATTAACTATCCAGTTCCAAGCCCGCTGGGTGGGGCACGGGTGAGGGGGTTTGGCAGGCTATCTGGGGTAGTGCAGACAGGTCCAGACCCAGGACTTTACCAGCTCCTTACTTTCTAAGAATAGAGCTGTAGCCCATCATAAAATCCCCTGCAAAGAGAAGCCCTTGCATCAAAACTCCAGAGTTATGACCATGACTACGCTTAACCTGTGTCATATCAGTCATTTCCAGCCTTCTCTTAGAAAGTCCTTTTTTAATGTACTTGACATTGACCTAAGTCTGATATAAGTGGGCTACTTGGGTAGGGTCGCTTTTGGAGGGTTGACCTTTAAGAAATTCACTTCTTTTTGAGAATACAGGTGATTATATACTCCCAAAGTTTTAGGACAAATACAATTTTCCATGGCCTTTCCTCCCCTCTGCTCCCAAGTAAACTATCAGTATCCTTTAGAAATTAAAATGTTTTAGTGTCTAAATTAAACTCCCAAAGAAATTCACTTCTTTTTGAGAATACAGGTGATTATATACTCCCAAAGTTTTAGGACAAATACAATTTTCCATGGCCTTTCCTCCCCTCTGCTCCCAAGTAAATTATCAGTATCTTTTAGAAATTAAAATGTTTTAGTGTCTAAATTAAACTCCCCCCCAGAATATGTCAAGCCTGGAATGTTTTCAGATTGCATGCTTCTGTTTTTGTTGTTTGCTTGTTTGTTTTAATTTGAACATTAAAGGATCATCTCTGGGGATGCATGTTCATCTTTCCGTACTGGGGCCCCTGCAGTCAGAGCTGACCCCACTCCCCTCACAGATGAACACTCATGTGGTCACCCCTTCTCCACTGCTCAGTGTTTCTGGCTCTAATCTGCATTCTGGCCCACTCTTCTCACTTCCTGCCCTCACTCACCAGAATTCTGCCTATCCCTGGGCATGTCTTGACTAAAACTGTTCTCCAAATTTTCCTGCTGTCTGCTGAAATCCTGCCATCCACACTCATAGCCCAGTTCCTTCAGGTAGATACATACCGAAAGGCAGTGTTATTCAAACTCTAGTCACTCGTATTCATTTTTTTTCTCATTCCCAACCTGCTGGTACAATTACTGCCTTAATATATGCTTTATCTGAAGCAGCAGCTCTTTAAAGAAAAATTGATTTCAATTTTGGACTTAAACTTGACTACAAGACATTAGGTAAAACAGTATTTTGTGCTCTGCATAAAAGATGCACTATGGATAACTGCAGTCAAAACAAAAGCAATGCTTCTAAATTCTCCATAAATACCATTGTGCTGGGGATGGTCCTATCCTTGGTGTGGAGTTCCCTTGAGTGTTACATGTCAAGGTGCCAGGCCATGCTGAGACTATCTGGAAGGAATTAGAAGAGATGAAAGACAATACTCTGTTCTGGGTGATTCATTGTTATTCAGTGCTTTGGCCACTGGGAGGCTGTCTGATTCCTGTAGGTTTCCTGGCCAAACAGAGTATGTCAAGCCTGGAATGTTTTCAGATTGCATGCTTCTGTTTTTGTTGTTGTTTGCTTGTTTGTTTTAATTTGAACATGAGTGGATCATCTCTGGGGATGCATGTTCATCTCTCCGGTTGCTGGGGCCCTGCAGTCAGAGATAGCCCCATTCCCCGCATGGATGAACACTCATGTGGTCACCCCCTCTCCACTGCTCAATGTTTCTGGCTCTAATCTGCATTCCGGCCAGCCCTTCTCACTTCCTGCCCTCACTCACCAGAATTCTGCCTATCCCTGGGCATGTCTTGACTAAAACTGTTCTCCTCCAAATTTTCCTGCTGTCTGTTGAAATCCTGCCATCTGTTGAAATCCTGCCATCCACACTCATAGCCCAGTTCCTTCAGGTAGATACATACTGAAAGGCAGTGTTATTCAAACTCTAGTCACTCGTATTCATTTTTTTTTTCTCATTTCCAACCTGCTGGTACAATTACTGCCTTAATATATGCTTTATCTGAAGCAGCAGCTCTTTAAAGAAAAATTGATTTCAATTTTGGACTTAAACTTGACTACAAGACATCAGGTAAAACAGTATTTTGTGCTCTGCATAAAAGATGTACTATGGATAACTGCAGTCAAAACAAAGCAATGCTTCTAAATTCTCCATAAATACCATTGTGCTAGGGATGGTTCTATCCTTGGTGTGGAGTTCCCTTGAGTGTTACATGTCAAGATGCCAGGCCATGCTGAGACTATCTGGAAGGAATTAGAAGAGATGAAAGACAATACTCTGTTCTGGGTGATTCACTGTTATTCAGTGCTTTGGCTACTGGGAGGCTGTCTTATTCCTGTAGGTTTCCTGGCCAAGGAAAGCATATCTGTTAATGTCCAGATGGACTTTGGCTAAGTCTTTCTCAAAGTGCTTACTGAGCTCTAACTTTGTAAAACAAGGTACTTGCAAGATTCTGTTCATCCACTGGGTAGTCGATTATCAGGTGGGCAACTCCAGGCCAGGGGCTGTGTCATGTTGGCCTCAGTCACCCAGAGCCCTTGGCAACTATCTCAAATGTGAGGAACCACATAACCCAAGGAGGCTGATGTTTTAAGCTAGAACATGATGCAAAATTGGCCTATGCATAAAAAGTGAGAATGTGCTCATTATCAGGGAGGTCCTTGGCATGGTATCCTAGGATGGTGACCTAGAACTCACTGGCCTGGAGACCCTGAAAGTCAGCCTGAGTCCCGTCTACATTCTGTTTTGTTTTTTCATGTGTTGGCTTCAGTTGTAGGTAAAGCTCCACCATCCACAACAGCGGGCAGCCAGTCTCCCCCTGAAATTATGGTCCTCAACCGCTCATCCTCCCAAACTGCCATGGCTGGGGTCATAGCCACCAGCAGCACCACCTACACGGCTGCCATCACTACCACCATCACCACAGGAAACCAGTGAAAAAGCAGAGGCCCCTTTTACCTAAGGAGACTGCCCTGGCCATGCAGCAGGTTGTATGGAACTCATCAGGGAAGTTTCAAATGCCCTCCCAAAAGTGGCACATGCAGAAGATGCAGTGTCTGCAGCAGCAGCAGCAGCAAAGCCAGCAGCAGCAGCCTTAGTTGTTGGGGGCCAGCGTGAGGAATCCCGCCCGTGACAAGGTCATGTGGAAGGAAGCCTGACAAACACAAGGATGTGATCAGGTTTCAGGGGTTCCCCCTGGAATTTCCTGAGCATCCACCCCCCCAAAAAATAAGAATCTGCCAGCCTTTGTACTCTGCTTTTCCACTCTTCTGATATTCTCTGGAAAAAGTCAATTCAAGGCTTTAGTCTTCTGCATTTAAAAGGGATACTTCAGTTAAACCCCCTCTGATAACTCTCTAGCTTGTCTAACAGGCTCCCCAGACCTCTTACAGCTTGTGAATTGCTTACAGCCCCCAACCGTGAGAGGCACAAAGCTTAAAAGCATCTTAAGGAAACAGAGCCTTTTCTAAAGAGTTAAAAATTATATTGGTAGGGGTTTTCACTGTTGACTCAATAACTGCTGCCAGACCTCCATATTCTTTATCTTTTAGGCACCTGGAGGATGTTAATCAATGTAAACGGGACATGGAAAAGGATAGATAGTGGTTTTGATGTTAGCAACACTAGACTTTTGAGTTAATTACTTTTTTTTTTTTGTTATATATCACTGCACTCCTCTTGTGTCCTTGCTATGTAAGAATGTAACTTTATTTAGTGCTTTCTGAGAGTGGCACCAGACTTTGGGAAGATCAACACAAATAAGTCTTCTGGTTGACAAACCCTTATCAGGAAAAAGGCTGTAAAATGTTAAATGGTTCTCTGGCTAGAAGACATGCAAATCACCTAAGATTTGTGTATACAATTAGGTATGCAGAGAGAAAAGCCTGGTTTTGATAAGAGTCAGGGCTGCTGACGCCGCATAATTTTGTATTACCTATTGATCTCTATGTATAATCAAAGGTATATAAGGAGATTCTAGACAATAGAGGATGGGACCAGTAGCTGGACTGGTTTCCTCCATGTCTCCTCTTTATTCTAATTTCAGGCTGAATTCCCATCTGGAATGGGGAGACTCATCATGTCTACTTACTTGCCGTGGCTTTTAAGATCTGTGAGAGAGAGAGCCCAAGGTGGGGCACTCTCCGATATTCAAATGGGCGCCAGTGGCCTAATGTAGATGTTGCAAGCTCCTTGTCTGGAGTTTTATTGGCTTTCCCCGTAAACCAAGTTATTCAGCCTCTTTTCTCCACTTAATTTTCCTACTACACTATTTCTTCCTAATCTAATCTAATATTAATAAATAAATAAATTTTCCTCACTGACGCCGTCCACGCTTTGAATTCCCTGGATCCACCGGGGCTGGACCCCGGCACTCAGTCTTCCCAGGGGATGAGATATCAGAACAGACAGATTGTGAAAGGTACCGAGCCTCCCCACTCTATTCTCCATGGCACACCATACTTTTTTGCCACATGTTTAGTTCCTGCCTGTTTAGTTTTGCCATGTTTAGTTCCTTACAGTGGTTGCCTGCCCACTGTATCCTGGAGGCCTGACACATATCATTTGGTATTATTTTTAAAAATTATTTTGCAGCTTTATTTTGAACTTTTCTTTTGTCTTGTTCATTTTATAAATAGTATATACACGTCTTCTTAGAACGGGGTGAAATGGATGTCTAGACAACAAAAATCTGTTGTATTTATTGACTTTCTATTTCATTCTCCACCCTTTCTCAAAGGTATTGTTAACCATAAGGTATTTTTCTAATTCATGTATGCATATATATTTGTCTATGTATATATATGACTTCATAAAAGTTAGTTTTTTTTGTTGTTTGTTTTTTGTTTCTATTTGAAAACATCAAAATGATAAATTCCTTGCCTTTTTCTCTCCCCACCTTTCAGCATGTTTTGGAGGTCAATCCATGTCAGTGCATATAGCTCTCCCTTTTTCTTTTGCACTGGTGTATAATATCCCACAGTTTATTTAATAAAGTATTCAATTAGGTTCCTTCCAGTTTTTACCAGTTGTAACCAGCCCTGCAATGAATACCTTTGTATAAGTCTCCTTGTGCATGTCCGTGAACCCCTAGGCATAAATTTTGAAAGAGTATAGTATGAGAAGTGGATAGTAAAGGATACCTGAAAAACTAAGGATTAGCACCCACCAGCCAATGCAAGAAGAGCAAGCATCAAACCATTGCCAAAGTGCAGAATGACAGCTCCTAGCAGGAGTCTCTTTCTGGGCTGATGAAAGCAGAACAAAGTGCTGATCTGATGGGGACTAGTTTGTCTGGCTCTCATGAGGACTGATACTGGTCTTATTTCATGAGGAAACCTGCATTGAGATTCTTCATTACTGGACTTGGATTGAAACTCTCACATACTGAGTGCACTATCAGGAGGAGAACTGGAAAGAGTTGCAGCAGGTTGTGAAATGAAAGAGTAGGCAGATATTGAACTGCCTCAAGTGAAACTCTTCAAAGATTGGGGTGGAAGAAGACCAAAAGATTGGACACAGAGTATGGGAGTACAGCCAGATTGATCCTGCTGTCCAAAGTGTTGCTAGGCCAGAACCAGGTCTGGGATCTTTCAGGCTGGAATGAGAAGTTCCAGGCTCCTGAATCATAGCCCTTAACAATAATGAGCATTCCAGGGGAACTTGGGAGCTGGCAAAAAGGAGCTCATTGATGGTATGGTTCATAATTCCCAGACTGTCCTGTTAAACATAAACAAAACTGGCCAGAGCTAGTTGAAGTAGTTAGGATAGATTTTAATCTGCTATTTACTATTATAGTAGGGCAAAACATCCAGCATGAACTGAAGTCAATTTCAGTGTGTACGCAGGGGACTGGGATTTTAAAAGGAGATTAGGGAATATGGAGGGGGAATCATGTGAATTTTATAGAGTCAGAAAATGACAATTTTATGCAAATTGGGAAGGGGGTAGGGGGTGTTGGTCCATGTGAAATATCTGAGGTTGCTAACTCAGTTACCTCTTAAAGGTAGGCTTCTGCCCTCTCGTAGAGACAGGGCAAAGGGCCCTCTACTTAGGTATTGACTGGAGCAAATCAGCAATTCTCTTGGCATCCTTGAATTTTCTTAGGTGGGACTTTAAAGGGGTGTGGGTCATCCTAGGGATGCAGCCTTGAGCTGTTGGAAACTGTATTAGTTCTTAAAGACCCACGTGGAGGCCTTGCTGAGAAAGGGCTCCTTAGAACTTTGCTCAAGTTTTGCCAATGGGAGAATCATTGTCTCTTGAAAGCAGGGAAATTTGAGAGTGGGGATTGGCCCCTGCTCCCACCAGAGCTTCGAGCTGGGACAGCCTTCCTCAGACAGTGGGGTGACCAAGAACCATTTGCTTTCACAGCTGTCCAGCAGAAAGAGATCACACAGAACGCATCCACCTCCACCATCACCCTGGTGACCAGCACCTAGTCGTCGCCCCTCGTCACCAGCTCAGGGTCCACGAGCACCCTTGTATCTTCATTCAGTCCTGCCCATCACCACCACTTCATCTGATGTCGCTGCAGACACTGCCAAATACACTAGCCAAGTGAGTGTCAGTGGCGGGATAGTGGAGGGCCAGCCTTGGATCTTTCCAGGAATTAAAGGGGACCAGGAAGTGGTGGAGTCTCTCCCTAACTCGCCTGTCCTCATGGCATGGTCCTTGTCAGGGATGTGGTGGGCAGGCTTGCCTGCTCTGTGTTCACTTGTGGGCACACTCTCCATTTAGGTTCTGTCTTCTGTCTTTTAAAATTTATTTTATTGAAGTACAGGTGATATACAATGTATTAATTTCTACTGTAAAAGAAAATGATTCAGTTATATACACATATACTTTTTCATATTCCTTTCCATTATGGTTTATCACAGGATATTTATTGTAGTTCCCTGTGCTATTAAACAGGAGCTTTATGTGGTGGGCAGGCTTGCCTGCTCTGTGTTCACTTGTGGGCACACTCTCCATTTAGGTTCTGTCTTCTGTCTTTTAAAATTTATTTTATTGAAGTACAGGTGATATACAATGTATTAATTTCTACTGTAAAAGAAAATGATTCAGTTATATACACATATACTTTTTCATATTCTTTTCCATTATGGTTTATCACAGGATATTGATTGTAGTTCCCTGTGCTATTAAACAGGAGCTTATTGTTTATTCTATGTATAATAGTTTGCATCTGCTAATCTCAGATTCCCAGTGTGTCCCATCTGCCCACACCCCAGCCCTCCTCTCTACTTCTCTCTTAATTTGCCAAGTGCTTTGTTGCTCACCGTTGAGTCTGGGGAAGTAAAGTTGCAGATCTCCTTGCTGTCAGATGAGAGTGCTCTGGAGTGATATGCAGGTTCATATTGTATAACCCAGGGAATGAAAAGCACCACCAGAACTGCAGGTCTCTGGGGAGTCCCTTCTGCTTCCTGCTGGGGCCTAGAGCAGTATTTGCTACATTGTTGTAGAATGAAAGCAGGTTGCTGCCTCATGTCTCATTGAGCTTCTTATCAATAACATTTTTTTAAAGTGTACAAGTTTTAAAGTCTTTTGAATTTGTTGTAATATTGCTTTATTTCCCTCCTTTTAAAACGTTTTGGATTTTTGACTACAAGGCATGTGGAATCTTATCTCCCTGGCTAAGTAATCAAAGCCATACCCCCCACACTGGAAGGCAAGGTCTCAACCACTGGAGTTCCAGGGACATTCTCACACCTACTTTATAGATGAGCACACTGAGATCTGGTCAGGTCAAACAGCTTGTCCAGGATCACATAATCCATAGATGTCTAATCGGCATTTGAATGGTAGGAGCCAGGATCTAGAATACCCTCTTGACCTGGCTTTGAGCTCACTTGTGAATTCACACCAGGCCTGCTGACCACAGTCCTTGGGTGTCCACAGACTGATTGTTCTTACATGTGGCTTTTTAAAACAAACCCACTGAAGAGTCAGTGTGGCTAAAAAGATAAAATCCAAGTCTTGGGCTTATGTATCTTATTTAGTATATCTGCCCCCCCATTTTGAATAAAAGAAGAATTTTTATCAAGTCTCTGAGTTTCAGAAATTCCCAGTGTGTCCCATCTGCCCACACCCCAGCCCTCCTCTCTACTTCTCTCTTAATTTGCCAAGTGCTTTTTTGCTTGCCGTTGAGTCTGGGGAAGTAAAGTTGCAGATCTTCTTGCTGTCAGATGAGAGTGCTCTGGAGTGATATGCAGGTTCATATCATATAACCCAGGGAATGAAAAGCACCAGCAGAACTGCAGGTCTCTGGGGAGTCCCTTCTGCTCCCTGCTGGGGCCTAGAACAGTAATTGCTACATTGTTGTAAAATGAAAGCAGGTTGCTGCCTCATGACTCATTGAGCTTCTTATCAGTAACATTTTTTTAAAGTGTACAATTTTTAAAGTCTTTTTTGAATTTGTTGTAATATTGCTTTATTTCCCTCATTTTAAAACGTTTTGGATTTTTGACTACAAGGCATGTGGAATCTTATCTCCCTGGCTAAGGAATCAAAGCCGTACCCCCCACACTGGAAGGCAAGGTCTCAACCACTGGAGTTCCAGGGACATTCTCACACCCATTTTATAGATGAGCACACTGAGATCTGGTCAGGTCAAACAGCTTGTCCAGGATCACATAATCCATAGATGTCTAATCGGCANAGGCATATGGAATCTTATCTCCCTGGCTAAGGAATCAAAGCCGTACCCCCCACACTGGAAGGCAAGGTCTCAACCACTGGAGTTCCAGGGACATTCTCACACCCATTTTATAGATGAGCACACTGAGATCTGGTCAGGTCAAACAGCTTGTCCAGTATCACAGAATCCATAGATGTCTAATCGGCATTTGAATGGTAGCAGCCAGGATCTAGAATACCCTCTTGACCTGGCTTTGAGCTCACTTGTGAATTCATACCAGGCCTGCTGACCACAGTCCTCGGGTGTCCACAGACTGATTGTTCTTACATGTGGCTTTTTAAAGCAAACCTACTGAAGAGTCAGTGTGGCTAAAGAGATAAAATCCAAGTCTTGGGCTTATGTCTCTTGTTTAGTATATCTGTCCTGCCCCCCATTTTGAATAAAAGAAGAATTTTTAACAAGTCTCTGAGTTTCAGAACAGGAAGGGTTCAACTATTAGGTGTGGTCACATCCTCAAGGTTTTTAGAATTGCCTCTGGGGCAGCCGGTGACTCCATGTGCTCAGGGATCCACACAGCTGAGACAGGGTTCCTGGGTACCTCAGTTACAGAGGTGCTCACCTTGGATCCAAAGTGCAAGCCACAGGCAGGGAGTTGGATTTGGGGGGAGGGGTGGGGTAGGGGCGGGCTTACACCAACCTCACCGATGTGCACCTTTTGCAGAGTCCATCCCTAAAGTTGTGCCTTAGGCTTGAGCAGTGTCAGGAATGCAGCCATGCTCTGAGGCAAGAAGCAGAGCACTTTCCTTGGCTTGCTGTCTGGGCCCCACAATGCAGCCCCAAGCCAAACCACCCTGGAACCCTTGGCCTGCGGTGTGAGCTCTTGGCCTTTCCAACCCCACCACCCACCCACCCCTCCAGCCTGTGGCTTAGAGCAGACTCCTGAGTGGCTAAGGTTGATCACATGTGGATTCACTTCCTACAGGAACAGAGCTCCTCTCAGACACAGACACACACACAAACAGATGACACAAGTACACACGTGTACACACACGTGTGCAATGCACAGAGACACAAATCCAAACAGGTGTTTCAGCGACTGAAGTCCCAGTGGTTCGCATGAAATACATAGATGTCTTTATTTCTTACAGGAAAATGTTCATTCTGATTTCAGATGTGAAATATAGAGAAGTCCAACTTTCATGAAAGGGAATAATGCCTAGATTTTGATGCAGGCAATATAGAGAACTCCATATATCACTGAGGACAGTCCTTATTTTATACATGAAAAATAGGGAATTAAGTATTTCACAAATGAACAGGGGTGTCCAGAATTTCATTTATGAAATAGAGATAATTCCAATCCATATTGGATCCCCAGATCTTAATTACATACTTCTTGTCAGTAAAATATCATTGAGATTTTCATATAGGAAATGTATACAGTTTCAAAATTCAAGCAGGGAAGTGTATGAGCAACTTTCATATCTGAAATATATAGAATTCCCCATTCATGTAGCAAAACGTGTGCACAGATATCACTATGTGAAACAGACAAGATTCCATATATGATAAAGCAAATTATACCAGTAGCTTTTCAAACATGAAATACAGGTTTCCTATTTTAGGTAGAAACATCTGCACCCATGTTCTCACATGGGAAATAGAGAAAATTCATCTTTCAGGTTTTCATCTGCACTAAGCAGTGCATGCAAAGCAAGTGCTCTGGAACAACCAAGAAGAATAGCATAGGAAGGGATGTGGGAGCGGTGCCAGGATGGGTGGAACCACTATATACTTTTGGCTTATTAATATTGATGCATGGCAGAAACCATTACAATATTGTATAGGAATTAACTCCCAGTTAAACTAAAAAACAAAACTAAACTAAGTTTTGAGAAAAGTAAAGGAACAATGGGATTCAACTTTGCTCTGTGGTGACCTAAATGGGAAGGAAATCCAAAACAGATAAGATTCATGTACACTTAAAATTGATTCACTTTGACACACATACAGCAGAATCTAAAGCAACACTGTAATATGACTATAGTCCAAAAATAATTGTTGGAAATACATTACATGTCAACTACAATTCCAGCAGTAAATAAATAAATTGTAGCCCCATTTGCAGTGTATGTCTTTGGAGACATTATGTTAAGTTAAATACTTCAGTTAGAGGAAGTTGAAAGTTTTTACATCACATGACATTTTTAAGGTGAAATCCCTACGTTATAGACACAAGTAGAATTGGGTCATCAGGCTAGTGGAAATGGCCCATGATGGCCCAAGTTACCAACTTTCAGGTTCAATAAGCTCACCAAGGAAGATATTGTAATAGAGGCAGGATGGAAAATGGAGCTGCAGGCCTCAGCCCAAGACCGTTAGGGAAGTTAGAAAATCCAACACCACCAACAGAAAGCCTCTCAGCAGAATGTACAGAAAGATACATTTCAGCCTTCCCACAGAGCCCTCCAGGCCCTTGGGCCTTGGGCTGGGTAATGAACTGTGGAGTTGGGGCAACCTTGGGGACTGGCTGTGTCTTACAGGGTCCTGGAGCCCTTGTTGGAGCCACTCATTGGCCTGGTCCAGGTTTCAAAGCAATGGCCAACGTGTCCCATCCCCACCTCCAAACAGTTGCGGCAATCTCCATGGGTCACAGTGTACAGGACCCAGCTCCCCATTTGAGTAGACTGAGGTGGCTGAGGCCAGCTTCATGCTGGGTACCTGGCTCCCTCATTGAAGGTGGCTGGGCAGGGTATGGGGGACCTGCTAAGAGGAGGGCACAGAGGACTGAGAACTGCCTCTTCCAGTTGGGACTGGGCACTTCTGGAAGTAACAAGACTGGGAGCTAGATGAATGCTCCCAGACAGGACAACCAGGCTACACAGAGACCCCCTCCTCACAACCAGGACCTTGAAGGGTGAAAGTCAATTTTGGGAATCTCCTTTCAGGGAATAGGGAATAATATTTGTTTCTCTTGAGGATTGCTGCTGCTGCTAAATCACGTTAGTCGTGTCCGACTCTGTGCGACCCCATAGATGGCAGCCCACCAGGCTCCCATCCCTGGGATTCTCCAGGTAAGAATACTGTACTGGGTTGCATTTCCTCCTCCAGAGGATTACAGGAACACAGTTAGCTGACCACCACCTTATCTCAAGAAAACAATATCTGAAAGCAATGAGTTTGCAACAGCTAATCACACCCCTCCTTCACATTTCCTATATATGGCCTTTGCTGAAAGCTTTGAGGGAGTTTGTGATTCCCCCCACCCCCACATTGGTTTAGGTTTGCATTCTTTTTTAATACAAGTGTTTAAAATTTTAAGCACTTATAGACATGCATCTCACGAATTCTGACATGCTGTGTTTTTATTATCACTCTGTTAAAATATTTTCTAATCTTTCTTTCTATTTTTTACTACTTAAAAATTTTTATTTTAATTGGAGTTTAATTACTTTACATTATTGTGGTGGGTTTTGCCATAAGATTACATGAATCAGCCATGGGTGGACATGCATTCCCCATCCTGACCCTCCCTCCCACCTACCTCCCCATCTCATCCCTCAGAGTCATCCCCGTGCACCAGCCCTGAGCACCATGTCTCATGCATGGAACCTGGACTGGCAATCTGTTTCAAATACGATAATACACATCTTTCAATGATATTCTCTTAAAGAATCTCACCTTTGCCTTCTCCCACAGAGTTCCATCCAAAGTATGTTCATTAACATCTGTTTCTCTTTTGCTGTCTCGCATATAGGGTCATTGTTACCACCTTTCTAAATTCCATATATATGCATTAATTTTTCTGACTTACTTTGCTCAGCATAATAGGCTCCAGTTTCATCTACCTCATTAGAACTGATTCAAATGCATTATTTTTAATAGCTGAGTAATATTCCACTGTCTATATGTACCACAACTTTCACCTCCATTCACCAGCCGATGGATCTCTAGGTGGCTTCCATGTCCTATCTATTGTAAACAGTGCTGTAATGAACACTGGGGCACACATGTCTTGTAATTCTGGCCTTTCGTATGATGTACTCTGCATATAAATTAAATAAGCAAAGTAGTAATATACAGCCTTGATATACTCCTTTCCACCAATTTAGGACCAGTCTATTGTTCCAAGTCCAATTCTAACCGTTGCTTCTTGACCTGCATACAGACTTCTCAGGCAGCAGGTAAGGTGGTTTGGTGTTGGTTCATCCTTAAACATTTTCCAGTTTGTTGTGACCCACACAGTCCAAGGCTCTAGTGTACTCAGTGAAGGAGAACTGCATGTTTTACTGGAATTTTCTTGCTTTAGCTGTGATCCAGCAGACGTTGGCAATTTGCTCTCTAGTTCCTCTGCCTTTTCTGAATCCTGCTTGAGCATTTAGAAGTTCTTGGTTCACTTCTGTTGAGGACTTGGAGACTTTGAGCATTCCTTTGCTAGTGTGTGAGATAAGTGCAATTGTTGGTAGTCTGAACATTCTTTGACATGCCATTTCTTTGGGATAGGAATGAAAGCTGACTTTTTCCAGTACTACGGACAATGCTGAGTTTTCCAAGTCTGCTGGCCTATTGAATGCAGCACTTTCACAGCCTCATCATTTAGGATTTGAAATAGTTCAGCCAGAATTCCATCACCTCTACTAACTTTGTTCTTATTGGTGGTTCCTTAGGGCCTACTCACTTCTCACTCCAGGAAGTCTGGCTCTAGGTGAGTGAGCACACCGCTGTGCTTATCTTGGCCATTATCAATAGTTCTTCTGTGAATTCTTGCCACCTCTTAATATCTTCTGCTTCTGTTAGGTCCATACTGTTTTTGTCCTTTATTGTGCCCCTCTTTGCATGAAATATTCCCTTGGTATGTATACCTTCATGAAGAGACCTCTACTGTTTCTCAGTCTATGGTTTTCCTCTATTTCTTTGCATTGAATGCTTAGGAAGGTTTTTTTCTCTCTCCTTGCTATGTTTAGGAACTCTGTATTCAGGTGGATATAGCTTTCCTTTTCTCCATTGTTTTTCACTTCTCTTGTTTACTCAACTATTCAAAAGGTCTTCCC
Source organism: Cephalophus harveyi (assembly GCA_006410635.1). Taxonomy (NCBI): domain Eukaryota; kingdom Metazoa; phylum Chordata; class Mammalia; order Artiodactyla; family Bovidae; genus Cephalophus; species Cephalophus harveyi. The sequence goes on from SJYT01008034.1 coordinate 20,770, forward strand.
AGACAACTATTTGCCTTTTTGCAGTTCTTCGTGGGGATGCTTTTCATCACTGCCTTCCATACAGTGTTACGAACCTCTGTCTGTAGTTCCAAGCATATTTGGCACCTAGTGACCTGGGAAGTTCATCTTTCAGGGTCCTATCTCTTTGCGTTTTCATATCATTCATGGGGTTCTCAAGGCAAGAATACTGAAGTGGCTTGCCATTCCCTTCTCCAGTGGGCCACATTTTGTCAGAACTCTCCACCATGACCAGTCCCTTTTGAATGTTTGTACACGGCTTGGCTCATAGTTTCACTGAGTTAGACAAGGCTATGATCCACGTGTTCAGTATGGCTAGTTTTCTGTAGCTGTGGTTTCCATTCCGTTTCCCAGTGGATAAGAATGAGAGGTTTGTTGGAGCATCCTTTTAATGCTTGTAACATTTCAATTATGAGATCATATAAGCACCTACCTGGGATTTCTCTTTCTTTATCTTTGAATACATCTCTCCTTGCACAAAATGAAGATACCAATAACTTGGAAGCCACATTTTTGTGTTAGGACTTATCTCTCAGTTCTCCAACTATACCGATTGTGCTGAATGACTTCCTGCCACTAAATATGGACCATTTTATAGTAACTCCTCCTATGCCAGACTCGCACAAGTGAATGTAAAGGGAGATACAATGCAGAAGTCCAGACATGCCAAATTTCTGAGGACTGTTGTAAATAAAGGAAGGCCATGGGAAAGTGGACTATGAGTTGGCTAATTGACATAACAATGTAGGGGAAGCTCTGAGGAGAAATCAGCAACAGTTCTACATAGTTCATTTGTCATTGATATCAATAAGACTCTGTTTCTCCCAGTTAGTTCTTGTTAAGTCTTCCCCATCACTGCCTATGATCCTGCTTGCTCTTGAGTGTAAACCTCAGATTTCAACTTCTTGCTTAGTCTCTTGACAGGGTGGCTTTTGTCCTTACTGGCCATCCCTCTTTCTTTTACTATAGCAATCAATCAGTCTAGCCCATTGCTTCTGACACCTTCACATATGTCACTGTGGAGTCCATGCTTTCATCTTCCATGCTTTCAGCTTCTCCTGAGCACCCAGATACCTCCAGCAGTACTTCTGATATGTTTCTCATGAAGACAATCATGACAGACCTCATGACTTCTTATCAATCATGACTTCTTATGAATTACAGTATGAAATAAGCAAATATGTGAAAAGCCTATGAAAGCTTCACTAACACCCAGGAACTCCTTCAGAAAATGAACTTTCCGCATTCTTGATACATTCTTGGACAGAGTCTATTAGCTTGGAGAAAGGAATATGTGGGAGATTCACATTCTTGCTATGAAAATAATTGTGGAATACAATGGAATCAAAAACTTCTTTTATTGTGACATAAAATAGGCATGACAGCATGGCAAACACAGGAAGCAGAGCAACATACACTTGGGAGATGAGTTCTTGTGGCTCTCAAGTGCTTTGAGATTCTGTTCAAGTTGTAAAGTAGCCTGCTGCTCCTAGATAAGGAAGATACATAGGGTTCTCCAGGTTATTATTGCATCTCAGTCACAGAGCCTTCCATTGCACTCCCTATTGTTCTAGACACGGGAAACATCATATTAGAGGTTATTATTCTCAGGTTTGAAAAGAAATATACCAATGGACCAGACTCCCTAAAGCCAAGACAAGGCAGAAATCCTTATTTCAGGTAACAGAAAAGAAATGCCAAAATGTTGATGGAAGATATGAAGCAAACTTCTTTCCACATTGAAGGAAATGCTCCCCCCACCCTTTCTCTTCAAGGAAAAGAAACAGCCAGCAATCCACAAAAAAGGCACAGAGATAATTTAGAGAAAAGGCTTCATCCATCAGTGTGAACTGAATGTAACACTTTCAAAAATAGAGGACAATTTTGTATCTTAATGTAAATTAGATGTGTGTGTGACAAATATGGACCATTTTATAGTAACTCCTCCTATGCCAGACTTGCACAAGTGAATTAAAGGGAGATACAATGCAGAAGTCCAGACATCCCAAGTTTCTGAGGACTGTTGTAAATAAAGAAAGACCATGGGAAAGTGGACTGTGAGTTGGCTAATTGACATAATAGTGTAGGGGAAGCTCTGAGGAGAAATCAGCAACACTTGTACATAGTTCATTTGTCATTGATATCAGTAAGACTCTATTTCTCCCAGCTAGCTCTTGTTAAGTCTTCCCCCTCACTGCCTATGATCCTGCTTGCTCTTGAGTGTAAACCACAGATTTCAAATTCTTGCTTAGTCTCTTGACAGGATGGCTTTTGTGCTTACTGGCCATCCCTCTTTGTTTTACTATAGCAATTAATCAGTCTAGCCCTTTGCTTCTGACACCTTCACATATGTCACTGTGGAGTCCATGCTTTCATCTTCCTAACATCAGCTTCTCCTGAGCACCCATATACCTCCAGAAGTACTTCTGATATGTTTCTCATGAAGACAATCATGACCGACTTCATGACTTATCAATCATGACTTCTTATGAATTACAGTATGAAATAAGCAAATACATGAAAAGCCTATGAAAACTTCACTAACACCCAGGAACTCCTTCAGAAAATGGACTTTCAGCCTTCTTGATACATTCTTGGACACAGTCTATTAGCTTGGAGAAAGGAATCTGTGGGAGATTCACATTCTTGCTATGGAAATAATTGTGGAATACAATGGAATCGAAAACTTATTTTATTTGTGACATAAAAGTAGGCATAACAGCATAGCAAACACAGGAAGCAGAGCAACGTACACTTGGGAGATGAGTTCTTGTGGCTCTCTAGTGCTTTGAGAGATCTGTTCAAGTTGTAAAGTAGCCTGCTGCTCCTAGATAAGGAAGATACATGGGGTTCTCCAGGTTATTAATGCGTCTCAGTCACAGAGCCTTCCATTGCACTCCCTATTGCTCTAGACATGGGAAACATTATGTTAGAGGTTATTATTCCCAGATCCAAAAACAAATATGCCAATGGACCAGACCCCCTAAAGCCAAGACAAGGCAGAAATCCTTATTTCAGGTAATAGAAAAGAAATGCCAAAATGTTGATGGAGGATATGAAGGAAACTTCTTTCCACATTGGAAGAAATGCTCCCCCCACCCTTTCTCTTCAAGGAAAAGAAACAGCCAGCAATCCATAAAAAAGGCACAGAAATAATTTAGAGAAAAGGCTTCATCCATCAGTGTGAACTGAATGTAACACTTTAAAAAATAGAGGACAATTTTTTATCTTAATGTAAATTAGATGTGTGTGTGTGTGTGTGTGTGTGTGTGCATTTGTTCAGTAATGTTTGACTGTCCAACTCCATGGAATGTAGGCTGCTTGGCTCCTCTGTCCGTGGGATTTTCCAGGCAAGAAAACAGGAGTGGTGTGCTATTCTCTACTCTATTAAGTTAGATATTTAGAGTTAAATAAAACTTTAACTGATGTATTTTTCTGCATCTGTTTCAAGATAAAGTAACCTACACAGTCTCTTTTCTACAGAGAGTCTTTCTGAAATTCCAGAGGTACACTTATGAATGAGACAGGTTTATGATATTGTGGACTGGGATGAGTCAAAGCATAGAGGGACAGATTGAAAAAAAGCTTAAACTCTAGAAATCTGGCCTACCTCCCAATTCATTGAGTACCTTTTTTTTTTTTTAACAAAAAAAGAGAGAAAGAAAACAAGATCCATTCTTTTCCACCATTCCATATCTGAAGCAGGAGAAAGTCAGATAGATGGAGCAGAGTGCAGAGAAGAAGAATGTGAATCTCTCTGTCCAACACAATTAATTTTTGTATTTTCACATTTCTTTTTTCTAGACATCATCTCCCCAAATTTCCACACAATGATAATGATATTGCAGATTTGTGTTGCCTTGGGGATGGTAGTATGGGCCCACGAGCTGCTGGCACTGGTTTTCCCTAAGGGCTCCAGGCATAAGTCAATACATCTAGGGTTTATATTCTTTGCTATAGATTCTAGAGACCAGGTCTTCACAAGTCCCAAATGGACACAGAACCTATAGGCATAGAGAACCAATTGCAGATTAAGAAGCTCTTACAACTTATCCCTCTTGCACATGGTCAGTAGATCATGCAGACCATGAGGTAGATCAATAGGTGTGACGCACCGTGGTAGTCTTTGTATCTACAGTTAAAATAATAAATGCAGCTAGGTGCTGGGTTGAAGAGGGGCTGGTGTGTATCCAGAAGCACCAGTGCCCAGCAGGAAGTCTTACAGGGGCTGTTGGTGTCAAATTCCAGCAATGAACATCTGAAGAAAGTAAATATGCTTTTAATCATGCTGCTAGAACTATGGCACCCCACTCCAGTACTCTTGCCTAGAATATCCCATGGATGGAGGAGTCTGGTGGGCTGCAGTCCATGGGGTCGCAAAGAGTCGGACACGACTGAGTGACTTCACTTTCACTTTTCACTTGCATACATTGGAGAAGGAAATGGAAACCCACTCTGGTGTTCTTGGCTGGAGAATCCCAGGGATGGGGGGGCCTGGTGGACTTCCATCGATGGGGTGGCACAGAGTCGGACACAGCAGCAGCAGCAGCAAAACTATGCAGAACTATAGCTGCTGATGCAGAATTTCAAGGATGGCTGCAACATATTCCCTCACTAGGTCCTAACACCTATTCCATCTTGTATCCTAACCCTTCAAGAAATGTTCGGGGAGGAGAAAATACCACTAGTTCGCTGCCCTGAACCTGAAGCTGCTGTTATGTCCTGAACTAGGGACTAGGCCAAGTATCAGTCTCTTCAACTGGTACTGCTAATTTTAGGCAAGTTGAAGATTCAGCATTCTGAGGTGAAAGGGCAGAGGGTCCTGAAAAGTCTGTTTATTATTATCGCTATTCCACAGAAGAGATATCATAACTTATCACTCCTCCACTGAGACAACTACTAGGTCGCTGCAGTGAACCAGGCTGAATCTTGCATTTGTTCAAGCCTTTGGCAAACACTCCTCAGCGCACATTGGTTTTCCAAGCTTCCAAAAAATACTTCTGGGCCAACCTCTAGGTCCATTCACTGAATCAGACTGGGTCCTGCCCATGTGCAAGACACCTACAACACTCCTTAGTGCATATCTGTGACCCTGAATGGAACCAAGCTGGATCCTGCCCTTGTTCAAGCCCCTGAAAACTACTCCTTACCCCACATCTAGGTCCCTTCGCTGAACCAGGCTGGTCCTGGTTGTTCTGACCCCGAGAGACACTCATGAGAGTACATATGGTCAAGGTACTGAATCAGGGTGGGTCCTGTACTTGCAGAGGCCCATGACAAGTATTCCTGAGTCCACATTTTGGTCCTTCTACTGATCCAGACTGGGTACTGGCCTTCTTCAAGCCCCAGACAATAGCTCCTGGACCCATATCGCGGCACCTCAACTGAATTCTGCTGCGTCCTGCACTGGTTCCATGCCCTGACCAACACTCTTGAGCCCATATCTCACTCCCAGAACTCAAGCAGGCTGGACCCTGCCTTGATTCAAGCCCTAACAAACACTCCTGAGCCCACAACGTCGTCTCTGCCCTGACCTAGGATGGGTCCTGCACTTGTTCAAGGTGCCAGCCAATACTGCTGAGCCTCTCTCTGACTCTCAGGCTAGTCCTGGCCATATTCAAGCCACCGACCTACAATCCTGAGCCAACTACTAGCTCTCTCCCTCTTAACTAGGTGTGCCCTGCCTTTGGTCAATCCCCCAGGAAACAATCCTGATCCGACTTCTGACTCGCTGCACTGAACAGAGTATACATACCTTTGGGCAAGACCCCAAGAAACACTCCAGAGCCCACGTTTTGATCCCTTCGGAGACCATGCTCGGTCCTGCCCTTGTTCAAGACCATGACAAATACTCCTGAGCCTGAATCTCAGACCTGTACTGAAGCAGGCTATGTTCTGCCCATCTTGAAGCAGTGGATACTCCTGAATCGACATCTAAGGACCTTCACTGAACCAGGCTGGGTCCAGGCCTTGAGCAAGACCCTTGCAAACACTCCCAAGCCTCCCGCCCGGTCTCTGCAGCGAACCAGGCTGGGTCCTGCACTTCTTCAACCCCGACAAATACTCCTGAGCCTCATTTCGAAGCTTACACTGACCAGGCTAGTCTCTGCCCTTATTCAAGGCTACGACAGATACTTTGGAACCCACGTCTTGGTCCCTGCACTGAACCAGGCTAACTTCTTGCCATGTTCAGGCACCAACAGACAATCCTGAGCCCAAATGTTGGGTCCTGCACGGCACGAGGCTAAGCGCTGCCCATGTTCATGACCCCTAATAACAGGCCTGAGCCAACATCCTGAGCCTGGCACTGAAGCATTTTGGGAGCTGCCCCTGGTGTCCCCAAGCAAATGCTCCTGAGCTTACATCATGGGCCCTGCCATGAACCCAGTGTGGCCCTCCCTTTGTTCAAGCCCCTGATAAACACTCCTGAGCTCATATCTCGGTTCTTGCACTGAACAATGCTGGGTCCTGCTTTTGTGTATGTCCCCGAGAAACACTCGTGCACTCAAATCTCCATCCCTGCCATGAACCAGGCTGGGTCCTGCACTTATTCAAGGCTCCGGCCAACATAGCTGAGCCTGTATCTGACTCTGGCCTTATTTGAGCCAAAGGAAAGCAATCCTGAGCCGACAAGCAACTTCATGCCTCAGACCTATGGTGTGCACCACCATTGTTCAGTCCCTCAGGAAACATGGGCAATCCCACATCCCACGCACTGCACTGAAGAAGGCCGGGTCTTACCTTTGAGCAAGACTTCAACAAACACTCCTGAGCCCTAGGACACTAGGTCCCTGCAGTGAATCGGGCTGAATCTTGCAGTGATTGAAGCTTCCAGCAAACACCCCTCAGTGACAATCTGTTATCCAAGCTTCTGAAAACTACTCCTTGGCCCACCTCTAGGTCTGTTCACTGAATCAGGCTGGGTCCTGCCCATGTGCAAGACACCTACAACACTCCTTAGTGCACATCTGTGACCCTGAACGGAACCAAGCTGGATTCTGTGCTTGCTCATGCCCCTGAAAACAACTCCGGAGCCCATAGCTAGGTCCCTTCGCTGATCCAGGCTGGTCCTGAGCTTGTTCTGACCCTGAGAGACACTCATGAGCCCACCGACGATCCCTGCACTGAACCCGGGTGGGCCCTGTACTTGCACAAGCCCTCAACAAATATCCCAGAGCCCACATTACAGTCCCTCTACTGATCCAGACTGGGTCCTGGCCTTCTTCAAGCCCCAGACAATCGCTCCTGGGCCCATATCGCAGTACCTGAACTGAATTCTGCTGGGTCCTGAACCGGTTCCATGCCCTGACCAACAATCTTGAGCCCATATCTCACTCCAAGATCTCAAGCAGGCTGGACCCTGCCTTGATTCAAGCCTTGACAAACACTCCTGAGCCCACAACGTCATTCTGCCCTGACCTAGGATGGGTCCTGCACTTGTTCAAGGTGCCGGCCAACACTGTAGAGCCTCTCTTTGACTCTCAGGCTAGTCCTGGCTGGATTCAAGTCATCGACCTATAATCCTCAGCCCACAACCCACTCCCTGACTCTGAACTAGGGTGTGTCCTGCCCTTGGTCAGTCCCCCCAGGAAACACTCCCGATCTCGCATCGGACTCGCTGCAAAGAAGGAGGCTCCACATGCCTTTGTGCAAGACCCCAACAAACACACCTGAGCCCACATTGCGATCACTACGGGGACCATACTCGGTCCTGTCCTTGTACAAGATCACTACAAATACCCCTGAGCCCACATCTCGGTCACTGTACTGAAGCAGGCTATGTTCTGCCCATTTGAAGGCTCAGCAAATACTCCTGAATCAACATCTAAGGACATGCACTGATCCAGGCTGGGTCCAGGTCTCATGCAAGCCCCTTGCAAACACTCCTGACTCCCTCCTGGTCTCTGCAGTGAACCAGGCTGGGTCCTGCACTTCTTTCACCCCGACAAATACTCCTCAGCCTCATTTTGGTGCTTACACTGACCAGGCTGGGTCCTGCCCTTCTTCAAGGCCACGACAGATACTTCTGAACCCACCCGTCGGTCCCTGCACTGAATCAGACAAGCTAGTTCCTATGTGCAGGCACTAACAGACAACCCTGAGCCCAAATGTCGGGTCCTGAATGGCACGAGGCTAAGTGCTGCCCATGTTCATCACAGCAAATAACAGGCCTGAGCCAACATCTTGAGCCTGGCAACTGAAGCATTTTGGGAGCTCCCCCTGGTACCCCCCAGCAAATGCTCCTGAGCCCTCCTCATGGGCCCTGCACTGAACCCAGTGGGGCCCTGCCTTTGTTCAATCCCCTGACAAACACTCCTGAGCTCACATCTCGGTTCCTGACTGAACCAGGATGGGTCCTGCCTTTGTTCACGCCCCTGAGAAACACTCCTGAACCCATATCTCCATCCTTGCCATGAACCAGGCTGGGTCCTGCACTTATCCAAGGTCGCGAGCAACATAGCTGAGCCTGTATCTAACTCTCATGCTAGTTCCCGGCCTTATTCGAGCCAACGGCAAGGAAACCTGAGCTGAAAAGTAGCTCCAGGCCTCGGATCTATGGTGTGCATCACCATTGTTCAGTCCCCCAGGAAACACGGGCAATCCCACATCCCACACGCTGCTCTGAAGAAGGCTGGAACATGCCTTTGAGCAAGACCCCAACAAACATTCCTGAGCCATAGGAAACTAGGTCCCTGTGGTGAACCAGATTGAATCTTGCATTGGTTCAAACCTCCGGCAAACACTCCTCAGCACCCTTCTATCTTCCAATCTTCTGAAAAATATTCCTGGGCCCAGCTCTAGGTCTGTTCACTGAATCAGCCTGGGTCCTGCCCTTGTGCAAGACACCTACAACACTTCTTAGCACACATCTGTGTCCCTGAATGGAACCAAACTGGATTCTGCACTTGTTCATGCCCCTGAAAACGACTCTGGAGCCCACATCTAGGTCCCTTTGCTGACCCAGGCTGGTCCTGCGCTTGTTGAGACACCGTGAGAAACTTATGAGCCCATCTATGGACCCTGTACTGAACCCGGGGTGGACCCTGCACAATCCCTCCACTAATATCCCGGGCCCACATTTCATCCCTCTACTGATGTAGACTTGGTCTTGGCCTTCTTCAAGCCCCAGACAATCGCTTCCGGGCCCACATCCCGGTCCCTAAACGGAATACTGCTGGATCCTGCACCGGTTCCACACCCCGACCAACACTCTTGAGCCTATATCTCACTCACAGAACACAAGCAGGCTGGACCCTGCATTGATTCAACCCCTGAAAAACACTCCTGAGCCCACAACGTCATCTCTGCCCTGACCTAGAATAGGTACTGCACTTGTTCAAGGTGCCGGCAGACACTGCTGAGGCTCTCTCACTCTCAGGCTAGTCCTGGCAGTATTCAAGCCACCGACCTACAATCCTGAGCCCACAACCCACTCCCTGACTCTGAACTAGGGTGTGTCCTGCCCATGGTCAGTCCGCCCAGGAAACACTCCGTATCCCCGCATCACACTCGCTACACTGAATGAGGCTTGTTGTGCCTTTGTACAAGACCCCAACAAACAATGTCATCCCGAGCCGACATTGCGATCCCTATGTGGACCATGCTTGGTCCTGTCCTTGTTCAAGACCCCAACAAATACCCCTGAGCCTGCATCTTGTCCCTGTACTGAAGCAGGCTACATTCTGCCCATCTTGAAGCCTCAGCAGATACTCCAGAATTGACATCTAAGGACCTGCACTGACCCAGGCTGTGTCTAGGCCTCATGCAAGACCCTTGTAAACACTTCAGAGCCTCCCTCCCGGTGTCTGCAGTGAACCAGGCTGGGTCCTGCACTTCTTCCAACATGACAAATACTCCTTAGCCTCATTTTGGTGCTTACACTGAACAGGCTGGGTCCTGCCCTTTTTTAAGGCCATGACAGATACTTTGGAACCCACGCTTGGTCTCGGTCCCTGCACTGAATGAGACTAGCTTCTTCCCATGTGTAGGCATAGACAGACAACCCTGAGCCCAAATGTCCTGTCCTGCACGACACGAAGCTAAGTGCTGCCCATGCTCATGACCCCTTATAACAGACCTGAGATGACATTTTGAACCGGGCACTGAAACATTTTGAAAGTTGCCCCTGGTGCACCCCAGTAAATGCTCCTCAGCCCACATCATGGGCCCTGCCCTGAACCCTGCGGGGCCCTGCCTCTGTTCAAGCCCCCAACCAACACTCCTGAGCTCACATCTCGGTTCCTGAACTGAACCATACTCGGTCCGGCCTTTGTTTATGCCCCCGAGAAACACTCCTGAGCCCACATCTCCATTCTTGTCATGAACCAGGTTGGGTTCTGCACTTATTCAAGGCTCCAACCAACAAAGCTGAGCCTCTATCTGACTATCATGCTGGTTCCTGACCTTATTCGAGCCACCGGAAAGTAATGCTGAGCCAACAAGTAGCTCCATGCCTCGGACCGGTGGTGTGCACCACCAATGTACAGTCCCCAAGTTATCATGGGCGATCCCACATCCCACGCGCTGTACTGAAGAAGGCTGGGTCTTGCCTTTGAGCAAGACCCTGACTAACATTCTTGAGCCGTCGGACACTAGGTCCCTGCCATGATCCAGGCTGAATCTTGCATTGGTTCAAGCCTCCGGCAAACACTCTTCAGGGCCCGTCTGTCCTCCAAGCTTCTGAAAAACACTCCTGGGCCCAGCTCTAGGTCCATTCATTGAATCAGGCTGGGTCCTGCCCTTATGTAAGACACATACAACACTCCTTAGCACACATCTGTGTCCCTGAACGGAACCAAGCTGGATTCTGGGCTCGTTGAAGCCCCTGGAAACGACTCCAGAGCCCACATCTAGGTCCCTTCGCTGATCCAGGCTGGCCCCGCCCTTGTTCAGACACTGTGAGACACTCATGAGCCCACCTATGGTCCATACACTGAATCCGGGTGGGCCCTGTACTTGCACAAGCCCTCAACTAATATCCCAGAGCCCCATTTCAGTACCTGTACAAATGCAGACTGGGTCCTCGCCTTCTTCAAGCCCCTGACAATCGCTCCTGGGCCCACAATGTGGTCCCTGAACTGAATTCTCCTGGGTCCTGCACCACTTCTGTACCATGACCAACACTCTTGAGCCCATATCTCACTCCCAGAACTCAATCAGGCTGGACCCTGCCTTGACTCAAGCCCCAACAAACACTCCTGAGCCCACAACGTCGTCTCTGCCCTGACCTAGGATGGCTCTTGCACTTGTTCAAGGTGCCTTCACTTGTTCAGGTTAGACTGCAGAGCGTCTAACTCTCAGGCTAGTCCTGGACGGATTTATTCACTGACGTACAATCCTGATCCCACAAACTGCTCCCTGCCTCTGAGCTAGGGTGTGTCCTGGCCTTGGTCAATCTGCCTAGGAAACACACACGATCCTGCATCGCACTTGCTGCACTGAACGAGGCTTGACCTGCCTTTGTGCAAGACCCAAAGAAACACTCCTGAGCCCACATTGTAATCCCTACGAGGACCATGCTCAGTCCTTCCCTTGTTCAAGACCCGAACAAATACCCCTGAGCCCGCATCTCGATCCCTGTACTGAATGAAGCAGACTGCATTTGGCCCATCTTGAAGCCTCAGCGAATACTCCTGAATAGACATCTAAGGACCTGCACTGACCCAGGCTGTGTTCAGGCCTCATGCAAGACCCTTGCAAACACTCCTGAGACTCCCTCCCAGTCTCTGCAATGAACCAGGCTGGATCCTGCATGTCTTCCACCCCGACAAATACTCCTGAGCCTCATTTCAGCACTCACACTGACAAGGCTGGGTCCTGCCCTTCTTCAAGGCCAGGACAGATTGTTTGGAACCCATGTCTCGGTCTTGGTCCCTGCAGTGAACCAGGCTAGCTTCTTCCCATATGCAGGCAGCGAAAGACAACCCTGAGCCCAAAGGTCGGGTCCTGCACGGCACAAGGCTAAGTGCTGCCCATGCTCATGACCCCTAAAAGCAGGCCTGAGCCAACATCTTGAGCCTGGCACTGAAGCAGTTTGGGAGCTGCCACTGGTGCACCCCAGCAAATGCTCCTGAGCCCATATCATGAGCCCTGCCTCTGTTCAAGCCCCTGACAAACACTTCTGAGCTCACACCTGCGTTCATGCACTGAATCATGCTGGGTCCAGCCTTTGTTTATGCCCCCAAGAAACACTCCTGCTCCCATATCTCCATGCCTGCCATGAACCAGGCTAGGTCCTGCACTTATTCAAGGCCCCATCCAACATAGATGAGCCTGTATCTGAATCTCATGCTAGTTCCCGGCCTTATTCGGGCCACCAGCAAGCAATCCTGAGCTGACAAGTAGCTCCATGCTTCGGAACTATGGTGCGCACCAGTACTGTTCAATCCCCCAGGAAACATGGGCGATCCCACATCCCATGTGCTGCACCGAAGAAGGCTGTGTTTTGCCTTTGAGCAAGACCCCAACAAACACTCCTGGGTCTTCAGACATTAGGTCCCTGCCATGAACCAGGTTGAATCTTGCATTGGTTCAGCCTCTGGCAAACACTCCTCAGGGCCCGTCTGTCATCCAAGTTTCTGAAAAATACCTCTGGGCCCAGCTCTGGGTCCATTCACTGATTCAGGCTGGGTCCTGACCTTGTTCAAGACACCTACAACACTCCTTAGTGCACATCTGTGTCTCTGAATGGAACCAAGCTGGATTCTACGCTTGTTCGTGTCCCTGGCAATGACTCTGGAGCCCTCATCTAGGTCCCTTTGCTGACCCAGGCTGGTCCTGCTGTTGTTTAGACCTCACGAGACATTCATGAGCCCATCTATGGTCCCTGCACTGAACCCGGGTTGCCCCTGAAACTGCACAAACCCTCGACTAATATCCCAGAGCCCTCATTTTGGTCCCTCTACTGATGCAGACTGGGTCCTGGCCTTCTTCAAGCCCAGGCAATCGCTCCTGGGCCACATCACGGTCTCTGAACTGAATTCTGCTGGGTCCTGAACCGGTTCCATGCCCTGACCAACATTCTTGAGCCCATATCTCACTCCCAGAATTCAAGCAGGCTGGGCCCTGCCTTGATTCAAACCCTGACAAACACTCCTGAGCCCACAATGTCGTCTCTGCCCTGACCTAGGATGGGTCCTGCACTTGCTCAAGGTGCCAGCCAACACTGCTGATCCTCTCTCTCACACTCAGGCTATTCCTGTCCATATTCAAGGGACCTACCTACCATCCTGAGCCCACACTTCGCTCCCTACCTCTGACTAATGTGTGTCCTGCCCTTGGTCAGTCTGCCCAGGAAACACACCCGATCCTGCATTGCATTTTCTACTCTGAACGAGGCATGACATGCCTTTGTGCAAACCCCCCCCCCAAACACTCCCGAGCCCACATTGCAATCCCTATGTGGACCATGCTCGGTCCTACCCTTGTTCAAGATCCAACGTATACACTTTAGCCCGCATCTAGGTCCCTGTACTGAAGCAGGCTAGGTTCTCTCCACCTTGAAGCCTCTGCAGATACTCCTGAATTGACATCTAAAGACCTTCACTGACCCAGGATGTGTCCAGACCTCTTGCAAGACCCTTGCAAACACTCCCAAGCCTCCATCCCAGTTTCTACAGTGAACTAGGCTGGGTCTTGCACTTCTTCCAACCTGACAAATACTCCTGAGCCTCATTTCGTTGCTTACACTGACCTGGCTGGGTCTTGCCCTTCTTCAAGGACATGACAGATAATTTGGAACCCACGTCTTGGTCTTGGTCCCTGCACTGAACCAGGCTAGCTTCATCCCTTGTGCAGGCACCAACAGGTAACCCTGAGGCCAAATGTTGGGTCCTGCTTGGCACAAGGCTAAGCGTTGCCCATGCTCATGACCCCTAATAACAGGCCTGAGGTGAAATTTTGAGCCTGGCACTGAAGCATTTGGAAATCTGCTCCTGGTGCACCCCAGCAAATACTCCTGAGCCCACAACATGGGCCCTGCCCTGATCCCGGTGGGGCCTTGCCTCTTTTCAAGCCCCCAACAAATACTCCTGAGCTCACATCTCGGTTCCTGTGCTGATCCATGCTGGGTCTGGCCTTTGTTTATGCCCCCAAGAAACACTCCTGCTCGCATATCTCAGTGCCTGCCATGAACCAGGCTAGGTCCTGCACTTATTCAAGGCCCCGTCCAACCTAGATGAGCCTGTATCTGAATCTCATGCTAGTTCCCAGCCTTATTCGAGCCACCGGCAAGCAATCCTGTGCCGACAAATAGCTCCATGCCTCGGACCTATGGTGTGCACAGTCATTCTGCAGTCCCCTAGGAAACATGGGTGATCCAACATCCCAAGCGCTGCACTCAAGAAGGCTGGGTCATGCCTTTGAGCAAGACCCCGACAAATACTCCTGAGCCCTGGGACACTAGGTCCCTGCCGTGATCCAGGCTGAATCTTGCATTGGTTCAAGCCTCCGGCAAACACTCCTCAGTGCCCATCTTCGTCCAAGCTTCTGAAAAATACTCCTGGGCCCAGCTCTAGGTCCGTTCACTGAATCAGGCTGGGCCCTGCCCTTGTGCTAGATACCTTCAGCACTCCTTAGTGCACATCTGTGTCCCTGAACGGAACCAAGCTCTATTCTGTGCTTGTTCATGCCCCTGGAAATGATTCTGGAGCCTACCTCTAGGTCCCTTCGCTGACCCAGGCTGATCCTGTGCTTGTTCAGACCCCACGAGACACTCATGAGCCCACCTACAGTCCCTGCACTGAACCTGGGTGGGCCTTGTACTTCCACAACCCCTCGATAAATATCCTGAAGCCCACATTTCGGTCCCTCTACTGATGCAGACTGGGTTCTGGCCTTCTTCAAGCCTCAAACAATCGCTCCTGGGCCCACATTGCGGTCCCTGAACTGAATTCTGCTGGGGCCTACAACAGCTTCATGCCCCGGCCAAAACTCTTCAGTCCATATCCCACTCCCAGAACTCAAGCAGGTTGGAATTTGCCTCAATTCAAGCCCCGACAAACACTCCTGAGTCCCCAACTTCATTTCTGCCCTGACCTAGGATGAGTCCTGCACTTGTTCAAGGTGCCGGCCAACACTGCTGATCCTCTCTCTGATGCTCAGGCTAGTCCTGGCCAGATTCAAGCCACCAACTTACAATCCTGAAACCACAACCCACTCCCTGACTCTGAACTAGGGTGTGTCCTGTCCTTGGTCAGTCCGCCCAAGAAACACTCCCGATCCCGCATCGCACTTGCTGCACTGAATGAGGCTCGACGTGCCTTTGTGCAACACCCCAACAAACACTCCCCAGCCCACACTGTGATCCCTATGCACACCATGCTCAATCCTGCCTTTGTTCAAGACCCCTAGAAATACCCCTGAGCCTGCCTCTCCATCGCTGTAATGAAGCAGACTACGTTCTGCCCAGCTTGAAGCCTCAGTGGATACACCTGAATCGACATCTAAGGACCTGCACTGACCCAGGCTGGGTTCAGGCCTTGTGCAAACCCTTGCAAACACTCCCGAGCGTCCCTCCCAGTCTCTGCAGTGCACCAGGCTGGGTCCTGCACTTCTTCCACCCCGACAAATACTCCTCAGCCTCATCTCATTGCTTATACCGACCTGGCTGGGTCTTGCCCTTCTTCAAGGCCACGACAGGTACTTTGGAACCCACTTCTCGGTCTCAGTCCCTGCACTGAAACAGGATAGCTTCATGCCATGTGCAGGCACCGACAGACAACCCTGAGCCCAAATGTTGGGTCCTGCATGGCATGAGGCCAATCGCTGCCCATGCTCATGAGCCCTAATAACTGTCCTGAGCCAATATCTTGAGCCTGGCACTTAAGCATTTTGGGAGCTGCCCCTGGTGCATTCCAGCAAATGCTCTTCAGCCCACATCATGGGCCCTGCCCTGAACCTGGCGGTGCCCTGCCTCTGTTCAAGCCCCCAACAAACACTCCTGAGCTCACATCTCGGTTCCTGCGCTGAACCATGCTGGGTCTGGCCTTTGTTTATGCCCCCAGGAAATACTCCTGTGCCCACATCTCTGTCCCTGGTATGAACCAGGCTGGGTCCTGCACTTATTGAAGGCCCCGACCAGCATAGCTGATCCTATATCTGACACTCATGTTAATTCCCGTACTTATTTGAGCCATTGGCTAGCAATCCTGAGCCGACAAGTAGCTCCAGGCCTCAGACCTATGGTATGCACTGCCATTGTTCTGCCCTCCAGGAAACACGGGAGATCCCACATTCCAAGCCCTGCACTGAAGAAGGCTGGGTCATGCCTTTGAGCAAGACCCTGGCAAATACTCCTGAGCCCTAGGACTCTAAGTCCCTGTGAACCAGGCTGAATACTAAATTGGTTCAAGCCTCCACGAAACACTCCTCAGTGCCTGTCTGTTATCCAAGCTTCCAAAAAATACTCCTGGGCCCACCTCTAGGTCCATTCACTGAATCAGGCCAGGTCCTGCCCTTGTGCAAGACACCTACAACACTCCTTATTGCACATCTGTGCACTAAGACCCAACTGTGGTCTATGTACATGCATTTCAGCCTTGGTTGTGCTTTAGCATCTCTAAAATTGTTCAGAGAATATTGCTCAGAATGTTTTCAATGGCCCTTGAGGAGGAACTAAAGACCTTTGTTTTTGCTCAATTGATAAATCATTACTGTTCTCTACCACTTGATTTCCCTTTGCTTCTGTTTTTTTTTTTTTTCCTATCTCCTTTTATCAAAATTACTCTTGGAACACGGGGAGGTCTACAGGCTTCGAGCTCTTGAAGTGTTTGACTCAGCAACAATTTTGGCTATTTTCTGTTGAGATGGAGCATGGAGTTGGAAATAATTTTGAGATCTGAGGTCTGTGGTTACTGTCAGGTCATCCTGGAGGATTGGGCAACAGTGCAATATTTGGGGAGAAATGCAGAAAGGCCTAGATTTACACCTTTCCTCACCTCAACAGCTGTCCTCCAAGGGCTCAGGCTCAGTCCATCTCCCAGAAGCAAACATCCCAGTCCTGCCTGCCCTCTACAGGGGAAAGTAAGGAGATCCAGTGTTGGCATGTCACCAGCAGAATCTGGTGACATTGCACCAGATTCCATTCTTCATTCCACGTCTGGCCACACAGCCTCCCTGGCCTCCTCCAGCTGCAGCTATAGGACTCACTCTGTTGCCTGAGTGCTTTCTTTCCAGTGGCACCTCACTTCCAGGGGTCCCACATGTAGGGAGATCAAAATTTCCCTGGGCTCACCACCAGGCCTTGCCCAGTTCAACATAGGGGTCGAGTGTCTGGGGTCTGAAACCAGCCTCCCAAGCACAGGTTCTGAACCTGACTGTGGCTTCGGGAACAGATCCCCACCACGCTGCAGCTGCCTCTTCTAAGATGGCAGCAGGACCAAAGCTCTCTTAGGAAAATGACTTGGGAAACTAAAGGGTGCTCATCCTCCTCCTGCCCTGAGGGTATCAGGCTGCAGACTCTACCCAGATCCATGATGACCAGCACGGAGTGGGCACCAGTGGTGTGGTGAAGGAACCAGGTTACCTGAAGATGACCTCCACCCGCACTGGTTCAGCTCACAATGGCCTCATGTCCTCAAACATGGTTTCCCTTGTCTCCTATTCTCTCAGTCACCTGTGTCCATCCAAGCCTGAGAGCAAGAACCAAAATGCTCCAAAAACAAGAAGACATTAGGTTAACGTGTATTTAGGAAGCTGGAGGATAAACTGAAAACTGGAGAGCCAACCCCATCATGTGACCACTTGTCTCCTCTTATCTTGAAATCTGAGCAATTTCTCAGTGGCTGGACCAGTGGAAAATTGAAGTCCCAAGCTGGTGCTCGGGTCAAAGGACCCTTCTTCTGTGGAGACTGGCCACAATCTCACGGCCCATTTCTGTCCATTTCATGGTATACCATGCCCTGGTACCTCTAGAGAGGACCCCACATCCAGTGCCAAGTGGCAGCAGGCCCTGGTTCGCTGGATTATGGTGTCCACAGTGTGGCTCCATGGCCACTTTTGAGAGCATGTTGCCCCCTCACCTCTTTCCAGACACATGGCCCCAGCTGGCTCCTCACACACTTAGGCCTTCACTCCAGCCCCCAGTCCTCATCACTTGTTTTAGGGCAGCAAATAGAATTGCGGGTGCGTGGGGGCAAAACAGGGCAGAGCTCAAAGTCACCTTGTGGGAAAGCAGGGTACCCAAGGTGTAACTAACGTTTGTGCGGCTGGGCTTAGCCACCTGGTCCCTGCTGAACACTGAGGTGAGATATGTGGTGACTCAGCAGTGTCTGGAAAACACGGGGTCCAACCAATTCCAGTTCCTGTTTCGTCCCAGGCAAATCTCACCAGATTTGGGATTGGGAGTGGGATTCCCCTAGGGAGTCCAAAAGGGGCTCATTTTAAGGGGGGAGGGGTGGTGCCAGTGGCCACTCCCACCGGACTGGAGGGGGAGGTACATTAGGGTGGGATTGAGAGGGTGGGAGTGGGGGTTGGAGTGTGGGTAGGGTAGGGGGATAGAGGTGGGGTGGGTGAAGTGGAAAGAGTCCCTTGTAGCTGGGTGTCCAAGGGGTGCTTGGGGCACAGGTAGATAGGTACACACAGGAAGCCACAAAGATAGGAAGAACAGGGGGCCTCACTCAGAATGTTGTGGGCCCTAAGGGGTGGTAGGCTACCAACAGGGGCACAACATTGACCAGAAATGACCTAGATAGTTGCACACCGAGAAAGCAGTTCTCAAAGTCAGCTGAGCTCAGAGGTCCTTGTTTTCTGGACCCCTGATGGAATGCATAGGCAATGGATCAGGGCAAAGTAACTGGTACTGTGAAGCTGTCCAAGGTGATGGGATAATGCAACACACAGGCACAAATCACTCAGCTGTCCAGGGCAAGCACTTCAAACCATGCCCACTGATCTGCAGGTCGGTCCCTGTCATGACCAAATGCCAAGATTTTGTAACCTTTGAGGTTAAGTCACAGAGATGTAAAACCTGACATGATCGATGACCAAGTGAAAGAAAATATCCAGGACAAAGAAAGCTGGGTACTTACCAAAATTGATGTTCCTGGAGAAGGAACTTGTACAGATGTGATATTTGGACTGTAAAGACAGCTGGGTATGGAAGAATTGATGCTTTTAAAATGTTACTTGGACTGCAAGGATACTAAAGGAAATCAGTCCTGAATATACATTGGAAGCACTGATCCTGAAGCTGAAAGTCCAATAATCTGGACCCCTGATGCGAAGAATGGACTCATTGGACAAGACCCTGATGCTGGGAATCATTGAAGCCAATAAGAGAAGAGGACGACAGAGGATGAGATGGTTAGATGGCATTACCAACTCGAACGACATGAGTTTGAGGAGGTTCTGGGAGTTGGTGATGGACAGGGATGCATGACATGCTGCGGAATATGGGGTTACAAAAGTTGAACACGACTGAGAGACTGAACTGATTTGAACTCAAATGTAGAAGTACCTACACTTTTACATGCAAATATAGTGATGCTTCTTTTCCTCCATGATCTATCTCATTTTTTATTTTGCTTTTTGAAAATTTTGAAGCTGCTTTTCTCATGTGAAATTTGGACTTGTCTATACCTCATATATGAATCTAGGTGGTAGTTTTCTACCATTAAATGTGAAGTTCTGGATATTTCACATCGGACAAATGGCACTGCTTTTTGGAGATATGGAAAACCTGTAGGAAAATGGAATTATCTTTAATGGAAAATCTGGACACCTGCTTCTGAATGAAGTAAGGAGTTTGCTGTATTTTAAATAATATATACCAAAACAAAGGATTAATTCCACGAAGTGGGGAATGGTTTGTTTATACTGTATCAAAACCTAGGTGCTAAGTCTCCATCATGGAACTTGAACTTCTCTATACTTCAATATTTCAGTTCAGAATGGAGATTTTCCTATAAGAAAATGGAAATATTTATATTTCATATGAAGCACTGGTTCTTCAGCTACAGAAAGATCTATGTTTCCTGTTTGCTTATGTTTCCACGTGCCTTGAACATTTGTGTGTCTACCCACATGAACTTGTTGCCCACATTTGTATGACTTTCTGTGTGGATGTGTGTCCAACTACAGTAGACCGAGATGAATGTTACAGACCATGAGATATGGAGATATGGAGAAAGTCAAAGTCAAACAGAAGGCTGCAACAGGCACCCACAGAGTGTGGGAGACTGGCTCATGAATCTCTGAGCTGGTACTGTTCAAGACCAGAATGAGGAAAGGATGGCCAGTGACAACTCAGGACAGTGTGTTCACAAATTTCAATTTACAGCAAGAGACATAAACAAGCTAACAGTTTTGGCGGTATTGATGTGTGTATGTTTACCAGGAAAAGGATGTGGAAGGCTTAGAGGACTCATCCAGTGTAAATCCAGTGGTGTGGGCCTTTTAAAATATGGCCTGTAGACCCTCAGTCTATGAGAACTGGGCTGGCCTGTGGAAATGTTCGATATGGCTTTTACGGGATCCAAGTCTGTGAAGAGGTGAAGGTCCTTCAGAAAAGAGTAGAAACTGGAAGGAGGAGGAACAGAAAGATAAGCTACTGCCCTGGAGAAGTCTTCCATATTAGAGGAAGGCTCTGGGATAGTGCTGCCTTGGGTCAGCCCACAACTCTCTCTTAGCAATGAACAATTTCATCATGTGAGACAAATATCATGATAAGGTAGGATCTTTCATTGTGAAAGCACAGGCATCCTAGAAGAGAGGAGGTGACCTTGGCTCTGTCCATGGGCTTCAAGCCTATCTGACAGAAGAGAAAGATGAAGAAAGTGCCGAGGTGGGATGAAGGCATTTTCCCCTTTGCTGGTTTGTGCCTGTGAGGAAGTGAAGATGGCAAAGATGTGAACTCATCTTTTCCTGTGAGAGTTCCAAAATTACATCTTGTTACTGAATGACCCTTGACAGGAAGATGTTGTGTCCCACCAAAAACAAACAAACAAACAAACAAAAAAAAACAAAGAAACAAGTCCAAGGCAAAGGAAAAGTCAAAACAAGACTGTAGGAGGGGTGAATTTGCAATTAGAATCAATATCTACCAGCCAAGCTGAGAGTGCTCAATAAAACTTTTTTTTGTGTACATATACCCAGGGACCCCACAAAGACAGAGTCAAAACTACTTTTGAGTGACTGAGTGCCTCCTGCAGAGGAATGCATCAGCAATGGCCTGACAGGGAAGAGAAGAGGTCTGTCTGCTACAGGCCTTGTTCATGCAGTTTGTGATATAAGCCCTCTCAGAGGAGGTAAACTTTCAACCCACCAAAAAAGTGGCCAAGCGCACAATCCACAAATTTCAGGATAGTTATTCTAAAGAAATTCTTGTACAGGTAAGGAAGTTTTAGGACCACTACCAATTGCTCAACCTGGGGATCTGGCAAAGGGACTGAGAACGTGTAGGGAATTTGACTTTGGAGGCCAGTTGGATTTGATTATAGAACTTCCACAGGTCTGAAACAGACTGCTGGAGGGCACAAACAAAACCTTGTGTTCACCAGGAGCCAAGAGTAAGAGCAATGTTCCCACAAGAGACTGAGCCAGACTTACTGTGACTGACAGGGAGTCTCCGGAAGAGGCATGGTCCAATAATGGGACACAGCAGGGTGATGGGCACTGAATACAAGAGTGCTTGCTCAAGTCCTTTTGAAGAACATCCCAATTACTTTCATTACCCATACCATAGTTAGGCCTCAGTTCAAGCAATAGGGCCTGAACACAGCCACACCCATCAAGAGTAAATTGGATTAAAGGTTTACTGAATATGGCCCCATATATCAGAACAGGACCCAGATTCACTCACAGTCTATCTCATCAGGAAGCTTCCATAAACTTCTTATTCTCATCCATCAGATGGCAAACAGAATTAAGTCCACAATCAGAGAAAACTAACCAAACTGATCAAATGGATCACAGCCTTTTCTACCTCAATGAAATTGTGAGACATTCTATGGTGGGCCACCCAGGATGGATTGGATATGGTGGGGAATTCTGGCAAAATATGGTCCAGTGGAGAAGAGAAAAGGAAAATCCCTTCAGTATTCTTGCTTTGAAAACCCCATGAACAATATGAAAAACCAAAAAGATAGGACACTGAAAGATGAACTCTCCAGGTTGGTTGATGCCCTGTATGCTTCTGGAAATTATTAAAAAGGAAGAGATGGAGCCAAAGGAAAAACAATACTTAATTGTGGATATGACTATGTATTAAAATAAATTTGATGCTGAAAAGAACGGTATTTCATAGGATCCCAGAATGTCAGGTTCATGAATGAAGGTAAATTGGGAGTGGTCAAACAGAAGATGACAAATGTGAACATCAGACTTTCAGAAATCAGTGAATTGAAATTCACTGGCAATATTAAAATAAATTTGATGCTGAAAAGAACGGTATTTCATAGGATCCCAGAATGTCAGGTTCATGAATGAAGGTAAATTGGGAGTGGTCAAACAGAAGATGACAAATGTGAACATCAGACTTTCAGAAATCAGTGAATTGAAATTCACTGGCATGGATGAACTTAATTCAGATGACTATTCCAAAGCCCAAGAGTTTATATAAATGCACAATGAAATAGACAGGCATTGATATAAAGCCTCATGTTCTTCTTAATTAGTCAGGTTCATGAATGAAGGTAAATTGGGAGTGGTCAAACAGAAGATGACAAGTGTGAACATCAGACTTTCAGAAATCAGTGAATTGAAATTCACTGGCATGGATGAACTTAATTCAGATGACCATTCCAAAGCCCAAGAGTTTACATAAATGCACAATGAAGTAGACAGGCATTGATATAAAGCCTCATGTTCTTCTTAATTATTTCAGAATACAAAATGTAATGTGAAGGTGAGCATATAAATTTAATATTGAA
Source organism: Cephalophus harveyi (assembly GCA_006410635.1). NCBI lineage: Eukaryota > Metazoa > Chordata > Mammalia > Artiodactyla > Bovidae > Cephalophus > Cephalophus harveyi. Next base: position 43,656 of record SJYT01008034.1, read on the forward strand.
ATAAAAGAAATGCAGGATTTTGTTGACATCACCAACATAAATTTTAATCTACATTATCCTGTTCCTACATGATCATGATCATGCATGATCATGTTCCTACTTGGTAGATCAGTGGTAGGTAGTAATTATATGAAAGTAACTATATGTAATTATATGAAAGATGGCTGATGAGTTGACCTTGCAAGAGAGGTATCAGATGCATTAATGATTGTTTGCACTGGAAGCCATGCCTCCCAGTTGCAGTTTAGGGAAAATATCCTCATTGGCTGACATATTGGGGTATCGAACTGTAAAGGTACAAGGCTGATCATCAGTCAGAATCATGGATCTGCAAAGGAGATACAATGTGGTACTGAGAAGCAGCAATAGCCGTAGTAACAAAATTCTCCCTGTGACCTTTTGCTTGATTGTAGCTGCTCTGTGAATGCTTATGTTAAAAGAGCAACAGGTTTGAAACATCATCTTGATCTACAACAATTTTCTCTTTCATTCCAACTGACACTGATGATGAAAAAAAAAAAACACTTTGATTTGGGACACTTCTATTAGCAACTATGTGGCTGGTAAAAGGCTTTCATATGAAAGACACAGTAAGCATTGTGTAGGTGGAAAATACACACTGTATTCTAGTTTCAGGAAAAAAAAAAAAACACTTTGATTTGGGACACTTCTATTAGCAACTATGTGGCTGGTAAAAGGCTTTCATATGAAAGACACAGTAAGCATTGTGTAGGTGGAAAATACACACTGTATTCTAGTTTCAGGAAGAGTCCAGGAGATATGATTATCCACATTACTCCTTCCTTTAGCAAGCTTCTTCTTGTAATCTCAAACTAATGAAGGTATTGGAGAGATAATTTTAGTACCAACTCTTCTTTTCATTCTTACACAAAGTTGGGTATAGCATCACTTAACATTTGGATTATGATAGAACTTAATGTTAACACAGTTGAATGGTCACTATATATATATATATATCCTATAGTAATGGAAATTTATGGAATGCCTTGTTCAAAACAGAGACTTCATTTTCTCCTGCCAGACAGTCAGCTAATGAAGCAGATCTTTGGAAAAACCCTCACATTTTACAGGTGCTTGGGGTGTTGGAACCCTGGTGGTGTCAGTTTTGCCAAGGACGCAGCAATCACAGAGCAGAAAAGTTATGTCCCTAATGGGATTATCGTCTATCTTGTGGTGGCAGAAGCATGAGTGGTAGTTCGGGCTAGTCTTTTTCTATTGCCTGATAGTAGGTCTTATCATGTGTCAAGAGAGGAAAATGCAATACTGTCATCACCTCGCTGTGTGACTGTGCCCTAAGGTTTTACTTCTTTGTCAGTTTGGGATTTTTCAAAAGGCTTTCCTTTCTACACACTTTGTGATTACAGATCCATCATTCCATCTCTGCAGAGTCAAAAGCAGTTCCCTCCCAGGTTGTCTTTCTAACCCCATGATTCATCTTCCAGGCCCTATGCACCCTAGTTCACCTACATTGCAGTTTGGTGGATGCAAGACCACACCACACCACACATTTTCTGTTTGATTTTCACTCTAGACAAACTAAAGGTCATCAAAAGCAGTTCCCTCCCAGGTTGTCTTTCTAACCCCATGATTCATCTTCCAGGTCCTATGCACCCTAATTCACCTACATTGCAGTTCGGTGGATGCAAGACCACACCACACCACACATTTTCTGTTTGATTCTCACTCTAGACAAACTAAAGATCATCAGCTTCTTCACCTTGCTTCCTTTCAGTCAAAAGTAATTTAAATTTAGTGAGGTAAGCTACCTGAATTTGCAATCTATTCCCTGCTTCTCCAGGTCCCACCCCAGGAGACAGGGCTGGTTCTATTTGTTTCATCCTCCTTCTCCCATCTTCTCTCCATTCTTCCCAGTTGTTTACTTTTCATACAGTCTTCTCTGTTGAGCAAGGTCTTCTGCTAATATTCATTTGATGCTCTGGAGGAACTGTTGCCTTTATAGAAGGATTATTTATGATGCCTCCATGGAGAGAGTTGCACTGAATGTGCTCTTTTATTTTCTGGCAAATTAGAAGTTCTGATTTTCTTTTTAGGCAAACTAGGTAATTCCTTTAGACATCCCGGTGAAACAACAATCATTACTTGACATGAATTAATCTGTTTAATGGGAGGTTACATATGTACTCACATAATTGGTACATCACTGACTTAATTGGTACCTCACTGACTTAATTGGCATATCACTGACTTGGACATGCAAATAAGCACATTTACTTTTCCTGAAATTTCTGCTAATGAGGGATTGTCATCAGCTTGAGAAAACACAGATCTTTTTCAGATAAGAGATGGTACAGGTATTCGGCTCAAAATCAGTTCCTGAAAATATCTAGCTATTTATCAAACTGTCCTGACATTTTCCCAGAGCATAGATTCCTTATTTCGGTCCTGAAAACTTAACTGTTTTAAGAG
>SJYT01008034.1:55996-73119 GCA_006410635.1 Cephalophus harveyi
TTTTTCAAAGAAAGCTGTTGCTCTCCCCACGCTGGATGCCATTTTAAACATTCAAGTCTGTAGTAACATAAGAACATGTCAGAACCACATGCACAATGGTCAACCAGCTGGATTTAGGATAACAGTTATTCACTTAATGGGTAAAACAGATGCCCATTGCACTGTGCATAGATCATAGACAGGCTCTTCTGGCTAGCTGAACATTGAAATTATATGATATGTACATAAAAATTACTTCTCCCTAATTCAGTATGTAAAATTTCTATTCATCAATTTCAAATTCTGGTAACAAATATTTTAATAGAAATCAGTAATGATCAAAATTTCTGTCATTTCATGGCATAGGGCTTCGGGTTTCTGTTTCCATCCACATCATTTATCTTGTTCCTTGTCTTCCTTTGTATTTTTTTTTTAAGTAGCCACATTAGAGAATATCTAACTAGATAACATGAACAGGCTCAATATATTATGTTAATAGAAAAATATACGCTGTGTATTTTGCAATACTTTACCCAGTTGTCACAGAAGTATGGCACGAATGCTCCAGCAGGAAACTTAAAATCAGTATTATAATATATAATAAGTAGCTATCATCACAAAATATTCTCAGAATACAATTTCTGATCCAAAATAGTGAGCAAAAACAAAGGTACAAGAATACAATAATTCTCAGTGTTCAAAGGAAAACATAGGGGACTATAGGGTCTAAAATTCAAAACAGTACATTTGAACTCTCTGCTGCTGCTGTTAAGTCACTTCAGTCATGTCCAAATCTGTGCGATCCCAGAGATGGCAGCCCACCAGACTCCCCAGTCTCTGGGATTCTCCAGGCAAGAACACTTGAGTTATTTGTCATTTCCTTCTCAGTATTACACAAAGTAAGATCATGACATCTGGTCTCACAGTTTCATGGGAAATGGAAGTGAAAAAGACAGAAGCAGTGACAGATTACATCTTTTGGCTCAAACTTCACTGCAGATGGTGATGGCAGCTATGAAATTAGAAGATAATTTCTTCCTGGAAGAAAAGCTCTCACAAATTTAGAAAGCATGTTAAAAAGTGAAGATATGACTTAAACAATGGAGGCACTTTGAGTTACATCTATGGTCTTTCCAGTAGATATGTACAGATGTGAGAACACCAAACTGCTCTGATAGGGATGGCTGGTGAGTTTCCACTGCATTGCAAAGAGATCAAGGCAGTCAAACATAAAAGAAACCAACTCTGAAGAAGCATTAGAATCACTGATGCTGAAGATGAGTCCCCAAAGATTGGACCACCTGAGCAATGAACTGACTCACTAGAAAAAAAACCCGATTCTTAGTAAACAATGAAATCAGGAGGAGACATGGTTGAGAAAGAAGAAGAAGGTGGTATAGCTTCACGAATTCAATGAATATGACTTCAGGTAGACCCTGGGTGATGGAGAAAGACAGACAGGCCTTGTGTGCTACAGTCCAAGGGATCACAGAGAGTCAGACATGGATTGGACTGAACAACTAGATTTCAGTAAATAAAATGAATCTTCTGGGATCATGGTGGGGTCTCATAATGTTAGAGTAAAAGGGGGCACAGTTCAATTTCTCTCACACAAATCCATTAAAGGATCAACTGCACATGGAACACCTTCCAGAAATAAACTTGAATGATATTGATGGGCCCTAGAAACCAAGGAAGGAAAACTCATCTCTTAAAAAGTAGATAAGAGACATAAGAGAAGAAAAGTTTTTAGGTATTGAGACCGCCCCACGCTACCTTGGAGAGGGAGTCATAAAGCAGGAAAATTAACAGAAGATAGGAAACCCTCTCTCATATGTGTCAGTGGGAAAAAAAAAAAAAAAAAACAGAACCAGGGGGAAAAGATCAAAAGCAACAGATTATGCCAATGAATGCAATTACTAGCCAAGAAGTGGCTCAGATGCTTCTGTCCACTGTCACACATGAGGCCTGGGAGGGAGGCTTGTGATGTATCAAACACACTATGGTTAGAATCATGATTTAATGCCCTGAGGACAATCTGATGGAGCTAAGGTGAGAGAAAAACATAAACCATGGGAACTCTAGAGACAGCCATTTTAGAAAGGACCTTTCCTACAGGAAGGCTCTAAGGCCACATAGTGAACCATGGATCACTCACATAACAGAAGACTGTGCACTAGAAAATACCAAAAGAGACCAAGGTACATAGAGGTAGAGAGGAATATGTATGACTGCCAGAGGCAGAAGGAAATAGATTACTGGTATCTTGGTCCAGAGACATCCCCTACCAAGTCTAAGCTGGTTGGCAGTTGCTAATGATGAATTCCTGTGTTCATGGACAGTTCACATAGGCCAGGATCATGACAGCCTGGGGTCAGCTACCATAAGGAGACACATGGCACACCTAAGACTGTGTGCTCTGGCTCAGGTAGAAAACTGTGTGGTTGAGACCATAGAGCTGCATAAGAGACATGGCCCACCTGGGACTGTGCCTTGCCCTCCAACCAGCCACCTGAGATTTTGGATTGTGAAGAGCAAAAAGCACAGAGCCAATCGTGACCAGTGCCCTTGCTGAGCATCTAAGTGCCTGCCTGGCAGGGAAGTGCATGAAACACAGGGCCCACTTGGGGCAGTGCCCTCATGTATCAACTGGGAGGCTGAACAGGGTGGACCCAGGAAGGATATGTCACATTTGTCACTGGCAAGCCCAAGGTGAACAGTCCACCTCGAGCACCCCCACATATCCCAGAGGTATTTGTTTTCAGTGTCCCACCTCACCACCAAAATACTGAACAAGTGAGTTCGAATAAGAGGCTACCACACCCTCGTTTCATGTTGAAAACCAGATATGGACAGGCTTTCAAATAAAAGAAGGAAATATAAACAAATAAGCATAAACCATCCCAGAAGTGACAGGTTTAACAGAATAAATCTTCAATTAATGCCGAGACTGTTTGACTGAGGGACAATAGTAGAGTCTGACAATAAGTACAAGCTTCAACTAGGGACTATCTGATACTGTAGTATCAGATAATATCAAAAAGCAACCTTTTTCTTTTTTAATCTTAGGTCTATTTCTATATGATTTCTTTATCTTTTAACAATGTTAGTCCTTTTTAATACCCTAAACTTGTATTTCTATTAACTATTATTACTTTTCAAATAAAAACACATACATCTATTCTTTAAACACTTCTTTTGTATATATAAGAATGAATTTGGCCTTCGTTTTCTGTTTCTTTCTTTCTTTGATTTTTTCCCCACTATTTAAACATATCTAATTTTTATTCTTGGTTCTTAACTTTTGCTTTGCAAAAATTGTTATCAATGTTGTAACTTTAGGAATAAAATCTTTAGGATCTGATTTCACTTATGAGGGCATCAGATTGCAGACACGCTGAAACCATAATCTCAGAAAACTAGAAAATCTTGCCACATGGACTTCAGCCTCATCTAACTCAATGAAACTAAGCCATGTACTGCCACCCAGGATAGGTGGGTCATGGTAGAGAGGTCTGACAGGATGTGGTCCATGGAGAAGAGAATGGTAGACCACTTCAGTATTCTTGCTTTGAGAATCCCATGAACAGTATGAAAAGACAAAATGATAGGATACAGAAAGAGGAACTCCCCAGGACGGTTGGTGCCCAATATGCTACTGGAGATCAGTGAAGAAATAATTCCAGAAAGAAAAAAGGGATGAAGACAAAGCAAAAACAATACAGAGCTGTGGATGTGGCTGGTGATAGAGACAAGGTCTGATGCTGTAAAGAGCAATATTACATAGGAACCTGGAATGTCAGGTCCATGAATCAAGCAAATTGGAAGTGGTCAAACAGGAGATGGTAAAAGTGAACGTCGACATTCTAGGTGTCAGTGAACTAAAATGGACTGGAAAGGGTGAGTTTAATTCAGATGACCATTATATCTAATACTGTGGACAGGAATCCTTTAGATGAATTGGAGTAGCTATCATGGTCAACAAAAGAGTCTTAAATGCAGGCCTTGGATGCAATCCCTAAAATGAAAGAATGATCTCTGTTCGTTTCCAAGGCAAATCATTCACTATCACAGTAATCCAAGCCTGAAGAAGCTGAAGTATAACGGTTCTATGGAGACCTTTTATAATTAATATCTTAAAATATATATCCTTTTCATTATAGGGGACTGGAATGCAAAAGTAGGAAGTCAAGAAACACTTGGAGTAACAGGCAAATTTGGCCTTGGTGTACTGAATGAAGCAGGACAAAGGCTAAGAAAGTTTTTCCAAGAGAATGCACTGGTCATAGCAAACACCCTTTCCCAACAACACAAGAGAAGACTCTACACATGGACATCAGTAGATGGTCCAGACCGAAATCAGATGAATTCTCTCTTTGCAGCCAAGGATGGAGAAACTCTAAACAGTCAGCAAAAACAAGACCAATTCCAGCCTTCTCCATCCACAGGATTAATGCACTGGTCATAGCAAACACCCTTTCCCAACAACACAAGAGAAGACTACACATGGACATCAGTAGATGGTCCAGACCAAAAGCAGATGAATTCTCTCTTTGCAGCCAAGGATGGAGAAACTGTATACAGTCAGCAAAAACAAGACCAATTCCAGCCTTCTCCATCCACAGGATTCTGCAGGCAAGAATACTGGAGTAGGTTACATTTCCTTCTCCAGGGGATATTCCCAACCCAGGGATTGAACCCGGGTCTCCCGCATTAGAGGCAGATGCTTTAACCTCTGAGCCACCAGGGAAGCCCACCATTCAGGTATAATCTAAGTCAAATCCCTTATCATTATACAGTGAAACATAAATTTAAGGGACTAGCTCTGATAGACAAAGTGCCTGATGAATAATGGAAGGAGAGATTGAACCCGGGTCTCCCGCATTAGAGGCAGATGCTTTAACCTCTGAGCCACCAGGGAAGCCCACCATTCAGGTATAATCTAAGTCAAATCCCTTATCATTATACAGTGAAACATAAATTTAAGGGACTAGCTCTGATAGACAAAGTGCCTGATGAATAATGGAAGGAGGTTTGTGACATTCTACAGGAGACAGGTCCTAAGACCATCCCTCCAGAAAAGAAATGAAAAAAAGCAAAATGGCTGTCTGAGGAGGCCTTACAAATAGCTGTGGAAAAAAAAAAAAAAAAAGCAAAGAAGAAAAGAAAAGAAAAAAACATATGTATTTGAATGCAGAGATCTAAAAGAAAAGCAAAGAGAGATAAGAAAGCCTTCCTCAGTGATCAATTCAAAGAAATAGAAGAAAACAACACAATGGGAAAGACTAGGGTTCTCTTTAAGATAGTAAGAGATACCAAGAAAATATTTCATGCAAAGATGTGTTCAATAAAGGGCAAAAATGGTATGGATCAAACAGAAACAGGAGATATCATGAAGAGGTGGCAAGAATACACAGAAGAATTGTACAAAAAAGAGTTTCAAGACCCAGATAAGCACTATGGTGTGATCACTCACCTACAGCCAAGCATCCTGGAATGTGAAATCAAGTGGGCCTTAGAAAGTATCACTACGAACAAAGCTAGTGGAGGTGATAGAATTCTAGTTGAACTATCTCAAATGCTGAATGATGATGCTATGAAATTTGGGTTATAGTAGGCCTGTAACTAAAATAAAAGAATTAAATTATTTAGTTTCTTTATAAACCAAGGTAAAACTGACAAAGCTAAATTATAAAAATGTATTCCTTTAATGAACCAATTAGATAACATCAAATAAAATACCTCCGTTAGTAGTTTTAACAGGTCACATGTTAGAAAGAATATACTCAACTAAAAATATGTTGTATATATACAGTAAATACCACTTTAAGTAGCTTCAGAGCTTGTATCTTGTTTCAAGTTGCTAGGAAAGTTTGTTAAACATCCAATATTCTAACCTTCAGCTGTTCTCAACTTCAAAAACATAAAACTTTTTCAAAAATTTGCTTTGTCAATTTCAAATTCCATTTTACCTACATAGATGAACATACTTTCTAGGTAACATGATTTAATCTTATATATTGCCAATAAGTGAAAATGTTGGAATACCTTACTCAACAGAGAGATGCTGTTGTCTTCTTCCAGAAAGACAGGTAGTGAAGCAGATCTTTGAAAAGCTTATCATTTTTTACTAAATTCATAAAGGTTAAGCTGTCAAGTTAAACTTTTCATACTCTTGGTGTCAAATATTCTGAAAGGTGTCTTTCTTTCCAAGACTTCTTTCTTAAGGAATTATTCATTGATCAGTATATATGTGCCACTTTCCTCCCACCAAATAGATTCAAACTGATCACTTTCAACTATATTCCAAAGTTTTTGTGGAAATGTGAGTGAAAGAAAATAATTCACCTCATTTGTTTCAGAGACAGAGTATGTGTAGTGTGGCCTTTTGATCAAAACTTCCTCAGACATAGCCTGAAAATCATATTCTTTAATCATAGATGACAAAACTGACTCCCCAGTAAGTGTATAATCATACAAAGAAGATCTAATGGAGGTTTCTGAACCAGTTGATTCATCTTTAGGAGGCCCATCTTGAATTTCTAAAGAAATATGTGCCATCTCAGATAAATCGTTCTTCAGATAGTTTTCTCATTTGTCTGATTTTACACACTGCAACTTCAAATGTTGCTTGGCTGGCCTACAGAGAGATACTCTCTAGACCATCGCAGTGGTTCTCAAAGTCAAAAAGCAGTGGCATCACAAAATCACTGGTCTCCTAACAATCAGAGTTAGCTGTGACATCACAAGTCGCTGGTGTCCTAGCAATTTAAGGGTAATATCAACCAGTGTTTACTTCAGCATCAGCTTAAAATACAGACTGCTTACAGAAATAGTAACCAAAACCATGAAGCATGCTAAATTTAGGTATTCTCATTCCTAAAGAACTTTTAAACAGAAAAATCACATCAATAAATCTTCTTGATATCTGAAATAAAAGTGATTTATCATCCTTCTATACACACATTCTTAATATTCAGTACTGTTACCCAAGCAAACTTGGTCTACTGGCTTCTGTGCAATAAAATCTATGAACTGACTGTGGGTTTAAGTGAAAGCAATGTTTATTGTAGGACCGAGCAGCAGCTGGTGCTTCAAAGACCCAAATCCCCAAATACTTTCAGGAGAAGGATTTAAATGACAGAGTGAAAGTGGGACATGGGGTGTGTGATCAATATCGGGACATTCTACTTATGGCCTGTTACTTAGGATACTGGGAATCCACATCATTGATCATCTGGTTCCAACTACTTTGTGGTCTATGTACTTAAATTTCAGCCTGGTTGGGGCTTTAGCATTCCTAAAACTGTTCACAGGATATTGCTCCGAATGTTGTCAATGGCCCTTGAGAAGGAACTAAAGACCCTTGAATTTGCTTAATGGCTAAATCATGACTATTCTCTATCGCTTGATTATTTTCTTTAGTTTCTGTCTTTTCTAGCTTCTCTGATTAAAAATACTTTTTTTAAAAAAATTTTAATTTATTTTGCTTTACAATACTGTATTGGTTTTGCCATACATTGACATGAATCCACCATGGGTGTACATGAGCTCCCAATCCTGAACCACCCTCCCACCTTCCATCCCATATCATCTCTCTGGATCTTCCCCATGCACCAGCCCCAAGCATGCTGTATCCTGTATCGAACATAGACTGGTGATTCGTTTCTTACATGATAGTATACATGTTTCAATGCCATTCTCCCAAATCATCCCACCCTCTCCCTCTCCCACAGAGTCCAAGAGTCTGTTCTATACATCTGTTTCTCTTTTTCTGTCTCACATACAGGGTTATCATTGCCATCTTTCTAAATTCCATATATATGTGTTAGTATACTGTATTGCTGTTTTTATTTCTGGCTTACCTCGCTCTGTGTAATATGCTCCAGTTTCATCCTCCTCATTAGAACTGATTCAAATGTATTCTTTTTAATGGCTGAGTAATACTCCATTGTGTATATGTACCATAGCTTTCTTATCCATTCATCTGCTGATGGACATCTAGATTGTTTCCATGTTCTGGCTATTACAAACAGTGCTGTGATGAACATTGGGATACATGTGTTTCTTTCAATTCTGGATTCCTCGGTGTGTATGCCCAGCAGTGGGATTGCTGGGTGATAAGGCAGTTCTATTTGCAATTTTTAAAGGAATCTCCACACTGTTCTCCATAGCGGCTGTACTAGTTTGCTGTATTACTGTATTAGTTTGCTATATTACTTTTGAACATGAGGAGGTCTACAATCTCCTACCTCTCTCTCTGTTTCATACTTTTCAATTTTAAGAAGGGACTGCTCAGAACAAGAAAATAAATAAAGTGTTGGACTTAGAGCTCGATCATAAATGTGACAGAAAATCTCAGTTGCAGGTTCGATTTCTTTTTCAGGTTTTCCAGCTCTTGGAGTGTTTGCGTCAGCAGCAACTTTAGGTCTTTCCTGTTGAGATGGAGCATGAAGTTGGAAATAATTCTGAAATCTAAACTTGGCATCAATATTTTCTCTTCTGAAAACATATCTCTACTTTATATAAGATATTTGTATATCTATATACATATAGATATGTTTCTATATCTGTATTTTTGTCATTAAACTGGAGAAGCATTTGACAATTGGTAGATATTTATTAAAAGGAGAGAGGTGAGTGATATAAAAGTGTTCTCATATTTTATATGCAGCCAAGAAAACATATTTTGAAGTATTTCAATTTACATAATATTCAACAATCAAGTAGACTTTTGAATCATTCTACATTTGGGTTTTAATTGTTTCCATTTCTATTATACCTAACAGGATTTAAAAGCCATTGCACTTTTTTTATACACACACGCATGTACACATGAGTTGTATATATGTCAAAATATACTTTTAGGCAACTTTGTTAATGTGACCAAACTCATTGCTTGCTCCCTAGATCTTAAATGAACTGTTTGGGAGCCCTCTATTACCTAATAACTTTCTGACTGAATCACTCAGATCCTCTTGCTCAAAAACTCTCCTCTAATCTAGCTCATATTCTACTATTCTTTCTGTAATAAGAGATAGGTGAGGTGAAGGTGAAGTCGCTCAGTCGTGTCCGACTCTTTGTGACCCCGTGGACTGTAACCTACTAGGCTTCTCCGTCCGTGGGATTCTCCATGCAAGAATACTGGAGTGGGTTGCTATTTCCTTCTCCAGGGGATCTTCCCGACCCAGGGATCCAACCCGGGTCTCCTGCACTGGAGGCAGACACTTTACCTCTGAGCCACCAGGGAAGCCCAATAGGGCTCATGTATATGAGGACAACTTGAACCCATAAAATTGCAACTCTCATTTACTTAGAGATATTGTTCAAAGAACACTGTTTCTCTCCTCACATTGGACACAATTTTATTTTCTTCATTTTAATACAAATTTACTTATTTTAATTGGAGTCTAATTGGTTTAAATACTGTATTGGTTTTGCCATACATCAACATGAATCTGCCCTGGGTGTAGACATGCTCCCCATCCTGAACTGCCGCCACCTTCCTCCTCATTCCATCCTTTCTGGTTATCCCAGTGCACCAGCCCCTAGGATCCTGTATCATGCATTGAATGTAGACTGGTGATTCGTTTGATATATGATAGTATACGTGTTTAAATGCCATTCTCCCAAATCATCCCACCCTTGCCCTCTCCCACAGAGCCCAAAAGACTGTTCTATACATCTGTGTCTCTTTTTCTATCTCACATACAGGGTTATCATTACCATCTTCCTAAATTCCATATACATGTATTATGTATATTGGTGCATTTCTTTCTGGCTAACTTCACTCTGTATAATAGGCTTCAGTTTCATCCACCTCATTAGAACTGATTGAAATACATTCTTTTTAATGGTTGAGTAATACTCCATTGTGTATATGTACCAGGGCTTTCTTTTCCACTCGTCTGTTGATGGACACCTAGGTTGCTTTCATGTCCTGGCTATTAGAAATAGTGCTATGATGAACATTAGGGTACATGTGTCTCTTTCAATTCTGGTTTCCTCAGTGCGTATGGCCAGCAATAGAATTGCTGGGTCATATGGCAGTTCTATTTACTTTTTTTTTTTTTTTTTTAAGGACTCTCCACAGTGTTCTCCATAGTGGCTGTACTAGTTTGTATTCCCACCAACAGTGTAAGAGGGTTCCTTTTTCTCCACACTCTCTCCAGCATTTATTGCTTGTAGACATTTTGATAGCAGCCATTCTGACTGTCATGAAATGGTACCTCATTGTGGTTTTGATTTGCATGCTCTGATAATGAGTGATGTGGAGCATCTTTTCTTTTCTTCTTTGGAGAAATGCTTGCTTAGTCCTTTGTCCTGTTTTTTCACTGGGTCATTTATTTTCTTGGAATGGAGCTTCATGTGTTGTGTGTATATTTTTGAGACAATTCTTTGTCACTTGCTTCAGTTTAGTTCACTTCAGTCGCTCAATCATGTCTGCTCTTTGCGACACCATGAATTGCAGCATGGCAACATCCCTGTTCCTCACCATCTCCCAGAATTCACTCAAACTCACGTCCATTGAGTCGGTGATGCCATCCAGCTATCTCATCTTCTGTCTTATCCTCTTATTTTATCCTTCTGCCCCCAGTCCCACCCAGCTCCAGAGATTTTCCAACGAGTCAACTCTTTGTATGAGGTGGCCAAAGTACTGGAGTTTCAGCTTTAGCATCATTCCTTCCAAAGAACACCCAGGGGTGATCTCCTTTAGAATGGACTGGTTGGATCTGCTAGCAGTCCATAGGACTCTCAGGAGTCTTCTCCAAACCACAGTTCAAAAATCTCAATTCTTCAGCACTCAGCTTTCTTTACAGTCCAACTCTCAAATCCAAACATTACTGGAAAAAAACATAGCCTTGACTAGACAGATCTTTGCTGGAAAAATAATGTCTTTGCTTTTGAATATGCTATCTAGTTTGATCATAGCTTTCCTTCCAAGCAGTAAGTGTCTTTTAATTTCATGTCTGCAATATTTTGGAGCCCCCCAAAATAAAGTTCAACACTGTTTCCCCATCTGTTTTCCATGAAATGATGGGAGCTGATTCCATGATCTTAGTTTCCTGAATATTGAGCTTTAAGCCAACTTTTTCTGTCTTCTCTTTAACTTTGATCAAGAGTCTTTTTACTTCCTCTTAACTTTCTGCCATAAGGGTGGTGTCATCTGCATATCTGAGGTTATTGATATTTCTCCTGGCAATCTTAATTCCAGCTTGTGTTTGTTCCATCCCAGTTTTTCTCATGATGTACCCTGCATATAAGTTAAAGAAGCAGGATGAAAATATACAGCCTTGACATACTCCTTTTTCCTATTTGGAACCATTCTGTTGTTCCATGTACAGTTCTAACTGTTGCTTCCTGACCTGCATACAGATTTTTCAAGAGGCAGTTGCTTCACTTGCTATTATTTCCTCCCATTCTGAAGGCTATCTTTTCACCTTGCTTATAGTTTCCTTTGTTGTGTCATCATGAAGTTGCTCAGTCATGTCCGACTCTTCGTGACCCCAATATACTGTAGCCAACCAGGCTCCTCCATCCGTGGAATTTTGTAAGCAAGAGTACTGGAGTGGGTTGCCGTTTCCTTCTCCACCTTTGTTGCGTAGAAGCTTTTAATGTTAATTAAGTCCCAATTTTTATATTTGCTTTTATTTCCAATATTCTGAGAGGTGGGTTATAGAGGATTGTGCTGTGATTTATGTCAAAGAATATTTTACCTATGTTCTCCTCTAGGTGTTTCATAGTTTCTGGTCTTATGTTCAGATCTTTAATCTGTTTGAGTTTATTTTTGTGCATTGTGTTAGAAAGTGTCTACTTTCATTCTTTTACTGTTGACCAGTTTTCCCAGCACCACTTGTTAAAGACATTTTCTTGTCTCCTTTGTATATTCTTGCCTCTTTGTCAATGATATAATGTCAACAGGTGCGTGCATTTCTCTCTGAGCTTTCTATTTCGTTCCATTGATCTATATTTTTGTCTTTGTGCCAGTACCATACAGTATTGATGAGTGTGGCTTTATAATAGAACCTGAAGTCAGGCAGGTTGGTTCTTCCAGTTCCATTCTTCTTTCTCAAGATTGCTTTTTTTCCTTAGGTAGACATAGTCCTAAGTATTTTATTCTTTTCATTGGAATGGTGAATGGAATTGTTTCCTTAATTTCTCTTTTTATTTTCTCATTATTAATGTATAGAAATACAAGGGATTTCTGTGTGTTGTTTTTATATCCTGCCACTTTACTATATTCATTCATTAGCTTTAGTACTTTTCTGGTGAAGGCTTTGGGATTTTCTATGTAGAGGGATCATGTCATCTGCAAAAAATGAAAGTTTTATTTCTTCTTTTTCAGTTTGGATTCCTTTTATTTCTTTTTCTGCTCTAATTGCTGTGGCCAATACTTGCAAAACTATGTTGAATAGTAGTGGTAAAAGTGGGCACCCTTGTCTTGTTCCTGACTGTAGGGGAAATGCTTTCAATTTTTCACCATTGAGAATCATGTTTGTTGTGTCTTTGTCATATATAGCTTTTATTATATTAAGGTATGTTCCTTCTAGTCCTGCTTTCCAGAGGTTGTTTTTTTTTTTTTTTTTTNACTTGCAAAACTATGTTGAATAGTAGTGGTAAAAGTGGGCACACTTGTCTTGTTCCTGACTGTAGGGGAAATGCTTTCAATTTTTCACCATTGAGAATCATGTTTGTTGTGTGTTTGTCATATATAGCTTTTATTATGTTGAGGTATGTTCCTTCTAGTCCTGCTTTCCAGAGGTTGTTTTTTTTTTTTTTTTCATAAATGGATGTTGAGTTTTGTCAAAGGCTTTCTCTGAATCTATTGAGATAATCATATGGCTTTTATTTTTCAGTTTGTTAATGTAGTGTATTACATTGATTGACTGGCAGATATGGAAGAATACTTGCATCCCTGGGATAAAGTCCACTTGGTCATGATGTATGATCTTCTTAATGTGTTGTTGGATTCTGATTGCTAGAATTTTATTAAGGATTTTTGCATCTAAGTTCATCAGTGATATTGACCTGTTGTTTTCTTTTTTGTGTGTGGCATTTTTGTCAGATTTTCTTATTAGGGTGAAGGTGGCCTCATAGAATGAGTTTGGAAGTTTACCTTGCTCTGAACGTTTCTGGAAGCTTTTGAGTAGGATAGGTGTTAGCTTTTCTTTAAACTTTTGGTAGAATTCAATCGTGAAGTCGTCTAGACCTGGGATTTTGTTTGCTGGATGATTTCTGATTACAGTTTTATATTCCATCTTTGTGATGGGTCTGTTTAGATTTTCTGTTTCTTCCTGGCTCAGTTTTGAAAAGTTGTACTTTTGTAACAATTTGTCCATTTCTTCCAAAATGTCCATTTGATTGAGATATAATTTCTGATAGTAGTTTCTTATGATCCTTTGTATTTCTGTGTTATCTGTTGTGATCTCTCCATTTTCATTTCTAATTTTATTATTTTGATTTTTCTCTCTTTGTTTCTTGATGAATCTGACCAATGCTTTGTCAATTTTATTTGTCCTCTCAAAGAACCAGCTTTTGGATATGCTTATCTTTGTTATGGTCTCTTTTGTTTCTTTTGCATTTACTTCTGCCCTAATTTTTAAGATTTGGTTCCTTCTACCAACTAAGGTCCGTCTAGTCAAGGCTATGGTTTTTCCTGTGGTCATGTATGAATGTGAGAGTTGCACTGTGAAGAAGGCTGAATGCCAAAGAATTGATGCTGTTGGAGAAGCAGCATATGTTCATATGTTGTGGTGTTGGAGAAGGTTCTTGAGAGTCCCTTGGAGTGCAAGGAGATCCAACCAGTCCATTCTGAAGAAGATCAGCCCTGGGATTCCTTTGGAAGGAATGATGTAAAAGCTGAAACTCCAGTACTTTGGCCACCTCATGCGAAGAGTTGAATTATTGGAAAAGACTTTGATGCTGGAAAGGATTGGGGGAAGCAGGAGAAGGGGACGACCAAGGATGAGATGGCTGGATGGCATCACAGACTCGGTGAAAGTGCGTCTGAGTGAACTCCGGGAGATGGTGATGGACAGGGAGGCCTGGCATGCTGTGATTCATGGGATTGCAGAGTCAGACACGACTGAGCAACTGAACTGAACTGAACTAATCCTGGGGTTCTAAATTTCTTCCTTCTCTAGTTTATTTAGGTGTAGAATTAGGTAATTTATTTGACTTTTTCTAGTTTCTGTGAATCTTACCCTTAGTACTGCTTTTACAGTGTCCCACAGGTTTTGGGTTGTTGTGTTTTCACTTTCATTCATTTCTGTGCATATTTTGATTTCTTTTTGATTTCTTCTGTGATTTGTTGGTTATTCAGCAGTGAATTGTCCAGCCTTCATATGTTGGAACTTTTAATAAATAATTGAGATCTAATCTTACTCCATTGTTGTCAGAAAAGATGCTTGAAATGATTTCAATTTTGTTGAATTTACCAAGGCTACATTTATGGCCCAGGATGTGATCTATTCTGGAGAAAGTTCCATGTGCACTTAAGAAAAAGGTGAAATTCATTGTTTTGGGGTGCAATGTCCTATAGATATCAATTAGGTCTAATTGGTCTATTGCATCATTTAAAATTTGTTTCCTTGTTAATTTTTGGTTTAGTTGATCTATCCATATGTGTGAGTGTGGTGTTAAAGTCTCCCACTATTATTGTGTTATTGTTAATTTCCCCTTTCATACTTGCTAGCATTTGCCTTACATATTGTGGTGCTCCTTTGATAGGTGCATATATATTTAGACTTGTTATGTCTTCTTCTTGAATTGATTCTTTGATCATTATGTGGTGCCTTTCTTGGTCTCTTTTTACAGCCTTTGTTTAAAGTCTATTTTATCTGATGTGAGTACGGCTACCTCTGTTTTCTTTCAGTCTCTATTTGCGTGGGATATCTTTTTCCAGCCCTTCAATTTCAGTCTGTATGGGTCCCTGTTTTGAGGTGGGTCTCTTTTAGAAAATATATATAAGTGTCTTGTTTTTGTATCCATTCAGCCAGTCTTCGTCTTTTGATTGGGGCAATCACCCTATTTATGTTTAAGGTAATTATTGATAAGTATGATCCTCTTGCCATTGACTTTATTGTTTTGGGTCCGAGTTTGTCCACCCTTTTTGTTTTCTCTGTCTAGAGAAGATCTTTTAGCGTTTGTTGAAGAGCTGGTTTGGTGGTGCTGAATTTTCTCAGCTTTTGCTTCTCTGTAAAGCTCTTGATTCTTCCTTCATCTTTGAATAAGACCTTCCTGGATACAGTAATCTGGGCTGTAGGTTATTTTCTTTCCTCACTTTAAGCATGTGCTTCCATTCTGTCCTGGCCTGAAGTGTTTCTATTGAAAAACGAGCTGTTATCCTTATGGGAATCCACTTGTGTGTTATTTCTTGTTTTTATCTTGCCGCTTTTAATATTTGTTCTTTGTGTTTGATCTCTGTTAATTTGATTAATATATATGTCTTGGGGTGTTTTGCCTTGGGTTGATCCTGTTTGGGACTCTTTGGGATTTTTGGACTTGGGTGATTATTTTCTTCCCCATTTTCGGGAAGTTGTCAACTATTATCTCCTCAAGTATTTTCTCATGGTCTTTCTTTTGTCTTCTTCTTCTGGGACTTATGTGATTTGAATGTTGGGGCATTTAACATTGTCCTAGACGTCTCTGAGATTGTCCTCATTTCTTTTAACTCATTTTCCTTTTTTCCTCTCTGATCCATTTATTTCTATCATTCTATCTTCTATGTCACTAACCCTACATTCTGCCTCTGTTATTCTACTGTTTGTTCCCTCCAGAGTGTTTTTGATCTCATTCATTACATTATTCATTATATATTGACTATCTTTTTTTTTTTTTTAATTTCTTCTAGGTCTTTGTTAAACCTTTCTTGCATTTTCTCAATCCTGTCTCCAGGATATTTACATGTGATTCCATTTTATTTTCAAGATTTTGAATCATTTACACTATAATTATTTGGAATTCTTTATCAGGTAGATTCCCTCTCTCTTCCTCTTTTGTTTGGTTTGGATTTATCCAGTTCCTTTACCTGATGGGTATTCAACTGTCTCTTCATATTATGTGTATTTCAGTGTTTGGGGTGGCCATTCTGTGTTCTGGCAGTTTGTGGAATTCTCTTTATGGAAGAGTTTCCTCACTGTGGGTGGGGGTTGTATGGGTGGCTGGTCAAGGTTTCTTTATTAGGGAAGCTTTTGTTGGTGATCTGGTGGGTTGAGCTGGATTTCTTCTCTCTGAAGTGCAATGAAGTTTCCAGTCATGAGTTGTGATATGTCAATGGGTTTTGGAGTGACTTTGGGCAGCCTGTATATTGATGTTCAGAGCTATGTTCCTGTGTTGATGGAGAATTTGCATGGTATGTCTTGCTCTGGAACTTGTTGGCCCTTGGATGGTGCTACACTTCAGTGTAGGCATGGGAGCATTTGATGAGCTTCTGTCAATTAATGTCCCTGGAGTCAGGAGTCCTCTGGCATTCTCAGAATTTGGACTTAAGCCTCCTGCTTCTGGTTTTCAGTCTTATTTTTACAGTAGCCTCAAGACTTTTCCATCTATACAACACCATTGATAAAACATCTAGGTTAAAGATGAAAAGTTTCTCCACAATGAAGGACACCCAGAGAGGTTCACAGAGTTACATGAAAAAGAGAAGAGGGAGGGGGGAGATAGAGGTGGCAAGGATGATATGAGGTGTCATGAACAGAGGAGAGAGCAAGCTAGCCAGTAATCACTTCATTTTGTGCGCTTCACAGTCTAAACCACTCAGAGATCTTCACGGAGTTATGCAGAGAAGAGAAGAAGAAGGATGGAGACAGAGGTGGCCAGGAGGATAAAGAGGGGAATCAAAAGGAGAGAGACAGATCCAGCCAGTAATCTGTTCCCTAAGTGTTCTCTACCATCCGAAATACACAAAGAGATTCACAGTGTTGGGTAGAGAAGAGAAGGGGGAGGGAGGAGATAGAGGCAACCTGGTGGAGAAAAAGGAGAGTCCAAAGGGTGAGAGAGCAGTCAAGCCAGTAATCTCGATGCTGAGTAAAATGGGTACTGAAGATTGGGTTCTTAAGGTATGAAATTGATAACAAATACTAAAAAGGAAAGATTAAAAATCTAGAGTAGTGGTTGATTTTCAAAACTACAATATTAAAAAA
>SJYT01008041.1:8017-39264 GCA_006410635.1 Cephalophus harveyi
TTTTTTTTTTACAGTCCTATAATAAAGTTTTTTGGTAAATAAGTTTTTTTTTTAAACTGTACAAAGTTCATGTCTAATATTAAATACTTAAGGTATTATTTATCTTGGAAAAGGAAAAAGATGAAATAAATGAAATCTATCATGGTATAGGTCCATTGCCAAACATCTCTCAAATAATATTTCAGATTTTGAATTTATTTAAAATTTTATATCTGTGATTTAATGTGTGTGTATTTAGAGATAATATGCTAAATATATCACTGCAGTTTACAAAGCTTCCTGAAGTTGTGAAATGGCTTCTGTTAAGGTATGCAACTCATGGCCTGGTCTTTAAGGCAGAAAACCAGAGAGTGAGCTAGATGGATGATGTTTCATCTTTAGCAGATGGGAGAAAGGACCCTGAAATAGCAATGTGGTGATAGGACTCAGTCCTGCTTTCTGTAGTGAGTAACTTACAGTGAGGGAGAATTTGTATAGTAAGCAAAGGTCTGGTAGGTCAAAGCCATGATAATGATGGGAAGTTGCACGCTGCCTTTTATCAGAGCTGTCATAGTCTCACAGCTGTAATCCTTCCAGAGCTCAGAGTGCATGCTAGGATGATTCAGTTGTGTTCAACTCTTTGCAACGCCTGCCAGGCTCCTCTGACCATGGGATTCTCCGGACAAGAATACTGCAGTGGGTTTCCATTTCCTCCTCCAGGGGATCTTCTTGACCCAGGGATCAAGCCTGTGTCTCTATCACCTGCACTGGCAGCTGGATTTTCTATCACTAATGCCACCCATTTAGAGATAATATGCTAAATATATCACTGCAGTTTACAAAGCTTCCTGAAGTTGTGAAATGGCTTCTGTTAAGGTATGCAACTCATGGCCTGGTCTTTAAGGCAGAAAACCAGAGAGTGAGCTAGATGGATGATGTTTCATTTTTAGCAGATGGGAGAAAGGACCCTGAAATAGCAATGTGGTGATAGGACTCAGTCCTGCTTTCTGTAGTGAGTAACTTACAGTGAGGGAGAATTTGTATAGTAAGCAAAGGTCTGGTAGGTCAAAGCCGTGATAATGATGGGAAGTTGCACGCTGCCTTTTATCAGAGCTGTCATAGTCTCACAGCTGTAATCCTTCCAGAGCTCAGAGTGCATGCTAGGATGATTCAGTTGTGTTCAACTCTTTGCAACGCCTGCCAGGCTCCTCTGACCATGGGATTCTCCGGACAAGAATACTGCAGTGGGTTTCCATTTCCTCCTCCAGGGGATCTTCTTGACCCAGGGATCAAGCCTGTGTCTCTATCACCTGCACTGGCAGCTGGATTTTCTATCACTAATGCCACCCGGGAAGCCCCTTTAGTGGGCAAATAGATGGGCTTATAGTTTACTAACTGATCCATTTCTCAAAGAATATGGTTTCTTACCTAAATGGCTACACATTTTATTTACATTCTGACTATAGTGTATCTCTGATGTATGTATGCAATTGCTGTTGTTGCTATTTAGTACCTAAGTTGTGTCTGACTCTTGCAATCCCATGGACTGTAGCCCTTGAGGCTCCTCTGTCCTTGGGATTTCCCAGGCAAGAATACTGAGTGGGTTGCCATTTCCTTCTCCAGTGTATGCAATATTTGCCCTCAACTGTTTAAGAGAATCTGTTTTTCATTTTTCAGTGGCTTATTCATTTCAGTGTGTTTCCTACTTTCAGACAATGGGATGAAGTCACCTGAGTCCCTAATAGATTTTCATAAACTCAGTCAGACACCTTATGCCTAGACTCACGACTTTGAGGTTCTCACTTGATACCTGTGGGCTATGCTCAAGCCTTTCTTTTCATCACCCCGGTCAGGCCTTTGCATTCAGAATCTCTTGACATTTCCCCGTCTGTCTTCATTCCTGTTTTCCTGTTTTAACCCATCATCCATCTTGCACCTGGCTCTCTCTTTTTGGATCGTGTCTTCTGTCTATATACCTTTTGTTCTATTCCCTGCTGGCTTTAACTTCCCAGAAATTTAGTACCTGTATGTGTTGGTGTTATGTCAGAAATCCTTCAGCAAGTTGCCAGAAATGAAGACTCTCCAAATTTCTGTCATGCTCCTCTCAGCTCAGCCTTTCTTATCCTGTTTTTACCCAGATGACCTATACACCTCAGCAGAATAGACCAGCCTTTGTTTGCAAGTCTCAGAGGCAATTAACTTGCATCCATCTTAAATGAAAGGGGTCCTTTTCTGTTTTTACATTATTTATTTTTGTTTGTTTGTTTTTGCTTTCTCTCTGTGAAGCCTATGTTTTTAGTAAGTAGGTCTCATGGCTGGACAATCCAGTAACTTGGAGTTTTGGCCTCTGTGAAAAACTTCAGAAATAGACATAGCTATTTATTTTAAAGAAAGAAAGTGAAGTCGCTCAGTCGTGTCCGACTCTTTGCGACCCCGTGGACTGTAGCTTACCAGGCTTCTCTGTCCATGGGATTCTCTAGGCAAGAATACTGGAGTGGGTTACCATTTCCTTCTCCAGGGGATCTTCCCGACCCAGGGATCGAACCTGGGTCTCCCGCATCGGAGGCAGACGCTTTAACCTCTGAGCCACCAGGGAAGCCCCAAAGAAAGTGAAGTCGCTCAGTCGTGTCCGACTCTTTGCGACCCCGTGGACTGTAGCCTACCAGGCTTCTCTGTCCATGGGATTCTCTAGGCAAGAATACTGGAGTGGGTTACCATTTCCTTCTCCAGGGGATCTTCCCGACCCAGGGATCGAACCTGGGTCTCCCGCATCGGAGGCAGACGCTTTAACCTCTGAGCCACCAGGGAAGCCCCAAAGAAAGTGAAGTCGCTCAGTCGTGTCCGACTCTTTGCGACCCCGTGGACTGTAGCCTACCAGGCTTCTCTGTCCATGGGATTCTCTAGGCAACCTGTGAATAAAACTTTCATAGTTAGGGAACTCTAGATGTTACCAGAGTCTACAATTCTAGTGCCTGTGACTTCTGCTTATTATTATTATTTTTTAATCTATTTAAAATACAAAATCAGGAGGCAAAATATACTCTTGCTTCAAACCAGAAGATAAATCTTGTTTTTCAACCAGTTGCAGGTTGCTGAAATAGTGATTATTCTCATTCATCTTGCTAGAAACATTCTTTTAGATCAAAGCTTGGCTTGGTGATAACATATGTTTCTACTAACTGGCTGAGGTCAAAGTGTAGACAGTACTTGTCATGGTTTCATGGATTAGGTCTGTGACCGAATGGACCTTGACAAGGTTAGTAGGCTAGGAAGCAGTGTGGCTAGAGCAAGTGTGGTAAATCTATGAGAAAACTGGTAATAATCCAATAAATAGCCTTACGTAGACACTCACTTGAATCTAGCTTGCTGCTACTGGGCATATTTGTACTCAAGTCAAGAATCAGTAGTTAGAAGGGCTTCCCTGGTCCAGTGGTTAAGACTTTGCCTTCCAATGTGGAAGGTGTGGATTTGATTCCTGGTTGGGGAGCTAAGACCCCACATGCTTTGCTGTCAAAAACCCAAAGCATAAAATAGAAACAATATTGTAACAAATCCAATACAGACTTTAAAAAATGGTCTACATAAAAACAACAACAACAAAAAAAAAACCTTTAAAGAGAATCAGTACTTAGAAGTGGGCTTTTATCAATTATCTGTGCTATACCAATGTGTATAACTCATTGAAATGAGTATGACTCATTTGAAAAGACCCTGATGCTGGGAAAGATTGAAGGTGAGAGCAGAAGGGGACGACAGAGGATGAGATGGTTGGATGGCATCACTGACTCAGTGGACATGAGTTTGAGTAAACTCTGGGAATTGATGATGGACAGGGAGGCCTGGCGTGCTGCAGTCCATGGGGTTGCAAAGAGTAGGACGTGACTGAGCAACTGAACTGAACTGAACAAGACTGCAGTGACCTGTAACAATGAACATAATCTTTTTTTTTTTTTTTGCTCATACTTCTAGGATTGGCTGTGTGATTCTGTTGAAATGGTCCAAGCTGAGCTGATCTTGGGTGGGCTCACTCACACATCAGCAGTCAGTTGGTGGGTCAGATGGGGTTTGGTTGGTTGAAGATGTCTGCCGTTGCCATAGTTGGTCTCTGCTTCCTATATTTTCTCATCCTCCAACAGGACTGCACTTGTTCTTCTGGCCAAGATGGTATTCTGAGAGAGTAACAGCGCATAAGAGTTTTGGAGGCCTGGCTCAGAAGTGTCCTGTTGTCAAATTTATTACATGCTATTAATCAGTCAAAGCAAGTTAGAAGGTCAGTCCTGCTTTAAATACTAGGGGAACTGACACCATGATTGTTGGGAAGAGCAGAAAAATCACATTGCAATGGGTATAGATTGAGGGAAGCCATTCAATAGGGTCAACAACACAATCTACCACAGTATTCATGCCATCAGTTTAGTTCAGTTGCTCAGTCATGTCCGACTCTTTGTGACCCCATGGGCTGAAGTACGCCAGGCCTCACTGTCCATCACCAACTCAAACTCATGGCCATAAAGTTGGTGATGCCATCCAACCATCTCATCCTCTGTCACCCATTCTCCTCCTGCCTTCAATCTTTCCCAGCATGAGGGTCTTTTCCAGTGAGTCAGTTTTTCACATCAGGTGGCCAAAGTATTGCAGCTTCAGCTTCAACATCAGTCTTTCTAATGAATATTAAGGACTGATTTCCTTTAGGATGGACAGGTTGGATCTCCTTGCAGACTGAGGGACTCTCAAGAGTGTTCTCCAACACCACAGTTCAAAAGCATCAGTTCTTCAGTGCTCAGCTTTCTTTATGGCCCAACTCTCACATCCATACATGACTACTGGAAAAACCATAGCTTTGACTAGATGGACCTTTGTTGGCAAAGTAATGTCTCTGCATTTTAATAAGCTGTCCTCATAGCTTTTCTTCCAAGGAGCAAGTGTCTTTTAATTTTATGGCTGCAGTCACCACCTGCAGTGATTTTGGAGCCCAAGAAAATAAAGTCTGTTATTGTTTCCCCATCTATTTGCCATGAAGTGATGGGACCAGATGCCATGATCTTAGTTTTTTGAATGTTGGGTTTTAAGCCATCTTTTTCACTCTCCTCTTTCACTTTCATCAAAAGGTTCTTTAGTTCCTGTCACAATCAGCCATAATCAATTACAAAGTCACTGGGAAAAATTATCATCAAATCAAATTGGATTAAAGTAAATTAGAAAATGGGCTTCTCAGGTGGTGCTAGTGGTAAAGAACTTGCCTGCTGATGCAGGAGACAAAAGAGATGTAGATTCTATCCCTGGGTCAGGAAGATCTCCTGGAGGTGGCATGGCAACCCATCCAGTATTCTTGCCAGGAGAATCCCATGGACAGAGGAGCCTGGCAAACTACAGTCCATAGAGTGGCATAGAGTTGGACATGTCTTAAGCAACTTAGCAGATATACATGCCAATTAGAAAATAGAACCAAGAGCACATCTATAGAGGTGTTGGGCAAAAAGGCTGTGAGCTGAATAAATCCAGAGTCCTTCCACTGGAATATTTTAAAAGATTGCTGGACTGTGGCGTGTGACCCCGTGGTGTCTGCTGCTTTAGCTATGAGTCATCAGTCAGAGCTGCGTTAGGTGCTGTGCTTCCTGGTGCTATGTGTGCATGATCAGTCACACAGTTGTGTCCGGCTCTTTGTGATCCTATGTATTATAGCCCACCAGACTCCTCTGTCCTTGGGATTTCCCAGGCAAGAATACTAGAGGTTGCCATTACCTTCTCCAGAGAAGGAAAAGGCACCCCACTCCAGTACTCTTGCCTGGAAAATCCCATGGATGGAGGAGCCTGGGAGGCTGCAGTCCATGGGGTCGCTAAGAGTCGGACATGACTGAGCGGCTTCACTTTCACTTTCTCCAGGAGGTCTTCCCAACCCAGGGATTGAACCCACATCTCCTGCATTGACAGATGGATTCTTTACCACTGAGTTGCCAGAGAAGCCCTAGAAAAGATGTACTGAATCTTATCCATTTGGGCATCCTTAAAGTCTAGTTCATTAACTGTCAAGATAGAGGCTTGAAAAATGGAAAGAAAAGCAACTTATTAACTGTGGATATATTACTTTCCTTTACTCATCCAAATAACATTTTCAGGTATCTATTATGCTGCCTTCCTATTATAATATGATTTTGGAATAGTACATAATATTAAATTATTTCAACTCCTCTGAATACAACTCAAGTAGTCATTTTGATGTGATGCATTTAGATCATACATACGTCATCTGTTTCTTGTGCTCAGACTGGCAAAAATGTCAGCACCATCAATTAATGAATGAGATTAAATTAGTACAATGCAAATAATATAGCAGGAATATATATAGTTTCCACTAAGTTATTACTCTTTTTAAATGAGGCCTATCATTATGTCATCTATTGATGTAAAAATCACCTTATGTCTGAGTCGTAGGTTTGTCTGGAAAATGATTATGTTTATTCCCTCATGATTTTGCAACTGGTCTAGCTAAATATAATATTCTAAAGGTTACCCTTGAGCTAATGGCTCTGATGATCACTGAATTGCTTTTCTCAAAAACAGAAATTGTCTAAAACCAGATTGTGACTATAAAATCAGTTTATTTCAATTAAGGAATTATCTTACATATGCAAAGATGTTCTCTGTTTTCTTTAAGCATAATGTTATTTGCCACAGGAAAGAGAAGTTTCCAGATCTCCTAATTTTGAATGGACAGTCTGCAAAATGATCTAAATGCCTAACTCAAAGGAGTTTATCTTGCCTTCTGAAAAACTGTTGGTTAATTCCATATAACACTCTTTAAAATATGAACTTTTCTGCAGAGTTCATCTAGATTACTGTCTTTTCAGGAGATTTAGCAGCTGAAACCTTATTCTGAGCCCAACATCCAGGAAAGACACATAACCATGCTTCCTTTATAGACAGATTTTCACAGAAGTGTAGGAAAAACTCTATTTTGGTTAGGACAGAGTATAAGGCTGAAAAAAGCAAAACAAATGCCTTTGAAGCAAAGATCTCAAAGGATAGTGATGAAAGTGAAAGTGAAAGTCACTGAGTCCTGTCTGACTCTTTGTGACCCCATGGACTATACTGTCCATGGAATTGTCCAGGCCAGAATATTGGAGTAGGTAGCCATTCCCTTCTCCAGGGGATTTCCCCAACCCAGGGATCGAACTCAGGTCTCTCACATTGCAGGCAGATTCTTTACCAGCTGAACCACCAGGGAAGCCTGAGAAAACTGGAGTGGGTAGCCTGTCACTTCTCCAGCAGGTCTTCCCGACCTAGGAATTGAACCTGCGTCTCCTGCATTGCAGGTGGATTCTTTACCAATTGAGCCACCAGGGAAGCCCTGTATAGGGATGGGTAGAAATCAAAATTTTCTTTTTCCTGCTTGTAAGAGGATATAAATTGACACTGTAAAATTTTGTTTCCAACTGAAACTCACATACATTATTTTAGCCTAAAAGTGTCTAGAAAGGAAATGACTGTTACAGATTGGAAAAGTGCTGGAAAAGGGGAAAGACACTTAATTTGGACAAAAAGTAATTTATTTAACAAAGATTTGTTGCCATCCAATGAATGATGGCACATGTCCCTTGGATAATTTTCTATGTATTTATTGATTAAATATAACTATGTCAATACAAAAATAGGTAGAAGAATCCTAGCCAGTATGATCACAATGGTTTTGTTCAAATCAGCTCTGGCACTTGACCAACCAGGGCTCGGTTAAGTTTATGAGTCTCTTTTTGGCTGCATAATTGCTTCAGGCAACATTCAAAGAGGGGTTCCCTGGTGGCTCAGTGGTAATAAACCTTCTTGCCAACGCAAAAGATGTGGGTTTGGTCCTTGGGTTGGGAAGATCCCCAGGAGAAGGAAATGGCAACCCACTCCAGTATTCTTGCCTGGGAAATCCCATGGACAGAGAAACCAGGCAGGCTACAGTCCACAGGATCACAAAGAGTCAGACACAACTTAGTGACTAAACAGTGGCAATGTTCATAGGAATACTTAGGCCAAAGTGTAGTGACTTTGGCACGCTCGTATACTCTGGGGGAATAA
Source organism: Cephalophus harveyi (assembly GCA_006410635.1). Taxonomy (NCBI): domain Eukaryota; kingdom Metazoa; phylum Chordata; class Mammalia; order Artiodactyla; family Bovidae; genus Cephalophus; species Cephalophus harveyi. The sequence continues at coordinate 16,058 of SJYT01008041.1, forward strand.
AAATTTCCACTTTTCTGGAAAGAAATGTGCCACTATGTATGAAGATTTCTTTAAATGTCTCTTAGCCAGGTAAATTCATATTTAAAAATTCATCTTAATTAAAAAGATGTGATCCATTTTGAGTTTATTTTTGTGTATGGTGTCACCCACCTCCCAGAATATTGGAGATAAAAGCAAAAATAAACAAATGGGACCTAATTAAAATTAAAAGCTTCTGCACAACAAAGGAAACTATAAGCAAGGTGAAAAGACAGGCTTCAGAATGGGAGAAAATAATAGCAAATGAAGCAACTGACAACTAATCTCAAAAATATACAAGCAACTCCTGCAGCTCAATTCCAGAAAAATAAACGACCCAATCAAAAAATGGGCCAAAGAACTAAACAGACATTTCTCCAAAGAAGACATACGGATGGCTAACAAACACATGAAAAGATGCTCAACATCACTCATTATCAGAGAAATGCAAATCAAGACCACAATGAGGTACCATTTCACACCAGTCAGAATGGCTGCGATCCAAAAGTCTACAAGCAATAAATGCTGGAGAGGGTGTGGAGAAAAGGGAACCCTCTTACACTGTTGGTGGGAATGCAAACTAGTACAGCCACTATGGAGAACAGTGTGGAGATTCCTTAAAAAACTGGAAATAGAACTGCCTTATGACCCAGCAATCCCACTGCTGGGCATATACACCAAGGAAACTAGGATTGAAAGAGACACGTGTACCCCAATGTTCATCGCAGCATTGTTTATAATAGTCAGGACATGGAGTCAACCTAGATGTCCATCAGCAGATGAATGGATAAGAAAGCTGTGGTACATAGACACAATGGAGTATTACTCAGCCATCAAAAAGAATTCATTTGAATCAAGTCTAGGTTCGATGCAGGATACAGGATGCTTGGGGCTGGTGCACTGGGATAATCCAGAGGGATGGTATGGGGAGGGAGGTGGGAGGGGGGTTCAGGAGTGGGAACTTATGTACACCCGTGGTAGATTCATGTTGCTGCTACCAATACAGTATTGTAAAGTAAAATATATATATATATATATAAAATTAGAAAAAAAAGATGTGATCACATGTAAATATTCATAGGAATATTTTTAAAGAAATAAAAATGTGGAAATGACTTGCAAATTTAAATAAAGGGAATTACAATAAAATAATATTAGAGCATTTTGCCACTGTAAATCATCATTTGTTTGATTAAAAGCAAAGTTAATGTCCATCAATAAGGGACATTAATATAGGTAGATTGTAAAGCTTGAATAGTGTGCATTAAAAGATAACATATTTGAGCTGTATCAGTTAACTCAGGGTTTCTGTAAGATGTTGGATAAAAAGCAAGATCAGAAAGTATTTATGGTAGGATATTTTCTAGGTAAAACAACTCGAAGAAAAAAGTTATGTATATTTCTGTATACACATATGCATCTATAAGGAGGGTTACACAGGCACAGAAAAGATATATAAAGATAACTATTGGGATAACTGTGGGTTATTTTATGGCAGAGGAAAGCTGATGGTGAATCAGAGGTAGGAGAGCAAAATAAAAGGAAAAGAAAAAATACCTAGATAAACACAGTCACATTTAAAACATCAAACAAAAATAAACATGTTTACTTATTTGGATAAAGAAAATAAATCCAGTATTTTCACTTACCCTTTTAATGGCATTTAATACAGTGGAGAGTGCTTAGTGTCTGAACGTATGATAAGAGGATGCAAAATCCTGTTTGGGCTTCAGTCTCTAACTTCCCCTGAGATCATTCCTATCATGTTTACCCCTGACTTCCATCCTGCCACATTCAATGGGCCCACTTAAAAAAAATTTTTTTTTATTTATTTATTTTAATTAGAGGCTAATTACTTTACACTATTGTAGTGGTTTTTGCCATACACTGACATGAATCAGCCATCAGTTCAGTTCAGTTCAGTTCAGTTCAGTCGCTCAGTCGTGTCCGACTCTTTGCGACCCCATGAATCACCATGGACCCACTTTAAAAAATTATTTTAGATACTTTACTTCTAACATTGGACAAGAGTGACCACTTCTTTCTTCTGGAAGCAACTTCCTTTCTTGGCTTGCTTGATGCCAAAGCTTTACGAGCTTCCTTCTCCTTTTCTGTTCTCTTCCTCTTCATTTCCTTTACAGACCTCCCCCGCCTCTCCCATTCTTGTGTGACTTCAAAATATTGGCATGTCCCGGGGAGATGCTGGGACCTCGTGGCTCCTCTTTCTACATACTGCCCCACAGACATCTCATCTAATCCTCTGGTTTGAGATTCTATCTGAATCTCTGGCCATTTTAAAATCTCCTCCCAAATTTTCAAGTTACGTTTATCCAACTGTCTACTTAACAACTTCTTCTTTCCCATTCATTTCTCTTCTCTATCCCCAACTTTCTGCTGTCTGATTTCTTTAACTGACACCTATGGATGCACTCTGCAGTAATCCAAGTTACCCTTGACTTCTCCTTTCCTCACATCCATCAGGGAGCAGGTTCTATCACGTTTACCCCAAAGACCTATCTTCAGTTTAGGAGTTCTCCACTCCTCTTCATTCCTCCTTCTGCCATCTTTTGTTCTAGTAGCTTTTGTTTATCTGAATATGATCACAATGACCTCCTAATTTGTCTGTTGCTTTTACTTTTGTCCATTTTTCACTGTAGCCAGGGCAATCTTGTGAAAATGCAGATCAAATTATTATAATGGATTGCTTATAGTACTCCTAATGATGTCCCATTTCACATGGACCAGAAAAAACCCATAGTCTTTTGTCTGAGTTACCAAGCTTACACTATCCAACTTCCTGACTTCCTTCCCCTGATACCATTCTTCTCATCCACTGGACACTCAAAGCTCAATTAGCCATTTTCTGGGTTCCTTGATAATGTCAATCTAATTTCTTTCCTTGAGCCTTTAATTTGACTGTTGACCCTACTTGGTGTACCCTTCCTCTTAATTTTCATATGACTGGTGATTCCTTCTTCCTACAACTCTTTGGAGAAGCACTCTTGACAGTCCAATCTAAACTAGCCACCGGGATACACTCTATATACCCACCCCACTTTATTTCTCCAAACTGTAGCTATCTTTATACAATATATGTCTTTAGTGAGAGTTGGACTGTGAAGAAAGCTGAGCGCTGAAGAATTGATGCTTTTGAACTGTGGTGTTGGAGAAGACTCATGAGAGTCCCTTGGACTGCAAGGAGATCCAAGCAGTCCATTCTGAAGGAGATCAGCCCTGGGATTTCTTTGGGGGGATTGATGCTAAAGCTGAAACTCCAGTACTTTGGCCACCTCATGCGAAGAGTTGACTTATTGGAAAAGACTCTGATGCTGGGAGTGATTGGGGGCAGGAGGAGAAGGGGACGATCGAGGATGAGATGGCTGGATGGCATCACGGACTCGATGGACGTGAGTCTGAGTGAACTCCGGGAGTTGATGATGGACAGAGAGGCCTGGCGTGCTGCGATTCATGGGGTTGCAAAGAGTTGGACATGACTGAATGACTGAACTGAGCCGAACTGAACTTATTTATAACCTGCCTTTGCATGTCAGAAGTTGTGTAGGGTCTTTGCTTGTTTGTCTAATTGACTACATTTCACCACATAGTATGCTGGAGCAAAATTGCTTTAAAATTATTTGACACATAGTTAGTGTGGCAAAATATATACTTACATACTATGTATATACTTTGTGTGCAAAGTATATATGTGGCATATACTTTGTATGTGTGGCAAAGTATACACATTCTATTTATATATATGTGACATAGTATGCTTTCAGTAACCCTTTGTTAGATGGATGAAGAAACGTTGGATGTTTTAATCAACTTCCTTATCTGTAAATAATCTGGCAATAGTACCTATATCCTTGAATAGAAGAAACGTTTACTGAATAACGTGTCCTACAGTATGTTTTGGACTTTATATATTTTTATTCCATTAGCCTTTCAAGACAAATGTGTGAACTGACTACAGTCCTTTCTATTTTATAGAAATAAGCATGAGACCAAAAAAGATTAGGGGTCCAATCCCAACCAGGTCACTATTTGAATATAAGCTTATTTGCTTGCTTTTTCTAAAATATCACACAACCTTCCTAACATTTTATTGCTCTTCACTTACCTATATTCAGTCCTGGGTAATCCCTCAACTTAAAAAGAATTTTATCTACTTGCTTTTTTTGTGTATGTGTGTGTGAATTTCAAACGTTTGTCAAGGGCTTTGTTAGCAATATTGATTCAGTTTCTACAAATTTGTGCTGTATTTCTTGTGTGGGGCTTCAATGTTTTTCCAAAATAGTTTTCTTCATTTTACACATTGTTGTTGTTGTTCAGTCACTAAGTCATGTCTGAGTCCTTGTGACCCCATGAACTGAAGCACACCAGACTTCTCTGTCCTTCACTATCTCCTGGAGTTTGCTCAAACTCATCTCCATTGAGTCAGTGATGCCATCCAACCATCTCATCTTCTATGGTCCCCTTCTTCTCTTGCCCTCAATTTTCCTAGCACTGGGGTCTTTTCCAATGAGGTGGCTTTTTGAATCAGGTGGCCAAAGTACTGGAGCTTCAGCTTCAGCATCAGTCCTCCCAATGAATGTTCAGGGTTGATTTCCTTTAGGATTGACTCATTTGATCTCCTTGTTTTCCAAGGGACTCTCAAGAGTCTTCTCTAGCACCACAGTTTGAAAGCATCAATTCTTCAACACTCAGCCTTCTTTATGGTCCAACTCTCACATCTGCACATGACTACTGGAAAAACCTTATCTCTGACTCTATGGACTTTGGTTGTCAAAGTGATATCTCTGCTTTTTAATATCCTGTCTAAGTTTGTCATAGCTTTCTTTGCAAGGAGCAAGTATCTTTTCATTTCATGGTTGCAGTCACTGTCCACAGTGGTTTTGGAGTCCAAGTAAATTAAATCTACTACTGTTTCCACTTTTTCCCCATCTATTTATCATGAAGTGATGGGACCAGATGCCATGATCTTCGTTTTTTGAATGTTGAGTTTTAAGCCACTTTTTTCACTCTCCTCTTTCACCCCCATTAAGAGACTCTTTAGTTTATCTTCACTTTCTGCCAATTAGAGTGTTATCTGCATATCTGAGGTTGTTGGTATTTCTATTGGCAATCTTGATTCCAACTTGTGAGTCATCCATGCTAGCAGTTCACGTGATACTCTGCATAGAAGTTAAATAAGCAAGGTAACAATATACAGCCCTGATGTACTTCTTTCCTGATTTTTAACAGTCCATTTTCCATGACTGGTTCTAACTGTTGCTTCCTGTTATGCATACAGGTTTCTCAAAAGAAAGGTAAGGTGATCTGGTATTCCCACCTGTTTAAGAATTTCCCAAAATTTGTTGTGATCTACACAGTCAAGGCCTTTAGTGTAGTCCATGAAGAGGAAATAGATTGTTTTTGGTATTCCCTTGCTTTTTCTTTCATCCAATGGATGTTGATCCAATGGATAATGTTGCCAACATCCATTGGATCATCTTATTTAATTTGTTTTCAATAGTTCTTTGCTTTTCTAAACCTGTATTTAAAAATATTTTCTTTAAAATGCTCTTTGAAGCTTCCCCAGTCTTTGACGTATTCATTTTCAAGAGTATGCCAATATTTGGGTCAGTCTGTCCTTGACTCTCTTCTCTTTTCCCCATTTCTTCTTTTCATGCTTATTTCTTCAGTAATCAGGTCAGTGTGCCTAGCTTCCTGCCCTAATATTTCCTCTAAGCTCTAACTTTGATGTACCTTTGGGTACTTCCTCATGGACATTCTTAATCAACCCAAACCAAACCACATGTATCATTTCTTCTCCTGAAATGACCTCTGCCTCTGATGCTTCTTTCTCTTATTCTCTTTTAGAAGTATTATCCTTATTAATTTTTGTTATTTTCACTACCATTCTTCACTAAACAACAGGACTCAGTGTGGTTTTGATAGCAGTCTCTTCCAAGCAATGTCACATGCTTATGCATTCTATCTTTGCTTGTTTGATTTTGAAAACTGAATATTTTCACTAAATGTAACTAGGAAACATTAGTTTATTTTAAAGCTCTTTACTTCACTGTTACCTTTCTTACTTCTCTTTGGAAGTCAGTAACTGACTTTTCTTCCTTGCCATCTTAGATGAAACTGATGGAGAAATATGAGTTTAAATGAGCAGAAGATGACCTTTTTAGTTACAAGAATCAGGAACTCATGGTTTTAGCTCTGGAACTTCCTTTGTTCATTTCCTTTTAATGAGTCTTTTTAAGCTTTATCTCTAAACTATGCAACTTTGACCTTTTGCTTCTTTAGGCTAATAATTACCTAATTAACTTTGAAGGCATGTCTCACACCACAGTTTATCCTTCTACCACAAAGGTATTTGGATCAGCATTATTTCCCCTTTTCCTACCTTTGTGTGCACAATTCAGATCTCCACCTGCCAATACAAACATCCTTCGCATTTTTCGTTTAACCTGAGCACAGAGGCCAAGAAAATGCCTCAGAACACAGATCTTTTTGCATTTACTGAAAGGGTTTATTTCTGATGATAAAATTAATAAATGTTTATTGTGGGACAGTTGCAAAATACTAGGAAAATCACACACACACAAACACACCATACAAACACAGCATGCATTCTACAACACAATACCCACTATTACTTTACAATATTGTATTAGTTTCTACTGTACAATGAAGTTAATCAGTTATATGTATATATGTATCCCTCCCTCTGAAGCCTCCCTCCCACTCCCCCGATCCTACCCTTCTAAGTCATGACCTAGAGCCCTGAACTGAGCTTCCTCTGCTTTATAGCAGATTCCCACATAGTTCCCATACATAAAGCACAGCTAAGTTTTACACATAGTAAGGTATATATGCCAATCCCAAGATTATGAATCAACCATACTCTGCGGTTGCACAGAGTCGGACACGACTGAAGCGACTTAGCAACAGCAGCAGCAGCATACCCTAGTGGAAAAAAAAAAAAAAGAAAATAAACTTATGGTTACCAGGGGATAATGGGAGGAGGGATAAATTGAAAGACTGGGATGGATGGATACAAAAAAGATATTATTACTCCGCCTTGCCCAAGAGTATGTGTGTTTAATAAAGCACAGCTAAGTTTTACACATAGTAAGGTATATATGTCAATCCCAAGATTATGAATCAACCATACTCTGCGGTCGCACAGAGTCGGACACGACTGAAGCGACTTAGCAACAGCAGCAGCAGCATACCCTAGTGGAAAAAAAAAAAAGAAAATAAACTTATGGTTACCAGGGGATAATGGGAGGAGGGATAAATTGAAAGACTGGGGTGGATGGATACAAAAAAGATATTATTACTCCGCCTTGCCCAAGAGTATGTGTGTTTGCAAATATACATATATTTGCTTCTATAATTGCTTAGGTGAGAACACTGTATGCACGCCATTGGAGTATGTATGTTTTAAGTTAGTGTTTTCCCATGTAAATAATCATATTTCCATCATGCTATTTCCGTGACTACATAGTCTGCTCTCATTTAGGTGAGATTTAAATCATTTTGCTGTTTCTGAGCTTTTAGATTGCTTCTGGTTTTTCACTCATGCAAACAATAAATAGTTAAACTGGAATTAATTAGCAATTCTTTTTTAAAGTTTAATCCTAGAAAGGATTTTAAATGTCATGCTTAAATTCTGTTTTACAGCCTTGCCCTCTAAATGCAGTCTAAAAAGAATTCATATTCAATTCCTTCTGTTATTTCAGAGATTCTGGAAGCACTTTATTGAACTTCCTGGAAACCCTCTGTTAGTGCTTTTGCTTGAATAGTCATCATCTCCAGAGGCCTTTTTTCAGCTTTTAAATTATAAACTTCTTTCTCCTAGATAATTAGCAAAAAAGTACTTTTACACTGAATTTGAATTTATGGTGATTTGTCATTTTCAGTCTTTCCATGGACATGTATTGGGCTTCCCCAGTGACTCAGCAATAAAAAAGAACCCTCCTGCAATGCAGGATATACAGGAGTAAGTTTTAGTCGCTCAGTCGTGCCCGACTCTTTGTGACACCATGGACTGCAGAAATCACATGTGTGTATTTCTATAATGTACAGAAGATTTTACATTTTGCCTTGGCCAGTGGACCACCAGGCTCCTCTGTCCCTGAGATTCTCCAGGCAAGGATACTGGAGTGGGTCACCATTTCCTTCTTCAGGGGATCTTCCCAACCCAGGGATAGAACCCAGGTCTCCTGCACTACAGGCAGATTCTTTACTGACTGAGCTACAAGGGAAGCTCCTGCAATGCAGGAGATACAGGAGATGTGGGTCCAATGCTTGGATCAGGAAGATGCCCTGGAGGAGGAAATGGCAACCCATTTCCTGGAAAACCCCATGGACAGAGGAACCTGATGGACTACAGTTCGTGGGGTCACTAAGAATTATATACGACTGAGCACACACTCAGGGACATATATTAAGTGCTTAATAGATTTAAGCACTGTGCTGAAGGATGGGAATGAAACAGAAGCCAGACTCGTCCTAGTAAAGTGTCAGAAGAGGAAATAGTTGAGTATATGGACACAGACGACCTCTGATTGGCATTTATAATGCAGGGTGGTTGGTAAGAATGTAGGCAGAGGTGTCCTAGTCTTGGTGGTGGATGGGGACTTTAGGCAAACCTTCTCAGTGGATTGTCACATGGGCTGAGCTTTAAAAGATGCATAATAGTTAAACAGGTACAGTACTAAATCTGTTTGACAGTTATGATTTTCTTCCATGGAGCTAAGTGTGAAATGAGCCACACTTTGTGCTCTTGAAGAAAGAAGGGCTGAGGGACTTTAAATGCACAGTATGGCTCATTTTGTAGACTAGCTGATTCCTCCCCTCATTTGTCTTTTGATAATAAGTGTGTATGTAATCAATGATTATTTAGAAATCACACGTGTGTATTTCTATAATGAACAGAAGATTTTACATTTTGCCTTTTAGGTCTTAGCATTTTCCCCTTTCTTTTAAACATTTAATAAATAAGATGAAAAGTGAAAGTGTCACCTGCTCAGTTGTGTCTGACTCTTTGTGACCCTGTGGACTGTAGCCTGCCAGGCTTCTCTCTCCGTGGGATTCTCCAGGCAAGAACTCTGGAGTGGGTTGCCATTCCCTTCTCCAGAGGATGTTCTCAACCCAGGGATTGAACCCAAGTCTCCCACATTGCAGGGAGATTCTTTACCATCTGTGTCAGGGAAGCTCAATCAATAAAATAGCTGTTGATAAAAATATTTCACATTCAGCAAATTGTTTGTAATAGCACAATCTAGCTTTTAGTCTCTTTTACTTAATTCTAGACATTTGTCCTTACTATTTATGGTAAATTGCTTTGTTCCTCTTCATACCATCTGAATTTAGGACAATGTGAGAGAGCATGATAATTCCTTTGAAATTTTCAAATCTATTGAAACATCAGGTGTTTGTGCTATTTTAAAAGTCCCCATAAAGAAAGGGATGTTATCTATAAAGTTTACTCTGTGTAATGGCTTTGTTAATCAGACGGAATAAGGAGGATAACATTAACTGTGCTTTCAGAAATTACTGAGCTGCTATTCACAATAGCCACGACATGTTAGCAGCCTAAATGTCCATCGACAGAGGATTGGGTAAAGAAGATGTGGTATAAACATACCATGGAATACTACTCAGAAATAAAAATGAGTGAAATAATGTCATTTGCAACTATCTGGATAGACCTAGAGATTTTCATACTAAGTGAAGTAAGTCAGAAAGAGAAATACAAATACCACATGATATAACTTATACATGGAATCTAAAATACAACATAAATAAACTTTCCTATGAAACAGAAACAGACTCAGATGTAGGGAAAAAAAAAAAAAGTTACCAAGGGAGATGGGAGAGGGAAGCACTGGGAGTTTGGGATTGTTAGAGGCAAGTTATTATACATAGGATCAATAAACATCAAGGACCTACTCTATAGCACAGGAAAGTACATTCAATATTCTATGATAAACCATATGGGAAAGGAAAAAATTGTTGAGCTGGTAAAGACTTTAAAACTATATCTTGTAGAGTATTCACTCCTTTTCAGAGATGTGCAGATGAAGGTTCCAGAAGGCACATGTGCCTTATCATAAGGTTGATTGGCAGAAAAGCATGAAACTAGACCCCGTGTTTTCAATTTCGATGCCCTCTGCAGTGATTCATCAAATTTCTTACTTCCTGCCCTATCACTCAGTGTTAGTCAATAAAAATAAAAACAAGATTGGAACATGTTCTAGTAACATTCACTTCAATGAAAAGGATTTAATGCTAAATATCTTACCAAAATTATAACTTTTATTTCTAATTAATTATTCCTAGATGGGAATATGGTTTCCTCTTCACTACTAGGAAAATGTAGCCAGAGATGGGAAAATGAATCCTCCAAGGACCCTACAGGCACTTTCTAATCTAAAACACCCGAGGGAAAGAATACAGTATTAAAGAAGCTATGGTTGCAAGCAGAAGTCATGAGTTCTAGGTGTGTGGGGAGCCCTGTGGAAGACGCAGTTGGGAGCCACTGTGTCGTCTTCATCCTTATTATCTGATTTGTTAGATTATCTAATTTATTATCTCTCTGTCTGGAATGCATTTCTCAAGATTGCTTTGCTACCCAGGCATCTTTACTAAACGAGACTTTGTGCTCCTATCTACTGGTGCAACACAGACGCTAGAAGAAAGGTTTTCACTCTCTAGGGGATTGATGGGTTATTTACTCAGCACAGTTATGTATTCAATTTACATTAATTCATTCAATAAATATTCAGCACCTTCTCTGTGACTGGTCTTCTAAGAGGTTTTACTCTAATGTGGTAATACAGACAGCAAATGTTAAATAAGCAAATTTTACTCTGTGTTAATAATTTTACTCTGTGTTAGATAAGTGGTGAAGAATAAAGAAATATAGAAGAGAGTATAATGATGCCTGAGTATGGATGTGGGCAAAGTGGCTTCTATAGGTCATTGGGTCAAGCATTCCTGTATCAGGGTTTTCATGCATTGTCTAGTTTATTCCAGATAACTACGCTACCAACACAGAAACAGAGACAGAGATTAGTGACCAGGTCACACTGCTAGTAAGGAAAGAACCAGAATTAAAATCTATTACTTCTGACTCCAAGACCCACGACCTTTATACAAGAGACTCAATTAGGGGAGAGCAGAGACCTAAAGAATTCAGTGGAATAAATGATATAAGGTAGGTCCAAAGAGCAGGAGTTGGCAAACGACTGCCTTCTAGCCAAATCTGTTCTGCCTCTTGATTTTGCCTCAGCTGTATTCATTTCTAAGTCACACATTAGTGACTTAGCAACAGCACACATTTAGCCTCTTCCAGTGCTGGAGGTCAGAAATTTGCAGTCAGTTTCACTGGGACAAAGTTAAGGTATTGGCAGGGTTGTGATTCCTCTGGAGGCTCCAGGGGAGAATCCCCTTCTTTACCTTTTAGAGCTTCTAGAGCCACATTCCCCGAATTCCTTGGCTTGTGGTCCCTTTCTCCATCTCCAAAGTCCATTGTAGCATCTTGCTTCAGTACTCCCATTGCCTCTGTTGTCTGTGAGGTTAAATGTCCTCTGCTGCTTCCATTTTATAAGGACATGTGATCACATTTAAAGCCCATGCAGATAATTTTGAATAATCCCCTATTTCAAGAGCCTTGATTTAATCATGTGTGCAAAGCCCCCTTTGCCACAGAAGGTGACATTCACAAGTTCCAAGGATTAAAATCTGGATGTCTTCTGGGGTGGGCTTCCCAGGTGGTGAATAATCTGCCTGCCAAAATGCAGGAGATGCAGGTTTGAACCCTGGGTCAGGAAGATCCTCTGGAGAAGGTAATGGCAACCCACTCTAGTATTCTTGCCTGGAGAATCCCATGGACAGAGGAGCCTGGTGGGCCATAGTCCATTGGGTCACAAGAGTCAGACATGACTTAGCGACTAAGTGACAACAAGTCTTCTGGGACCCACCACACCAGACATGCTCATGTGTTAATGTGTTGTCTATGGACAGTTTCTTGCTACAATAGCAGAACTACTTTCAATGGAAAACATAGGACATAAATATTTATATATAGCCCTTTACAGAAAAAAATTGCAGTCCCTCACTCTAAAAAAGAAGCCCCTTGGACAGAAAGGAGATCAAACCAGTCAATCCTAAAGGAAATCAACCCTGGAAGGACTAATGCTGAAACTGAAGATCCAATACTTTGGCCACCTGATGTGAAGACCCAACTCATTGGAAAAGATCCTGATGTTGGGAAAGATTGAGGGCAGGAGGAGAAGGGGACGACAGAGAATGAGATGATTGGATGGCATCACCGATGTGATGGACGTGAATTTGAACAAACTTCAGGAGATGGTGAAGGACAGGGAAGCCTGATGTGCTGCAGTTCATGGGTTTGCAAAGAGTCAGACGCTGCTGAGTGACTGAACAACAACCTCGAGGGAAGAAGAATTTCTGACACAAGAAAGCATTATTTCCTGACAAGCGAAGACATTCATTTAAAATTCAGTCACAACCAAGGTTAAAGTTCACTTCAGCTTCTGCTATACAAAACAGGATCTTCAAGCAGAGGAAGATTTTCTTTTGTTGCCTCATGTGACTGAAATCCTTATTCTGACCCACTGGAGGAAATATCCCTTCGGGATTAAAAGCAAAACGCTAATTTAGGGTCCATAGAGTAAAAATGTCTAAACTGGATTGATGACATGCACCAACATAGTTTCCCAATGAAATTTTGTCAAACAATGAAGTAACTAACTAAGTGAAGCTCATGCTTACACAAAAGTCTTTTTAATTAAAAATATTTTTAAACTAGCATTTTGGACCCACATTATGTCAGTCCTGTTATTGTGCAAATGGAAATTTAAATTTCAGGTTTACGTAATGTTTACCCTCTAAATATCACCATAACTGCCATAGAAGTACACAAAACATCTGGGAACAAAGCACTGTTTTGAAAACTATAGTTTTCATAGTATTACAACAATGCTGTCAGTAAACATACAATTATAACTGATCTCAAATTTGCAAATGCTGGCAAAAAAATGTGTAGTCTTTTCGATGAAAGAAAACTGTTCATGTGGGTGAGTTCTGTGTAGAATTCCAAGATTTGTAAAGATCATTGAATGGCTAGTCCTACAGTAGAGAGAAAACAAAAGCCAACTCTTTATGTTTAGAACTCTGTTCATGACTTAACTACTTTGGATTTGAATTTTTGTGCATCATTGTTTTATCATTAAACATAATGACAGCTTGCTGCTGCTGCTGCTGCTAAGTCGCTTCAGTTGTGTCTGACTCTGTGCGACCCCATAGACGGCAGCCCACCAGGCTCCCCCGTCCCTGGGATTCTCCAGGCAAGAACACTGGAGTGGGCTGCCATTTCCTTCTCCAATGCATGAAAGTGAAAAGTGAAAGTGAAGTCGCTCAGTTGTATCTGACTCTTAGCGACCCCATGGACTGCAGCCTACCAAGCTCCTCCGTCTATGGGATCTTCCAGGCAAGAGTACTGGAGTGGGGTGCCATTGCCTTCTCCAAATGACAGCTTAGGGATAGTTATAGCCAGTACTTACAAAGAGCTTCCCATGGACCAGACACCAATGCAAGTGTCTCATTCACATGGAGGCATGTCATCCTTCCAACTGGAGCTATTATTACTGGATACAGTTCAGTTTCTCAGTTATGTCTGACTGTTTGTGACCCTATGCACCACAGCACGCCAGGCTTCCCTGTCCATCACCAACTCCTGGAACTTGCTCAAACTCATGTCCATTGAGTCAGGATGCATCCAACTATCTCATCCTCTGTCCCCCTTCTCCTCCCGCCTTCAATCTTTCCTAGTATCAGGGTCTTTTCCAATGAGTCAGTTCTTTGCATCAGGTGGCCAAAGTATTGGAGTTTCAGCTTCAGCATCAGTCCTTCAAATGAATATTAAAGACTGCTTTCCTTTAGGATGGACTGGTTGGATCTCCTTGTAGTCCAAGGGACTCTCAAGAGTCTTCTCCAACACCACAGTTCAAAAGCATCAATTCTTCAGTGCTCAGCTTTCTTTATAGTGCAATTCTCACATCCATACATGACTACTGGAAAAACCATAGCTTTGACTAGATGGACCTTTGTTGGCCAAGTAATGTCTCTGCTTTTTACTATGCTGTCTAGGTTGGTCATAGCTTTTTCTACAAGGAGTAAGAGACTCTTGCCTGGAAAATCCCAGGGGTGGAGGAACCTGGTAGACTGCAGTCCATGGGGTCGCTAAGAGTTGGACATGAATGAGTGTCTTCACTTTCACTTTTCACTTTCATGCTTTGGAGGAGGAAATGGCAACCCACTCCAGTGTTCTTGCCTTGAGAATCCCAGGGATGGGGGAGCCTGGTGGGCTGCCATCTCTGGGGTCACACAGAGTTGGACACGACTGAACCGACTTAGCAGCAGCAGCAGCAGCAGCAGCATCTTTTAATTCCATAGCTGCAGTCACCATCTGCAGTGATTTTGGAGTACCCCAAAATAAAGTCTCTCACTTTTTCCATTTTTTCCCCACCTATTTGCCACAAATCAGATGGGACCAGATGCTATGATCTTACCTTTCTGAATGTTGAGTTTTAAGCAAACTTTTTGCACTCTCTTCTTTCACTCTCATCAAGAGGCTCTTTAGTTCTTCACTTTCTGCCATAAGGGTGGTGTCATCTGCATATCTGAGGTTATTGATATCTCTCCTGGCAATCTTGATTCAAGCTTGTGCTTCCTCCAGCCCAGCATTTCTCATGATGTACTCTGCATAGAAGTTAAATAAGCAAGGTGACAATATGCTGCCTTGACAATTTGGACAATTTCCCAATTTGGAACCAGTTCATTGTTCCATGTCGAATTCTCACTGTTGCTTTTTGACCTGCATACAGATTTCTCAGGGGGCAGGTAAGGTGATCTGGTATTACCATCTCTTTCAGAATTTTCCAGTTTGTTGTGATCCACATAGTCAAAGGCTTTGGCATAGCCAACAAAGCAGCAGTAGATGTTTTATTTATTTATTACTGCTTTACAGAAGGGAAGTCCAGGTTGCTTGGCCAAGATCATATCACTAAATAACAGAAGACTCAAGACATAAGGCGAGAATATAAAAGATACCCTCTTAGCCACTACACTGGTCTGTCTCTCTCACACACATTTGTTCCAAGGAGCTCCTGATTTGAGAGGTATAGGAGATAGCAAGCACATAAGTGAGTCAGCAGTCCTGTTAGGTGAGAAGAATTTCTTTCTAGAAGTTTCTGAAAAACTTCTGACAAGGGGTTACACCCTATTATGCTGCTGCTAAATCGCTTCAGTCGTGTCCAACTCTGTGCGACCCCATAGACGGAAGCCCACTGGGCTCCTCTGTCTCTGGGATTCTCCAGGCAAGAATACTGGAGTCGGGTGCCATTGCCTTCTCCAATGCATGAGAGTGAAAAGCGAAAGTGAATTCGCTCAGTTGTGCCAACTCTGAGTGACCCCATGGACTGCAGCCTACCAGGCTCTTCCGTCCATGGGACTTTCCAGGCAAGAGTACTGGAGTGGGGTGCCATTGCCTTCTCCACACCCTATTATAATACACCAATATGCCTATAATTCATTTCAGATTGTTTTTTAGGCCTTTGTTCATCATTTTAACCTTGGCTGCATATTAGAAGTTACTGGAGAACTATTAAGAAACAAATGCCTGGCTCCACCCCAGACCAGTGAAGACTCTCTGGGGCTGGGGCCCTGAGTGCTGAGGTTTAGTTAGAGCTCTCTGAGAGATTATGCAGAGGTGAGAATGTAGTATGGGCCCTGGCATACCTCATTGATGTAGCTCTGAGGCTGCACGTGCTTCACCATTAATCATCACATCACACATTAGAACATTTTCAACTACCCAATCATGAATCAAGACTCAGACACAGTGTGCGCTTGGAGAAGTGCTTATATATTTTGGATTCACTAGGAAATCTTTGAACAATTTTTTGATCTTCAGCATTTTCCAGAGCCAGCATTTTGAGACTTTTAACATAGCTTTGCCATCAGCGAGCTGGCTCCATGGAAAGAGATGGGAGGAATTCCTTTCTGATGTACGTTCCAAATCTCCCAGTATCTGCCAGCCCAGAAGTATGGGGAAGATGTGTGTGGCTGCTCCACTGGACTCTGTTTTTTTGCACCAGCCTGTAGCTACTCAGCATGCTGCCTGATTTTCTTTCTATTAAAGAAAGAAAAAGCCTCTAATTCATAAGAAGAGCACAAGGATTTGGCCACACATTTCCAGAGTTCTGGTCATGACACTGAACAGATCAACAGACTCTATTTAACTTCAAGCAATCCTACCATCCAGCTCTGCCATAAACTTAAATCTTTTTTTTTTTTTTTCCATGATGGAATCAACCCCAAGCAGGCCAGCCATGGAGGACGTATGTTAAAACCATTAGGGCTCATTAGCACAGAGCAGCAGGCTTGTCAAATGTCAATACTGCTGAGATTTTCCTCCAGCCCAGGCTTTCACACATGCACACACACATACACATGCACTTTGAGAGAGTTCAGTTGGATGAGTCATCCAGTTTATTAATAGCAAGGGAAGGAATCATTGCATATGAATGTGTAGAAGAAAATGTAATTTTTCCCTTTGAATTCAATGTCATGTTTTTTAATCCCAGGAGAAAGACACGCTGAGAGGTGGTCTATGGCAACCAAGGATAGTATGTGTTTTCATCATTCTAATAGGAATCTTAGAGACCTGTTGGGCTGACTCGGCATCTATGTAAATTCCAGAGGCCTTTCTTGCCTTTGTCCTTGGAAACATACCACAGTGGAGAATTTCATTTGACAGCATCCTGGACTATTGAGGGAACCAAGAGAAAGAGTTGACAAGATGATCTAATAGATCTTTTGTGCTTTCTACTTTTTTTATTGACTGGAAATAGCAAGCAAGCTTTCAGAATTGGGTCTTGTCCTTCAATGGGTGAATAGAAAATGCTCATATTTGTACACAGTTACTCTAAATATCCTTTCATGCATGAATTTTCATCCTTGAGAACCCAATAGAAAAATAAAGAAGAGCAGAAATGCAGGGACTCTGACTAGAAGTTAAATGTGACCATTATAGCTCTTGGGGATGAGAGTGTTGGCAACAGTAAAACTTTTTGAATGGGAAACTGAGTTTGGGCCAAAATATTTCCCTTCTAGACTCTCTGCATCTCTCAGTAATTTTCTTACATGGGGTCTTTTGTCCTGGAACAGTGACAACCATCTCTTTCATGGTCATCTGAGATTCTGGTATTTTTCAGAATACAAAGGTCATTATCCTTGAGCCAACATCAATTTTAAATCAGGGTGGTGATATTTCAGAGTAAGGTCTTGACATTTTGATATGGGCATAGTTTGATGTGGCTTAAGTTTATTTTTTCTTCCAGGTCTAGGATGAGGACAAGACATTTTCTCACAGGGGTTTCTACATCGAAGGGAAACACATGAAATTATGTGAAAATAGAAGGTGATGCACGACTAAGCTGTAGCCCTACTGTGGTTACAAAGTCTAGCCAGTTCAACAAAGCTGCCTGTGTGACCACCCTTCGTGTGATGGGCAACTGGCGTGATTCTATTTTTCTTTTGCCTTACACATTGTCAATTTCTAGTCCCCTTTTAGCAAGCTTACAGCAGCTTTGGATTGCACTATCACTTCTGTCCAGGTGTCTTACTGCCTTCTATACTCCTTTTCTGAGATCTTTCCTTCCGTCTGAAACAGTTGCCCCTTCGTCTGTCAATTTGAGCTTCTTCGTGACAGTGGCTGCAGCTAAGTCACTTCAGTCGTGTCTGACTCTTTGTGACCCCGTGGACTGTAGCCTGCCAGGCTCCTCAGTCCGTGGGGTTCTCAGGCAAGAATACTGGAGTGAGTTGCTGTGGCCTCTTTCGGGGAATCTTCCTAACTCAACGATCACATCTCTTACATCTCCTGCATTGGCAGGCAGGTTTTTTTTTTTACCACTAGCGCCATCTGGGAAGCCCGTGACAGTGGAAGTGATCCCAAACCCACTGTTTCAAGTGTTGTTCATGTCTGATCAGTTCTTGACATTTCTTGAAATGACCGATTCAAGACTTTGATGTACCAGTTTGGAAGTAATGGGTGACTTTGTGCATGTGATCTCACAGTCAAGTGTCAGTGTTCTTGAAGCAGGTCCTGGGACTTCTGATTCCCTCCCTCCTTCTCAGTGCACAGTGGATGCCACCTAACTCAGGGTGACTCACCCATTGCTTAGTGAAGGACTCTGAGAAGTTTAGTAGAGTTTTTAGTATCTTGAGAGACTAGCAAAAGAAGCAGAATGTGTGAATGCATACCAATTTATACAAATTATATATATACCCATTGCTTACAGTTTAGAGAAATAAGAAAACTTCCCGAAGAGATGAAGGTGGACTGTAGCCTGCCAGGCTCCTCAGTCCATGGGATTCTAAGGCAAGAATACTGGAGTGAGTTGCCGTGGCCTCTTCTGGGGAATCTTCCTAACTCAAGGATCACATCTCTTGCATCTCCTGCATTGGCAGGCAGGTTCTTTATCACTAGTGCCATCTGGGAAGCCCATGAGAGTGGAAGTGATTCCAAACCCACCCTTCTTAAGATTCACATTGTTTTTTTTTTTTTTGCTTTGGAAGACTCCTGAGTATATTCAAGAGTCTTCCAAAAGGGGAAATATATATATATATATATACGTTCAATGATTATATATTCCTGACTGAGAAGCTAAGAGGCATCATTAGCTCAGACATTGTTTTTAGAAAATAATAAAGAAATATGTTAGACATGAATTGATTGATTGATTTCCAAGGCCTTAATAAAATCATCATTTTGATTTGAGCTCCTAGAATTGACTTAGTTACTTTAAAGATACTTTTTTAATTTTAATTTTAAAATATAATGTTGGAAAGATACCACCAATGAAGAAAAGTTGTAATTGAAGACAGTTCCTTTCCTAACATTTATTTTTTAGCTGAAGAACTTTTTTTTATCATTTTAAAATAAAATACTTTGAGGGGGAAGAATTTGTTACTGTGGAATTAATGAGTTCATTCATTCTTGATTTCTTGGTATGTAACCTAGAGAAAAATCTAAGAACTGGAATGCATTGTATTAGTACATGTGTTTATGTCATTTAATTTTGCTGGGTACTTGAAACCCATATTTATACATGTAAATAGAGCTCTGAGCAAGCAAATGCATTTGACTTCACCATGAAAATATTGATGTGTACATATAAATGATTTTTCCTACTCATAAGCTACATTGTTACATGCTTTTAATTTAAGTTAATATACACATCTCTCTGCATTACATAGAAGAAATTTATTGCCCATATAACAACAAATTTTTTAAAATCCTGTAAACCAGGCTTCAAATTATGCTAAATGGAGAAACTACACCTTGATGGCATGTCTGAGAAGAATATATTCAATTCTATAATTTTCCAAATAATTATCTTATTTAAAAATTATTTTTATGTAGCATATCACAAAATGGCTTAGACTAGGAAAATAAAATAATCACAACATTAAGAATTGTGACTGTGAAATAAAACAACTGGCAGAGTATAACAAAGATGCTAAAGTGTAATTCTCACAATTTTCCCTATTTTCTATTTAAGGAGGACAGCAAGTACTTCAAAATGTTCCCAAAGGTAGCCTTTTTAATTGACAGGTATAGGTTGTTTTATTACCTGGAAAGAAAAATTGATATAAGGATGTTAGATGATTGGGTATGCTTGTGTCCTCAGTCTATCCAGCTGTGTCCACCTGTCTGCAGCCCTTTGGATTGTAGCCCACCAAGCTGCTCTGTCCATGGGATTCTCCAGGCTAGTCTCCTGGAGTGGGTGGCCATGTCCTCCTCCAGGGAATCTTCCCAGCCCAGGGACTGAACCTGCATCTCTTGCCTTGGCAGGTGGATTCTTTACCACTAGCGCCCCACCCTGGGAAGCCCAGTGATTGTACTAGAGGTTAAAATTCCTTGTCAAGGAAAATTTCCACGTCTGAATAATCACCTTCCAACAGTGAAATGATCTGAGATGATCTCGATATTTTTCAGTTGTCTCAGTAAAATCTTTTAATGATTCCACTTGGTTTGGGAAGAGTGAATGTTTCTTGATGAGACATTTGCCTTCAAAAATCAATTGGCTTTCACATCTTCAATCTGACCTTCCCTTCCCATCTGAATTCATTTGTTCATTGACTTTCCATTAGAAAGAAAGGAGCCGCACACAGATTACTTGTGGAAAGGATGACATGGCAGAAAAGTTCTGAACTGTATCTCCTGAAATTTGGGTTTCTCTTCTGCTACAAAGAAGCAGGTTATTCAACTCCTTGAACCTCAATTTTGTGAAGAAAAATATTTTTTTCTTTTAGATTGGCTAAACTGTGTCTTTAAGAATCAACTTTTATTTATAATGGAAAAGAATATTAAAAAGAATGTACATCTCTATCTATCTATCTATCAGGGCTTCCCAGGTGGCTCATTGGTAAAGAATCCATTTGCCAAGCAAGAGACACAGGTTCACTCTGTGAATTGGGAAAATCTCCTGAAGAAGGAAATGTCAACCCACTGTAGTATTCTTGCCTGGAAAATCCCATGGACAGAGAAGTCTGGTAGGCTACAGTCCATGGGGTCACAAAAGAGTCAGTCATGACTTAGCAACTAAACAACAACTATATATATATATATATATAGTTGTATATGTATATATATATGTGTAACTGAACTACTTTGCTGTAGAGCATAAACTAATGCAGCTCTGTAAATCAACTATACTTCAATTTAAAAACGAATCAATGTTTCAAGATTCTATGATGGGAGATGGTTCACAAATTTACTAGATGAGTGAAATAATGTTTTTCTTAATTTGCTATTACTGACCCGAATGTGCTCATTAACAGCTTCTTTATGAGTAGCTGGGGGACCCTAAGCCACAAGTTAAGAGTTCATAACACCAGGATTCCTTCCAGTTGACATGGTACTTTTGGATGCATCTGCCTTCTTTGAGCAAGTGCTCAGGAGTTCAGGTTTCCTTTTCCTCTCCCTTTCCTCTCCATGTGTGTATAGAAATGGAGAGCCTAGGTGGCAGCCTTCTCTGATCTACAAAGTACCTTCTGAACCCTACCAGTCTCTGCTGATCAGGGGCTTGTCTCATGTCTTCTTTGAACCAATGAGCAATGAAGCAGGATTAGTGCTTCGATCTGCTATGTGGCCACATTCTGCCTCCATTACTGGAGAGCATAGTCCTCGGCATTTGCCACTGTTGGCCACATTTTTGTATATTATGACTTTTTCAGATAGGCTCCCTCAGGATTTCTGCTTGTTAATGTTCTCTGTGTTTTGTTGACTGGGCACATTGGAAATTCTTTAACCCTCGACTGCACCCCTTTATTCCATGCAGATCAGGAGCAGACTCTTGGAATTATTTATTGAGTCATGTCTCCCAACCAGACGCGAACATGACTACTTGACGTCTCTCCAAACTACACTCCAGAAAATACCAATGATGCCCACCGAAGATATCAGGCTCCTGAGTTGGGTGTTTCTTTTACATCGTCCCCTCTGTCCTCCTTCTGCCTTTCCTCACCAAAAAGATACACATCTCTTTCCCTCCTAACGCTACTCTTTTTCATCCTTTAGAGTTTTTCACATTTTCTTATTATCCAGAAAAATCATTCCCTAGACAGATTTTGTATGCCTTTTGGCAACCACTGGCCATATACTGGCCTTTAGATCTATTTTAAAGTCTGAAGAAATAGTGTGCGCATGGAATGTGATGAGGTATAACTATTATTACCTCAAGGATAATAATAAAAAATTATTTTACAAAAGCAAAAAAGGAAGAAGCAGGAGAAGATACAAGAGAAGGAGGAGAGGGAGGAAAAATAATATTTGACAAGTGAAGTCAGGACAACTGCATGCCACCTGCAAAGAAAATTGTATATTAAAGCTGGTTGTGGGGTTCCCAGGTGACTCAATGGTAAAGAATCTGCCTGCCAATGCAAGATGGCACAGGAGAAGTGAGCTTGATCCTTAATAGGGTGGGTCCCACGTGCTTTGGAGCAATAAAACTGTGCACCAGAACTACTGAGTCCGTGCTCTAGAGCCTGGGAGCTGCAACTACTGAAGCCCTAGAACCCTTGCCCAGCCACAGGAGAAGCCACCACAGTGAGAAGCCTGCACACTGCAACACTTTCATAAAGAGCAGTTCCCACTCTCAGCAGCTAGAGAAAATTCCGAGCTGCACAAAGACCCAGCACCACTAGGAATGAAAAAAAAAAAAAAAAAAAACCCTGGTCTTTTACGTTTTGTCATCTCATAAAGAGTTTCCCCTTGCAAGTGTTCAGGCAGTGAATAGTAGCCATCAGAAGGAATGCATAATTAGCATAAGGCAACATTTAATCATGTGCACAGTTGTTATTTAATAGCTTTGTGTCTCTCTGCTACATAGTCATCAATTCCCTCTTCATGATAAACTTTTATACATTTAGAACATAACAGTAATTACAAGATGCCTCTTTGGATCAATCCTGATGCCTATGGAACAAACCAGTTATGGTAGATCATATTTTCCACAGCTAAGAACAATGATAACAAAGTAATATATTTGCATTTATAGTCTTTCCCTAAGCAATTTCATCTGATCTCATGGCTTTAATTAAGTTCTACTTAAAAATGAATGACTCTAAAATCTATATTTAAGTTCTAACTATTCTTCCAGGGAGATATTACACTACCCAACTGTAAAAAGCCTCTTAATGAAAGTGAAAGTGGAGAGTGAAAAAGTTGACTTAAAGTTCAACATTCAGAAAACAAAGATCATGGTATCCAGTCCCATCATTTCATGGGAAATAGATGGGGAAACAGTGGAAACAGTGTCAGACTTATTTTTGGGGGCTCCAAAATCACTGCAGATGGTGATTGCAGCCATAAAATTAAAAGACACTTACTCCTTGGAAGAAAAGTTATGACCAACCTAGATAGCATATTCAAAAGCAGAGACATTACTTTCCCGACTAAAATCCGTCTAGTCAAGGCTATGGTTTTTCCTGTGGTCATGTATGGATGTGAGAGTTGGACTGTGAAGAGGGCTGAGTACTGAAGAATTGATGCTTTTGAACTGTGGTGTTGGAGAAGACTCTTGAGAGTCCCT
>SJYT01008041.1:45364-81763 GCA_006410635.1 Cephalophus harveyi
TTCTATCTTCTATTTCACTAATCCTATCTTCTGCCTCTGATATTCTACTATTTGTTGCCTCCAGAGTGTTTCTGATCTCTTTTATTGCATTATTCATTGTATATTGACTCTTTTTTATTTCTTCTAGGTCATTGTTAAACCTTTCTTGCATCTTCTCAATCCTTGTCTCCAGGGTATTTATCTGTGATTCCATTTTGATTTCAAGATTTTGGATCATTTTCACTATCAATATTCGGAATTCTTTCTCAGGTAGATTTCCTATCTCTTCCTCTTTTGTTTGATTTGGTGGGCTTTTCTCCTGTTCCTTTGCCTGCTGGGTATTCCTCTGTCTCTTCTTCTTGGTTATATTGCTGCGTTTGGGGTGGCCTTTCTATATTCTGGGAATTTGTGGAGTTCTCTTTATTGTGGAGTTTCCTCACTGTGGGTAGGGTTGTATCAGTGGCTTGTCAAGGTTTCTTGGTTAGGGAGGTTTGTGTTGGCGTTCTGGTGGGTGAAGCTGGATTTCTTCTGTCTGGAGTGCTATGAAGTATCCAGTAATGAGTTATGAGGCATCAGTGGTTTTGGAGTAACTTTGAGCTGCCTGTATATTGAAGCTCAGGGGTGTGCTCCTGTGTTGCTGGAGAATTTGTGTGGTATGTCTTGCTCTGGAACTTGTTGGCCCTTGGGTGGTGCTTGGTTTCAGTGTAGGTATGAAGGCGTTTGATGAGCTTCTTTTGATTAATGTTCCCTGGATTCAGGATTTCTCTGATGTTCTCAGGATTTGGACTTAAGCCTCCTGCTTATGGTTTTCAGTTTTATTTTTACAATAGCCTCAAGGCTTTTCCATCTATACAGCACTGATGATAAAACATCTAGGTTAGATATGAAAGGTTTCTCCACATTGAGGGACACCTGGAGAGGTTCACTGAGTTACATGGAGAAGAGAAGAGGGAGGGGGTAGTTAGAGGTGACTGGAATGAGATGAGGTGGGATCAAAAGAAGAGAGAGCAAACTAGCCAGTAGTCACTTCCTTATGTATGCTCCACAGTCTGGACCACTCAGAGGTGTTCACGAAGTTATACAGGGAGGAGGAGAGGGAGGAAGTAGATGGAGGTGGTCAGGAGGATAAAAGAGGTGAATGAAAAGGAGAGAGACAGATCCGACCAGTAACCAGTTCCCTGAGTGTTTTCCACCGTCTGGAACACACAGAGATTCACAGAGTTAGGTAGAGAAGAGAAGGGGGCCGGAAGAGACAGAGGCCACCTGGTGGAGAAAAAGGAGAGTCCAAAGGAGGAGAGAGTGATCAAGCCAGTAATCTTGCTCTCAGGTAAAACTGGGTACTGAAGATTGGGTTTTTAAATGTACAAAATTGACAACAAATACCAAAAAGCAAAGGTTCAAAATCTGGAGTAGAGACTGGATTTTCAAAAATACAGTAGTGAAGAAAAGAAGCCAAAGAAGAAGGAAAAGAAAAAAGAAAAAAAGAAAAGCCACAAGAATTATTAAAAAACAACAACATCAACCACAAAAAGACTAAATACAGCGTTTGCTTTAAAAATGGGGTCTCTTTTTTTTTTTTGAAAAGTAATAGTAGGTTATAAAAATAAAAATTAGAGAAATAGAGGATTTAAACATTTAAGAAAGTTTAAAAAAAGAAGAAAAAACATTCACACAACATCAAGACACACACACACACAAAAAAAAAATGATTGTAAAAATAGTAAAGATATATCTGGCCCTTTCTCTGGTATTGTGGGCAGTGTGGGGTCACTTCCAAGGCGGTTCCCTCTGTTTAACTTCTTCTGTTTGCTGGTCTCTTCAGTGTCTGATTTCCGTCTTGACTCAGGGAGGGTGGTGGTGGGCAATTTTTTTTTTTAGGCTCACTTGTTCAGTCGTGCTGTGGGGAGGGAGGGATGCTGCAAACAAATATTACTGGTGTGTGCTTGCAGTGTCTCATTCACACTGGGCTTGCCCCTGCTCTCAGCGCTCACCACTCAGGCTCTAAGTTGCTCT
This sequence comes from Cephalophus harveyi, assembly GCA_006410635.1. NCBI lineage: Eukaryota > Metazoa > Chordata > Mammalia > Artiodactyla > Bovidae > Cephalophus > Cephalophus harveyi. The sequence goes on from SJYT01008041.1 coordinate 47,357, forward strand.
GCTGGGGAACCGTCTGAGGCCGGCCCTAGGCTTCATGCACCTCCCCGGTCTAAGCCACTCAGGCTCAGAGCTCAGGTAGCCTTCAGAGGTGCATATTTGGTTGGGCCTTCGTTTTGTACCCTTCCCAGGTCCGAGTAGCTCAGGAGTTTGGCGAGCACAGTTGCTGTGACTTGTCACCTTTCCCTGCTGCTCAGTTTTCTGGGTGTACCACTGGCATTCCTTCTCAGGCGGATGATGACTGTCCAGAACCCCCAGAAATCTTAGTTAGCAAAGAAGCCTGCTTGCATTTTGGTAGGCAATGTCTCTCTTGGGCTGTAATTGCCCCCTTCCAGCCCTTAAGGCTCTGGCTGCCTGTCACCGGAGGGGGATGTTCTGCAGCTGGCTATTTCCGTTCCATCCTTAGTTCTATGTGTGGTCCTGGCGGTGTCTTATGTTCGAGCGTTTTGTGTGGTAGCTATCCCACAGTCTGGATTGCTAGCCCAAGTTACTTTGCTCTGGTCACGCGCGGGACATTCTGGCCTGATTCTTAAAAAAAAGCACTGCAGCCCATGCCTCCCGGGCCCAATTCTTAAAAAGCACTGCAGTCTGCGCCTCCCACGCCTCCCGCGCCTCCCTACCCAGCCCCCAATTGCTAGTGGCACGTGCAGGCATCTGTGCTGCTTTTCCACTGGGGGAGTTGCTGTTGGGCTCGTAATCTGTTGGTTTTATTTATTTATTTTTCCTTCCTGTTATGTTGCCCTCTGTGCTTCCAAGGCTTGCCACAGACTCGGCAGCAAGAATGATTCCTGGTGTTTGGAAACTTCTCTTCTTACAAGACTCTTCCCAGGACGGGACTTCCTTCCCAGGATGGAGCTCTCTCCCTACCTCCTTTGTCTCTTTTTTCATCTTTTATATTTTTTCCTACCTGTTTTTGAGCCAATGATCTCCTTTTCTGGGTGTCTAATGTCCTCTGCCAGCATTCAGAAGTTGTTTTGTGGAATTTACTGGGAGCTCCCTGATGCTTAGCGAAGGGGAATGGTGAGAGAAAAGCTTACACTGGAAGGCTGGAATACATGGATTCCCACAGATACTTGGTAAATGCATAATCCACAGGGACCAACACAGCAAGAGTCATGTACCACACAGTTTCAGAGAGTAGGTCAGAGGAAATCAACACTGCTGAATACCTCTGTGTTTTGGTGTAAGGGAACAAGAATCAGTACAGCCACAAAAAGGCAACTCTGTACATCAGCTTCTTCAAACATGAAATATGAACTACAGTACAACTGAGAAGGAAGGAGATACAAGCTTTGGGGAGTTGCGGGGTGTGGTGGGGTGGGATGGGCAGCGGGCTTCCTCTAGCTCATGCTACTCTCATTTACAAGTGGAAATGCACATACCTCTGAAGATGCAGTTGCCATAGTAACAAGAGGGGAACCCGAAGAAATGCTGCCACCTTGTGGCTGCTTTCTGGAGCAGCAACCTTAAAATGTGGCCTGATTATACACTGGCTATTCACAAGGCGGCTGGGCTCTAAATGACACCTACCTTTATGAAATGGCCAGGGGCCCCATACCAAAATAAAAACCAGAACAAAGCACATGATGAGGAAGGAAACCTCAGCAGGTAACTACTTAGTCGATGCTGAGAAAGATGCCTCTGGAAATGTGCCTCATTTGCTCTCTTATCAGCGGTATGAAAAGTTAAACTGCAACACAATATGACTACGGAGAAGTGAAACAGGCAACTGTCCAAAACTCTACAGATAAGGAAATGTAGAGCAGTATTAGCAGAGGAGACCCTTGTATGCCACTGGTGGGAGGGAAGTGGTCAGAGCCTTTATGAGCATGACTGGCAAAGGGCCTTGGAATCACAAAATGAGACAGATGATGTCATATGGCAGTTCCATCCCAGAATACTTGAGAAATCAACAAATCATGGAAAACACATGGCCAAACGCCCACCTCCACAGACATGCACTTCAGGAGCATTTACAATGCCCAAGAGAGGAAAGGAAATAGAATTGTTGGGTGCAGACGAAAGGAGAAAGAATTGAGACATATAGACAGAACAAAATATGACTCAGACATTATGAAAATGCAAAAAAAATGCCATTTCTAGGGATACAAAGAAATCTACAGAGAATCACAGTAAGTACAGAAGGGTGGATTAAAGACATATCAAAATATATACCTTCCAGAGGGGATTGAAAGATGTATTGATGGCTATGAGGACCCAAACAAAAGTGAAATGGACTACACTCCTGGTAAGAAAATTATAGTTAGCCAAGGGTTTCGGTGGGTGAGAGGCTGAAAGGTGAATGCTGGAGTAAACTTATACCCACAAGTACGTATGCAATTTATAATCCACAAGGACCTCCTGTATCAAGAGACATGTACTCCACTGATTCTAAAAGATAGCTCTGACAATAACCACAGTTGAATACCTCCAGGTATCTGTGGAAAGGAAGGACAAACTGTTTCCCTGCAACAACTACAATGGTGTCAATAGTTTTCAACAAGAAATCCAGTTTGACTGAAAGAAAAACCTCAAAGAGTAAAGAGACAAGACAGTTGGTGAAGTCTTGTGTCTCCTACTCGCATTTGACAACCAGGCCAGAGATAACCTCAGAGGCTGCTATCACCATAGTAGCACGAGGCAGAAATGAAAAAATGTCGCCGCCTTGCAGACATCTTCTTTAACAGCAACCTGAAAATCCTTGCTGATGGCCACACTACTCACAAGCGTGCTGAGCTCTAACAGATACCCACCTTTAACAAATAGCCAGGGCTCACGTGTGGGAAAGAAGCTAAGGGAAACACAGGGGAAGCTAATAGGAAGAGGATATGAACAGGTAAACAGAATTCCATGTTTCTTTAGAAAAGCACATGACAATTTGCCCATAGGGTGAATGCTAAGAGATACCAACAAAGATGCAAAGACATTATCACCTCTGCCTGAACATTTAAAAAGGCCACTGTCGAAAGCTGGACATGGCATCAGTGGTAGAGTAACACTGGTGCAGTGGACACTTTAGTGTACTGATGGGATGTGCCTGGTAAGAGGCACTATGCGTATGAGAAAAGTGCAGTCCCATGGGAGAAAAAATAAATAAATAAAGAAGTAGAGACAGTGTGATAAATCAGGTCCTCTCCTGGAATATTTCAGAAATGAACAGACTTCAAACACCACACACCCCAAGCCAGGTCCCGTGGCACCACTCACAACATCAAAGAGATGAAAATAAAGATAAGCGTGCCTGGACAGAGGAATGGATAAAGAAATGTGATATAGGTCTAGAATGAATTTTAAATCAAGCATTGACATCTGAAAGGAGACCGTCTTCACAGACAGAGATAAATCCGGAGATCATCACACTGAGTGAAGGAGGGTCGATTTCAGACACATTCTGGGATGCAACAGAGTGGCAGAAATCAAAAATCCACAGCAGTGAGCAGTCACACAAAGGTGACCTGGGGGCCCCTCTGCACTGCCCCCTCCACTCCCCAGTTGCACAGACCTGGACGACTGATGCCCTGGGCTCCTGCCACCAGGCCAGATGAAGGCACTCACTGGCAAGCTGTCCTTTGACACTGAGGGTTACTGGCAGAATAGGGGTCAAGAGAGCTTCTACCCATACTTGGGCGAGAGGGCCAGATGGGTGGAGCCGTGAGATGCACTTTGGCCTGCAGGACGGTCCTGCTCCAACCAATCCCAATGGGAAACTGCTCTGAGCCCGCAGCCTTGACCACTCTACGCCCATGCCACTCAGCCCCAAGGTCAGGCTGACTCACCCCCTGTGGACAGAGGCTCACCCAAGCCCCTCCAATTCCCTGTCACCTTTGCCTAACATGTTCAGGGTGTCCTAACCCTTGGGAACCTCGAGGCCCAAGGGCCCCTCAAAGCAAGTGCTTCCTCAGGGGAGGCCCCAGACCTACCCACAGTGCCCCAGCTGGTCTTGGGGCTCATGTCCACCGACTCCAGCCCTGGGATGCTGGGACCAGGGCAGCACTGGGCCAGGCTCTGGGCACTCCCAGCACCCCATTTGCCTGCAGGTCATTTTCACCATCACAGATGAGGCCCACAAGTTCCATGGGCTACCGCTACTGAGCCTGTGATCTTACACCACATACTGAGGGAGCTAGTGGCTGACCGGCAGCCAGCCTCTGAGCCTGGACGTGGAGCTAAGGCAGAGCGAGCCACCCCCAAGCAGCAGGGCAGGCGTGTTCCTCATGGGCACCAGGGTCACACTTTCCCTGGGACATTCTGGCCACATGTCACAGGGGCAGGTGTCACTCAGGCTTCAATAAAGTTGCTGCTGGCACCTGCAAAGTGGCTACGGTCACAACACAAGGTCGACAGGAGCTGCCCCAGGGGGATGGGGGGAAGGCATGAGCACAGGGGTGGGCTAGGGGAACCACTGGGGGTACTGGGAGCACTTCTCCACACAGCCACACAAGGACACACAGCTCATGTGAAAAAGATAAAGTCTTCCACCCTTTCCCCATGAATTTGCCATGAAGTGATGGGACCAGATGCCATGATCCTAGTTTTCTGAATGTTGACCTTTAAGCCATCTTCTTCACTCTCCTCTTTCATTTTCATCAAGAGGCTCTTTATTTCTGTTTCACTTTCTGCCATAAGGGTGGTGTCATATGTATATCTGAGGTTATTGATATTTCTCCCCACAATCTTGATTCCAGCTTGTGCTTCATCCAGGCCAGTGTTTCTCATGATGTACTCTGCACATAAGTTAAATAAGTTGGATGACGATATACAGCCTTGACATACTCCTTTTCCTATTAGGAACCAGTCTGCTGTTCCATGACCAGTTCTATCTGTTGCTTCCTGACCTGCATATAGATATCTCAAGAGGCAGGTCAGGTGGTCTGGTATTCCCATCTCTTTCAGAACTTTCCACAGTTTATTGTGATCCACACGGTCTAAGCCTTTGGCCTAGTCAATAAAGCAGAAGCAGAGGTTTTTCTGAAATTCTTGTTTTTTTGATGATCCAGGGGATCCTGGCAATTTGATCATTGGTTCCTCTGCCTTTTGTAAAATCAGCTTGAACATCTGGAAAATCACAGTTCACATATTGTTGAAGCTTGGCCTGGAGAATTTTGAGCATTACTTTGCTACTGTGTGCAATGAATGTAATTGTATAAGAGTTTGAGCATTCTTTGACAGTGCCTTTCTTTGGGATTAGAATGAAAACTGACCTTTTCCCGTCCTGTGGCCACTGCTGAGTTTTCCAGATTTGCTCGCATATTGAGTGCAGTACTTTCACAGCATCATTGTTTAGGAATTGAAATAACTCAGCTAGAATTCCACCACCCCCACTAGCTTTGTTCATAGTGATGCTTCCTAAGACCCACTTGGTTTCACATTCCAGGATGTCTGGCTCTCGGTGAGACATCACCATCGTGATTATCTGGGTTGTAAAGATCTTTTTTGTACAGTTTTTCTGTGTATCTTTGCCACTTATTCTTAATATCTTCTGCTCCTCCTCGGTCCATACCGTTTCTGTCCTTGCATGAAACGTTCCCTTCATATCTCTGATTTTCTTGAAAAGATCTCTTCATTTTCCCATTCTATTGTTTTCCTCGTTCTTTGCACTGATCACTGAGGAAGCCTTTCTTATCTCTTCTTGCTATTCTTTGGAACTCTGCATTCAAATGGGTATATCTTTTCTATAGTCTTTTGCTTTTCACTTCTCTTCTTTTCACAGCTATCTGTAAGGCCTCCTCAGACAACGATTTTGCCTTTCTGCATTTCTTCTTCCTGGGGATGGTCTTGGTCACTGCCTCCTGTACAATGTCACGAACCTCCATCCAAAGTTCATCAGCCACTCTGTCAGATCTAGTCCCTTAAATCTATTTTTCACTTCCACTGTATAATCTTAAGGGATTTAATTTAGGTCATACCTGAATGATCTAGTGGTTTTCCCTACTTTCCAATAATGAGTTCATGATCTGAGCCACAGTCAGCTCCTGGTCTTCTTTTGCTGACTGTATAGAGCTTCTCCATCTTTGGCTGCAAAAATATAATCGATTTGATTTTGGTGTTGATCATCTGGTGATGTCCATGTGAAGAGTCTTCTCTTGGTTTGTTGGAAGAGGGTGTTTGATATGACCAGTGTGTTCTCTTGGCAAAACTCTGTTTGCCTATGCCCTGCTTCATTCTGTACTCCAAGGCCAAAGTTGCCTGTTACTCCAGATGATTCTTGACTTCCTACTTTTGCATTCCAGTCCCCCATAATGAAAAGGACATCTCTTTTTGTGTGTCAGTTCTAAAAGTTCTTGTAGGTCTTCACAGAACAATTCCATGTCAGCTTCTTCAGTATTACTGGTCGGGGCACAGACTTTCATTCCCATGATACTGAATGGTTTGCCTTGGAAACGAACAGACAGCATTCTGTCATTTTTGAGATTGCATCCAAGCACTGCATTTTGGACTCTTTTTTTTTGACTATGATGGCTACTCCATTTCTTCCAAGGGAAATCTTGCCCATAGTAGTAGATATAGTGGTCCTCTGAGTTAAATGCATCCATTCCAGTCCATTTTAGTTGCTGACTGCTAAAATGTCGACATTCACTCTTGCCATCTTCTGTTTCACCACAACCAATTTGTCTTGATTCATGCACCTAATATTCCAGCTTCCTATGCAGTGTTGCTCTAGAAATATAGTGTTGGTGGGAACTGGCTCAGAGCTGCTTTTTAAGTCATGCAGGGCAGGTCATGCAAGTGCTTGTTGGCCAGAGTGAGTTTTCCATTAAAAACCAATTGTCTGGGGAGCAGACGGGCTTGGGTGGAGCTGAGCCCAAGGGGGCTGGGAGTCCATACTCAGAAATCCTGTGTGTCTCTCTCTTGTCTCTGCCTCCTAATCTGGTTAACCCCCAGTCTGCACCTGACGCCACCTTTCTGGTGCACCTTCACACTCAGACTGTGCATTCAGTGACAGATATTTGTTTAGCACCTGACTCTGGCCAGATTATGTTCCTGGCATGATACAGCTGTGAGGAGACAGACAATAACCCCAGTACTTCTGGAGCAGAAATTCTACCAGAGGCCAAACCCTCCCTGGTGGCTCAGACGGTAAACCCTCTACCTCCACCCAATTCCCAGCTCTAGTCTGCAGGGCCTCTCCTCTTTCACCCCTCCTGGTCCTGATGCTCTCTACTGTCCTGAGGAGTCTCCGTGGACCTACAGGTCTGTGCACTGCAATCGCTCTGCTGACCCCCTAACCATCACCCAGAACCCTGCTGGGACCCCCTGGGTGGGTACCTTGCATTCTTCCCGGGGATTGGTAGAACAGATGGCTCTTGGCCCTTGCCAGGGCAGGGTAGTATGGTTAGAACAGCCCACTTTATTTAAGTTTCTAAATAAGTACACATACTCATAGAGAAAATCTGTTCATGTCAGACATGAAATGATAACTGCTTGTGGGTGGACGGGGAGCTTCTCTGCCTTCTCTGGGATTCCCTAGGACAGTGAGGCAGTGTAGCCTCAGTTCCTGGGTGCTGCCCTGCTGCACAGCCATCCAGGCCCTGCTCACCCTGGTCCGAGTCAGGCCACTGAGCACACAGACCCAGGAGTCCAGCCGGGGGCCCCACTGCACTGCTCCCTCCCCTCCCCATTTGCACAGACCTGAACTACCACTGCCCTGGGCTCCTGCCACCAGGCCAGATGAAGGCGCTCACTGGCAAGCTGTCCTTTGACATTGAGGGTTACGGGCAGAAGAGGGGCCAGGAGAGCTTCTACCCATATGTGCACATGAGGGCCAGATGGGTAGAGCCCTGAGATGCACTTTGACCCGCAGGCCAGTCCTGCACCCCCCAATCCCAATGGGCACCTGTTCTGAGCCCCCAGCCTTCACAACTCCACGCCCACTCCACCCAACCCCAAGGTCAGGCTGACTCACCCCCTAAAGACAGAGGCTCACCCAAGCCCCTCCAGTTCCCTGTCCCCTTTGCCTAACCTGTTCAGTGTTTCCTAACCCTTAGGAACCTCCAGGCCCAGAGGCCCCTCAAACCCTTACTCTGGGGAGGTCCCAGACCTACCCACAGTGCCCCAGCTGGCCTTGGGGCTCCTGTCCACTGACTCCAGCCCTGGGATGCTGGGCCCAGGGCAGCACTGGGCCAGGCTCTGAGCACTCCCAGCACCCCATCTGCCTGAAGGTCATTTTCATCATCACAGATGAGACCCACAAGTTCCATGGGCTACCACTGCTGAGCCTGTGGTCTTACACCACATACTGAGGGTAGCTAGTGGCTGACCAGCAGCCAGCCTGTGAGCCTGGACATGGTGCTAAGGCACATGGAGCCACCCCTAAGCAGCAGGGCGGGTGTGTTCCTCATGGGCACCAGGGTCACACTTTCCCTGGGACATTCTGGCCACATGTCACGGGGGCAGATGTCACTCAGGCTTCAATAAAGTTGCTGCTGGCACCTGCAAAGTGGCTATGGTCACAAGGCAAGGTCGACAGGAGCTGCCCCAGGGGGATGGGGGGAAAGGCATGAGCACAGGAGTGGGCTAGGGGAACCACTGGGGGTACTGGGAGCACTTCTCCACACAGCCCCACAAGGACACACAGCTCACGTGAAAAAAATTGTCTTCCACCCTTTCCCCATGAATTGGCCATGAAGTGATGGGACCAGATGCCATGATCCTAGTTTTCTGAATGTTGAGCTTTAAGCCATCTTTTTCACTCTCCTCTTTCATTTTCATCAAGAGGCTCTTTAGTTCTGTTTCACTTTCTGCCATAAGGGTGGTGTCATATGTATATCTGAGGTTATTGATATTTCTCCCCACAATCTTGATTCCAGCTTGTGCTTCATCCAGGCCAGTGTTTCTCATGACGTACTCTGTATATAAGTTAAATAAGCTGGATGACAATATACAGCCTTGACATACTCCTTTTCCTATTAGGAACCAGTCTGTTGTTCCATGACAAGTTCTATCTATTGCTTCCTGACCTGCATATAGATATCTCAAGAGGCAGCTCAGGTGGTCTGGTATTCCCATCTCTTTCAGAATTTTCCACAGTTTATTGTGATCCACACGGTCTAAGCCTTTGGCCTACTCAATAAAGCAGAAATAGAGGTTTCTCTGAAATTCTTGTATTTTTTTTTGTTTGTTTTTTGATGATCCAGGGGATGCTGGCAATTTGATCACTGGTTCCTCTGCCTTTTGTAAAATCAGCTTGAACATCTGGAAGTTCACGGTTCACGTATTGTTGAAGCTTGGCCTGGAGAATTTTGAGCATTACTTTGCTACCATGTGCAATGAGTGTATTTGTGTAATAGTTTGAGCATTCTTTGACAGTGCCTTTCTTTGGAATTGGAATGAAAACTGACCTTTTCCTGTCCTGTGGCCAATGCTGAGTTTTCCAAATTTGCTTGCATATTAAGCGCAGTACTTTCACAGCATCATCGTTTAGGAATTGAAATAACTCAACTGGAATTCCATCACCCAACCAGCTTTGTTCATAGTGATGCTTCCTAAGACCCACTTGGCTTCACATTCCAGGATGTCTGGCTCTCGGTGAGTGATCACACCATCGTGATTATCTGGGTCATGAAGATCTTTTTTGTATAGTTTTTCTGTGTATCTTTGCCACCTATTCTTAATATCTTCTGTTCCTCCTCAGTCCATACAATTTCTGACCTTTATTGAGCCCATCATTGCATGAAACTTTCCCTTCATATCTCTGATTTTCTTGAAGAGATCTCTACATTTTCCCATTCTATTGTTTTCCTCATTCTTTGGACTGATCACTGAGCAAAGCTTTCTTACCTTTTCTTGCTATTCTTTGGAACTCTGCATTCAAATGGGTATATCTTTCCTATTGTCCTTTGCTTTTCACTTCTCTTCTTTTCACAGTTATCTGTAAGGCCTCCTCAGACAACCATATTGCCTTTCTGCATTTCTTCTTCCTGGGGATGGTCTTGGTCACTGCCTCCCGTAAAATGTCACGAACCTCCATCCAAAGTTCATTGGCCACTCTGTCAGATCTAGTCCCTTAAATCTATTTTTCACTTCCACTGTATAATCTTAAGATATTTAATTTAGGTCATACCTGAATGATCTAGTGGTTTTCCCTACTTTCTTCAATTTAAGTCTGAATTTGGTAATAATGAGTTCATGATCTGAGCCACAGTCAGCTCCTGGTCTTGTTTTGCTGACTGTATAGAGCTTCTCCATCTTTGGCTGCAAGAATATCATCGATTTGATTTTGGTGTTGATCATCTGGTGATGTCCATGTGTAGAGTCTTCTCTTGGGTTGTTGGAAGAGGGTGTTTGATATGACCAGTGTGTTCTCTTGGCAAAACTCTATTTGCCTATGCCCTGCTTCATTCTGTACTCCAAGGCCAAAGTTGCCTGTTACTCCAGATGATTTTTGACTTCCTACTTTTGCATTCCAGTCCCCCATAATGAAAAAGACATCTTTTTTTGTGTGTCAGTTCTAAAAAGTCTTGTAGGTCTTCACAGAACAATTCCACGTCAGCTTCTTCAGTATTACTGGTCAGGGCACAGACTTTCATTACCATGATATTGAATGGTTTGCCTTTGAAATGAACAGACATCATTCTGTCATTTTTGAGATTGCATCCAAGCACTGTATTTTGAACTCTTTTTTTTTGACTATGATGGCTACTTCTTTTCTTCCAAGGGAAATCTTGCCCACAGTAGTAGATATAATGGTCATCTGAGTTAAATGCATCCATTGCAGTCCATTTTAGTTGCTGCTTGCTAAAATGTTGACGTTCACTCTTGCCATCTCCTGTTTCACCACAATCAATTTGTCTTGATTCATGCACCTAACATTCCAGGTTCCTATGCAGTGTTGCTCTAGAAATATAGTGCTCTAGAAGAGTATGACAACCAGTATTGTCCAATACCCTCTAGTATTCTTGCCTGGTGAACCCCGTCCCCCCTCCCTGACAGAGAAGCCTGGTAGGCCACAGTCTACAGGGTTGCAAAGAATCAGACATGAGTGAAATGACCCTGCCCACATAGATGCTAGATTTTTTAGCCTGTGGCAACTCTACCTCAGTGAGAGTTGAGTGTGACAGTAATGTAGCTGCCTGGCTTGAGGGGACCCTGTCAGCACCAAGTGTGCAGAGACACGGACTGCTTCTAGAGAAGAAGTTATGGCTCTAACCAGATTCCTGTTTCGAGCCTCTTGTAGCTGGCGATCAGAAGGCCTCTCTAGCCAGTCTTTCTCCAAAGCTCCACCCATTCAGGCACTTAGAGGGCTCCCTTTTCTGGGGTCCTACTCTGTTGTTCTGTGCATCAGGCACATGGGGCAGGGCTCCCCTGGCTGGGGTCCTACTCTGTGGATCTGTAGTACATCAGGCACATAGAGGGGCCCCCCTGGGTGGGGTCCTACTCTGTAGATCAGAGTGTCAGTCACTTAAAGGAGCACCCCCTGGGTGTGGTCCTTCACTGCAGTCCAGTGCATTAGGCGTTTGATGGGTCAGCCTCTCTTTTGTTCAGCTGCTGATGCTGGTGTGTGGGGAGAGAGCAGCTGTGGTGATGGCCCCACCCCCTACCCGTGACTCAGCAGTATCACCTTGTCTCCATGGCTGCCTGGCTTTCCTCTACCAGCATATCCCAACACCATCTCTTCCCTCACATCCCCTCAGTCCGTCTTTCCACAGTAAACATCAGACCTCGCCCTGGGATTGCTCCACAATCCCTAAACTCCAGCTCCTAGCTGCTGCACCTTCCAGGGGACCAGTGTCCTTGTCTGGAGTATGTATGGCTACAGCAAGGAGTGTCTGATTCTCATTCCATTTAGGCTGCCACAGATCAGCTTTAGGCGTTTGATGGGTCAGCCTCTCTTTTGTTCAGCTGCTGATGCTGGTGTGTGGGGAGAGAGCAGCTGTGGTGATGGCTCCACCCCCTACCCATGACTCAGCAGTATCACCTTGTTTCCATGGCTGCCTGGCTTTCCTCTACCAGCATATCCCAACACTATCTTTTCCCTCACATCCCCTCAGTCCGTCTTTCCACAGTAAACATCATCAGACCTCATCCTGGGATTGCTCCACAATCCCTAAACTCCAGCTCCTAGCTGCTGCACCTTTCAGGGGACCAGTGTCCTTGTCTGGAGTATGTATGGCTACAGCAAGGAGTGTCTGATTCTCATTCCATTTAGGCTGCCATAGATCAGCTGTTTCACTCTCAGCCTTAAATGTTTCTCCTCTGACTCAGACAATTGCCCCAATGTGGGGATCGGACCCCTGCTTTAGTTCCCCCACCTGCTGAGGGCAGGTCCACTCCTACTGACACTTCTGTTTTCTCCCCTAGTTCCTTTGTGCTACAGAGTTTTGCATGGTTCTATGCATTGTTTTCCCCTGGTCAGGTACTCCTGTCTACTCTCAGCTGGTGTTCTGCATGCATTTCTGTGTCTGAAGGTGTGTTCCTGATGTATCCACAGAGAGAGATGTACTCCATGTCCACCTACTCCTCTGCCATCTTGTCCCCACGAACCCAGTTTTATCAACATAATGAGTCCACCAACCAACCAACCAAGCAGAAAACAAAAATGCTTCTCACTGTAGGATCTTAACCTTATAGAAATTTACAGAAATGCAAAGTAGCAACTTTTCTTTCTCAATGTTGAGAAACATGTTTCAAATAAAAACTATTATAATAGACATATTTGTTTTAAAGTTTACTCTATGAGATACATTTTGGCCTGTAAAAATTGAACTATTGTGTATTGAACTTTGTATTAGGGAAACTGGGTTATCCCCTTCTATACGGTAATATGTTCAGGCTTAGGGGAAATGCCATAACACATTATAGAGGATAACACCATTATAAAACAAAGAAAAAATGGCCAAGGGATGGAACTGAACTAAATACAGTGCAAGGATTTTTGAAGAAGATAACCAGTACACTGTTGTTCTGCTGAGTATTTTCAAGTGCCCATAATAAATATAAATACTCAGATTTACCATTTAGGCCCACATTGTTGCTCCTCAAAAGGCAGATATCACAAAGATAGTCATTGAAGCCACCTGAATTTCAGTTACAACAATTCTAAGATGGAAGAGCAAATAAAGTCATAGAAGTGAGATTTGTACATAAAATTCCTAAACGTGGAGGATAGTTGATCCAGTGTTAAGCACCAAAATTGTAGAAATATCAGCAGGCTTGGCTTTTTTTTTTTTTTTTTAACTTTTTTTCTTGTTGTTGCTTAACAACTAAGTCGTGTCTCAGTCTTTAGCTATATCTCCTGATGGGACATGGGTGTAAAGGGAAGTACAAAGTAATATTTATGATGTATTCTCACCGAAAAGTCAAATCTGAGTCTGTTGAATCTAATCAGTTTACAGTAAATAACTGTGGCTAGAAGAACAGGTAAAGGAACATAAGAGGGATGCAACCAGTCAAACCCAGGATTTCTGAAATTTTAGGACACAAAGATCTCATTTTTCAGCAAATAAAATGCAAGGAAAAGCAAGAGGAGAGAGAATGATAATAGATTTAAGAGACTAACAAACATGACAGAGAGAGGCAGGGTGCAGACATTGGTTGAATCCTGGCTTGAACAAGCTGAGAATTAAAAGACATTTATGAAATAATCTGGGAAATTTAGACACGGACCGGATATTAGATAATGCTAGGAATTGACAGTTCATCAAACCTGTTGTTTTAAGAAATGGATATATGTATGCAAGGACTGTGAATAAAGGGCTATCTAGGATTTGCTTTAAAATGGCTGAATGGGGGTGGGGTAGTGACAGAGCTCGCACAGGATATATGTGAAACAGAATGAGGTATAATGGATGAAGCTGGGTGGTGTATAGGTGGAGATCGTTAGTGTTCTTTCTACCTTTATGCACGTTTGACAACTTTCAAAAATCACAACCAATTTCCTTCTTCCATATTCTCAAAACCTCAGAAAACCTCTCAGTGCTTCTCAGCTTTTTTTGGCCATGTGGTGTATGTGAATGGGGAATGTGTGGGCTTTGGGCTCAGATAGACATAGAGAAGGCAATGGCAACCCACTCCAGTACTCTTGCCTGGAAAATCCCATGGATGGAGGAGCCTGGTAGGCTGCAATCCATATACAGTAACATGTTCAGGCTTAGGGGAAAATGTCATAACACATTACAGAGGATAACACCATTATAAAACAAAGAAAAAATGGCCAAGAGATGGAACTGACATTAAATACAGTGCAAGGATTTTTGAAGAAGGTAACCAGTGCACTGTTCTGCTGAGTATTTTTCAAGTGTCCATAATAAATATAAATACTGAGATTTACCATTTAGGCCCGCATTGTTGCCCCTCAAAAGGCAGATGTCACAAAGATGGTCACTGAAGCCTACTGAATTTCAGTTACAACAATTCTAAGATGGAAGCGTAAACAAAGTCATAGAAGTGAGATTTGTACAAAAAGTTCCTAAATGTGGAGGAGAGTTGATCCAGTGTTAAGCACCAAAATTGTAGAAATATCAGCAGGCTTGGCTTTTTTTTTTAAACCTTTGTTCTGGTTGTTGCTTAGCAACTAAGTCGTGTCTCAGTTTTAGCTACATCTCCTGACGGAACATGGATGCAAAGGGAAGTACAAAGTAACTTTTATGATGTATTCTCACCGAAAAATCAAATCTAAGTCTGTTGAATCTCATCAGTTTACAGTAAATAACTGTGGCTAGAAGAACAGGTAAAGGAACACAAGAGGGATGCAACCAGTCAAACCCAGGATTTCTGAAATTTTAGGACACAAAGATCTCATTTTTCAGCAAATAAAAGGCAAGGAAAAGCAAGAGGAGAGAGGCTGATACTAGATTTAAGAGACTAACAAGCATGACAGAGAGATGCAAGGTGCAGACATTGGTTGAATCCTGACTTGAACAAGCTGAGAATTAAAAGACATTTATGGAATAGTCTGGGAAATTTAGACACTGACCGGATATTAGATAATGCTAGGAATTATTGACAGTTCATCAAACCTGTTGTTTTAAGAAATGGATATATGTATGCAAGGACTGTGAATAAAAGGCTATCTAGGATTTGCTTTAAAATGGCTGAATGGGGGTGGGGTAGTGACAGAGCTCGAACAGGATATATGTGAAACAGAATGAGGTATAATGGATGAAGCTGGGTGGTGCATAGGTGGAGATCATGAGTGTTCTTTCTACCTTTTCCACGTTTGACAACTTTCAAAAAGCACGACCAATTTCCTTCTTCCATATTCTCAAAACCTCAGAAAACCTCTCAGTGCTTCTCGGCTCTTTTTGGCCATGTGGTGTATGTGAATGGGGAATGTGTGGGCTTTGGGCTCAGATAGACGTAGACTCAACACTAGGTGATGTGGAACATATGACTCAACTTTATCTGTCCTCAGTGCCCCATCCTGTAAAATTAGATAACCCCCATCCACCTTGCAGAATTGGTGTAAAGATCAGATATACAAACTGCTTGTTCATGACAGTCATTATTATCCTTTGTTTGGACATGTCCATTGAGTCGGTGATGCCATCCAACCATCTCATCCTCTGTCGTCCCCTTTTTCTCCTGCTCTCAATCTTTCCCAGCATCAGCGTCTTTTCAAATGAGTCAGATCTTCGCATCAATTGGCCAAAGTATTGGAGTTTCAGCTTCAGCATCAGTCCTTCCAATGAACACCCAGGACTGATCTCCTTTAGAATGGACTGGTTGGATCTTCTTGGAGTCCAAGGATGCTCAAGAGTCTTCTCCAACACCACAGTTCAAAAGTAGAGGTTGGACTTGATATATTTTATTATATATTTTAAAAAATATCAGGTTCAGGATAGCAAATGCATAGTTGCCAAAAATTTTAAAACAAATAAATAGAAAAAAAGGGAACATTATTGCTTAATTTTACCAAAGAATGAAAGTCTTAATTAGCTAATTTTCATACAGTACTGATTGTATTCCTTTATAATATGATTCAGTTCAGTTCAGTTCAGTCACTCAGTCATGTGACTCTTTGAGATCCCATGGACTGCAGCACGCCAGGCTTACCTGTCCATCACTGACTCTTGGAACTTGTTCAGGCTCATGTCCATTGAGTTGGTGATGCCATCCAACCATCTCATCCTCTGTCGTCCTCTTCTCCTGCTGCCTTCAATCTTTCCCAGCATCAGGGTGTTTTCAAATGAGTCAGCTCATCACATCAGGTGGCTAAAGTATTAGAATTTCAGCTTCAGCATCAATCTTTCCAATGAATATTCAGGACTGATCTCCTTTAGGATGGACTGATTGGATCTCCTTGCAGTCCAAGGGACTCTCAAGAGTAATATGATTACTGACCAAACGTTGATGTTTAATAAAGGTTCATCAGAATTGAAGCGAATAGAAGGTCTCTCATGAGCCATGACCTATAGGATTGCTTAGAGATGGAGAGAAGATATCTATGGCTTTATTTTGGGATTGGCCCCTTTTGAAAGATGCTCAACACCATAGGGATTCATTTGAAGCAACTGCGGGCCCTCTGCTTTCCCATCTGTTGGCTTGTACTTGTATTTTGACCAACATGTCAAATTCATGGCCTCTGTTGTCTTCCTAGACAAATTTTTCATGGCAAAAGAAAAACATCCCTGTAATATCTCAGATCTCTTTTACTGAGCTTCAAAGCGCAAATGGTTAGGGGCCATATGGCAAAATCTGTTTTCTGTTACATCTCTTTTGGTCATTTCTCTGCCCAGCTCTAAATGAGCATATCCAAGACTCCACTCAACTGTGAGCCACACTGAATTCCTGAGGATGTGACCAAATCAAAACCCTATCTATGTGTGTCTGGGAAATTAAAAAGTGGCAAAGTGCACTCGGGCTTGATTACAATTCTATGTCCATTGTCAAATTGTAACTGAAAGGCTCTTGCCCCTAAATATATTTAAAAATATGCATCCCAGGATATTAACAAATCAGGTATGTTATGTGATTCCAACTTAGGCATTTTTGATTTCTTAATCAAATTTTTATAGTTGATATGAAACTTCCCATTTAGAACAACAATTAGAAAATATTTGAAGACAAAGCATAAGAAACCCTCAATTGTTTAAAATGCTTCTTGATAATATATGCTTCAGCTTTTGGCATACTCAGAATAATATATCAGAACATCAGTAGATGCTGAGCACAACTTAGAATAAATTTATGACATTTGAAGTATTTATTTACCAAATTTAAGCAACTTATTTCTTTTGCCTTTCAAATGTTGAATAGAAACAAATGAGTTATTCAAAATGGCATTTCAAATATATATAGTGTCTAAGTGGCACATTGGCAAAGAATATGCTCACCAATGCAGAAGATGCAAGATATGTGGGTTCAATCCCTGGGTTGGGAAGATCTCTTGGAGTAGGAAACAGCAACCCACTTCAGTATTCTTGCCTGGCAAATTCCATGGACAGAGGAGCCTGGTGGCCTACAGTCTAGGCGGTTGCAGAGTTGGACATGATTGAGTGTACACACACACAAGATGTATAATGTTTAAGAAAGGAAGGTAGATGTGTGGCCAAATTTTCAGAAGTCTGAATTAATTTCCACTCCAGTACTCTTGCCTGGAAAATCCCATGGATGGAGGAGCCTGGTAGGTGGAAGTCCATGAGGTCGTGAAGAGTCGGACACAACTGAGCGACTTCACTTTCACTTCTCACTTTCATGCAATGGAGAAGGAAATGGCAACCCATTCCAGTGTCCTTACCTGGAAAATCCCAGGGACGGGAGAGCCTGGTGGGCTGCCGTCTATGGGGTCATACAGAGTCGGACACAACTGAAGTGACTTAGTAGCAGCAGCAGCAGCAGTGTTACCTTATAGCCATCAAGTTTTCAACCATTACAGATTTCAGTCACATTGATATTTCCTTTCTTACTATAGCCATAGGTTATTACTATTTTTTCACATGAGAACCTATGTGTCTAGAAGATCTGAAAGAGTTTCTAAACTTCTTAAACTCTATCCTTAGAATTTATTTTGGAATTTGTTAATTCAAATTTCAGTAGGATAAAGCATGGTTGAATTTTTACAGGCTTATAATGCAGTAGAATCCCGTCTATCCCTCTTAATGTTGCAGCAAATGCACCAGATCTACATATAAAAGTGTGGAATCAACAGCTTAGAGTGCCAGGAGGGTCCAGAAGAAGACTATCTTACTTTTGCTTCGTGGTTCCCAGGTGGCTCAGTGGTCAAGAATCTGCCTGCCAATGTAGGAGATGCAGGTTTGATTCCTGGGTCAGGAAGATCTTCTGGAGAAGGAAATGGCCACCTGCTCCAGTTTTCTTGCCTGGGAAATCCCATGACCAGGGAAACTGGTGGGCTATAGTCCCTGGGGTCACAGAAGCGTTGAACATGACTGAATGACTAAAAAACACCGATGATGATCTGGAGCAAAGTTTCTTTTGAGATTATGCCATATTTTGATGTAAGCTATATGTGCCACCTGACGTCCATTCTCTCTCTGTCTCTCTCTTTTTTCTTTCATACCTCTCATGATTTCTAGTCCCCATTTTTGTCTCTAAGCAAAGTCTTCATGCCATCTTTATTGCTAGCTAGGAACCAGTGATCTAATAAGGTTGCCCTTTGAGAGCTTTCATTCTTTCAGAAGTGATTGTGTTGTTCAACATTGGTCAAATCTCTGATATGCTTTACCATCTGAGCCACCAGAGAAGTCCCTAAAAGCCTTAGGGCCAGAAAAATTTTGGAATTCAGAAATTTTACAACTTCAGATTTTGATAGGTGTTGCAGTATAAATACCTCTAACTTGTAGCCAGATATACTCATATTTTTGCAATGAAAATTAACAGCTAATTGGGATAAAATAAATAAAGACTATCCAGTTCAGTTCAGTCGCTCAGTCATGTCCAACTCTTTGTGACCCCATGAATTGCAGCACACCAGGCCTCCCTGTCTATCACCAACTCCCGGAGTTCACTCAGACTCGCGTCCATAGTATTCCCATCTCTTTCAGAATTTTCCACAGTTTATTGTGATCCACACAGTCAAAGGCTTTGGCATAGTCAATAAAGCAGAAATAGATGTTTTTCTGGAACTCTTGATTTTTCCATGATCCAGCAGATGTTGGCAATTTGATCTCCGGTTCTGCCCTTTCTAAAACCAGCTTGAACATCAGGAAGTTCAAACTTTAATTCAGATTTTGCACTAAATGAATTGGGAAAAAACCCAAATTTTCCATTTCTTAGATTTCAGAATGGCAAATAAATGATTGTTGCTTAGTCTCTCAGTCATGTCTGACTCATTTGTGATCCCATGGACTTTAGCCCACCAGGCTCCTCTGTCCATGGGATTTCCCAGGCAAGAATTCTGAAGTGGGTTGTCATGATCTCCTCCAGGGTATCTGCTCAACCCAGGGATCAAACACACATGTCCTGCATTGGCATGTGGATTCTTTACCACTGAGTCTCCGAAAAAGATGATCAGCATCCTATGAAAACATCACAAAGAAATAGAACTAATTGAATGAGTTTGTGGGGTTGGAGTGTGAGACAGAAGTGGACCTTCCCTTTCCAATGTTGTCTAAAACATTGTTAGGTTTCTTTTATCTATAGGGAAGTGAATAATGATTACACCCAACTTGTTCATTACAGGGAGGCAGGAGGTCTTGGACAGACTTTATTCTTCCAGAAGTGATTGTATAAGACCCTGTTCCCTAGGGCTTCTTTTCAAAAATTCTTTAAGTGTGCTATACCTCACTTCACCCCCAAATACACACAGATACATATCCACATAGAGTCACACATTTGGAAGGTAAATGATAATAAGCCTAGTTTTTAATTGAAAAATTATCAATTTATTATTTTATTTTTGACTGTACTTGGTGTTCAGTGATTCTTGAGGCCTTTTCCTAGCTGCAAAGTATGGGGGTACTCTCTATTTGCAGTGCATGGTCTTTGCATTGCAGTGCTTCTCTGTTCAGTAGTTGGGGTGAATGGTCTTAGATGCCCAGTGGCATGTGGAATCTTCCCGGAGCCCGGATCAAACCTGTGTCTTCTCCACTGGCAGGCAGGTTCTTAACAATTGGATCACCAGGGATGTCTCATAATAAACCGGTTTTACAAGATACTTTCTTGCAAATGACCATAGCAGTTAATTTAATTGTAGAATACAGACAAAATAAGAAAAGCTCAGTTTCTTTGAAACTGTAAAAGTGCAATTGTATTCAAGGATAAAAATGTTTGCTCTATTTTTTATTTTAATTTCTTTTAAGATGGATGCTAGGAGGGGAGAGGTTTCTAAAAACTGTTTTTATGGGAACAGAGAATGAATCTTTCTTTGATCCTTTTTGAAAGAAATTGATATAGACTCCCGATATTACCACAGTCAGAAAGGCCCTGAGATCAATCACAAAGAGCCAAATTCATGTCAACTTTAAAGGATGAAGAAGGTTTGAAGTCATAAAATGTGGCTTTTGGTAAATAAGTAACAACAAAAGAAATTTTCTTTAAAAATACAGAGTGGTTAGAAAATATACATGTGCTCAGCTACTTTGGAATGAACGAGACTTTTTAAACAAAAATTACTCCCTATTCCAGCAACTCAGAGAAAAGCACAATTTCACCATTCATGTTGATGCTCATACATTTTAGTGATACCAGTGTCACATGGGGACAGGCTTGCTCTGCATATTAATTTTACTGATTTCAGTTTAGGAATAAAAGCCACTAAGTGTTCCCTGAAAAATGAATGACTTCTGGGAGAAATACTTAGGAGAACATTGGAACTGACATTTCTTCCCTGTAACCCAGAGTGGGGTCAAAAGTTATTTTAGTTTCTCCAAGATGTCCTTGGCAGCAAGGAGATCAAGTCAGTCAATCCTAAAGGACATCAACCCTGAATATTCATTGGAAGGACTGATGCTGAAGTTTCAATACTTTGGCAATCTGGTGTGAAGAGATGACTCATTGGAAAAGACCCTGATGCTGGGAAAGATTGAAGAGAAGGGGACAACAGAGGATGAGATGGTTGGATGCCAACACCAAATCAATGGACATGAGTTTGAGCAAGCTCCGGGAGATAGTGAAGGACAGGAAAGCCTGGAGCACTGCAGTCCATGGGGTCACAAAGAATAAGACACGACTTAGCGACTGAGCAACAGCAAAGGTGCTTTGGATACACAAGAAGTTTATTCTGAGGCAGAAAGGAACTGAGGTGAATTGACTTCATCCTGGCCATTGGGTACACTGGATAAAAAGACTGGACTCTTGGCGGTGCCACTTAGAGCAGCCTGGTCCAGTTGCTGGAAAAAGAATGCAGAAGTCATCAAGAGCGGAGGCTGGAAGAGGCCTTGTGAAGTCTATCTTTTTTTTTCCAAGGCTGATGTAGTACACTGATACAAGGGCAGTACTCAAAGAAGTCAGAATCACATCAGGAGAATGACTTGACAGATTAACACTGAAGGCCACCATGGGCGTAAAGAGAAGCTTCAAGTCAAAATTCAGCCAATGTCTTTGGGAGAAGGGATGCTGCAGCTACAGAATTGGGCATGGAGAGCACAGACACCCCAGAATCAAAGTGCTGGAAAGACAGCAAAAAAAAAAAAAAGCATCTCTGCTCTTCGTCTGGTGTGACCAGTGAAGCAAGGGACATGTAGAACAGATCCCTGGGGGCAGGAAACTGGACACATGGTCTCTGATGGCTTTTTCCAGTATGGTTTTTGTGATTTCTAAGCAAAATTCAGAGAGGATATAGCAAAATCAAGTTTCCACTGTCCAAAGTGAAAGATTTTTATGCCTGAGGTCTTTTGTTATGTGATTACTGATTTTTCCGCTTCTGCACTTTATTTTCATTGGTCAAGAAGCATGAAGTGGAAGGAAAGCGTCTATCAGTTCCTGCAGCTCTTCCTCTGGGAGAGGCTATCAGATGGGCAAGCCGAGAGCAATACAGTATCCCAACAATAGTGTTGCCAACGTGAGAGCTTGCCTGCCCCCCCTAGAGAATTCCCAGACAGGTACATGGCACAGAGACGTTTGTTCGTGGAAGACTGAGTGGTTCAGAGACTTGAATCCCTGCATGGTTTATTTTCACTGAGGCTCCTATTGGAGACAATTCTTAGATTCCTTGAGGCATCCTCTCATGTAGGGGAAGCCAATTAATTACAGGATCAAAGATTCAGATGAGGTTGATTTGATTGAGAGAATATGAGTAGTGGTTTTTAAATGAAAGTTTTGAATTATACTCATCTGTCTCCACCATCCATAAAAATATAATGTGAATTTCTCCTGAGAAGGTGACCTTATTTGTGCTTATTTTGAGACTAATTATTCCTGCCTGTTCTTTTGATTCTAGTGCTATGAGGCCAAATACTACCTTTCTAGCAGAGTGCTTTGGAACCTAGCAAAAGTTACACTGAGTGATGCCCTCCACATAAGAATCTCTTTCTCCCATTATTGCTTTGCTATTCAAAATCAGGTTCAAGTCTAGTCCCCGTAATATCTTTTTAATCGAAGGGCTATTTCAAATTCCCTCTTAAATAGAAATTCTGTGCTGGCTGGAAATAATTCCACAATTTCTGCCATGGCTTTTATAAGTTTTCCTGAGATAATTTTGTAGTCACAATAATGAGAAAGAAACTTAATAGTTTATTCCTTCATTGGGTCCAGAATATACTTGTTACTCAAGGGCAGTTAGCAGCTCTCTTTAATCATCTTCTCATGTAGCTGACAAGTTAATTAAAAAATATATAAAGGGCTATATGTTTCTGGAATTGACAGGTTAACATTGAATTTGTAGGCTACCAATGGGAACTTTTGTATTTTCTTTCTAACATTCTGTGATTAATTTTATATTTCTTAGATTATATGAATAAGTAAGAGCTGAAATTATTTTTGGACACTTAAATGCAGTAGCGAAATATCATATCAATTTGGCCACATAATGAGAAATTACCAGGCTGAGAAACTCTTAATTTTGGGTAGCAAACCTGGGCGTTTTTTTTTTCCTTTTTTTTCCAAGTTGAAATGCCTAAACTTTAGAAAGTTTTGAAACCAATTCATATTGAGTAAATATCCAGAAACACCTAGATAGAATGTTAAGGCTCCAAGGTTTGAAAATTCTTTGTAGGATCTCAGTGAGACAGTGATATCTTCTTGCCTTCACTAATAATGTTACTAGTTAGAAGTTCTATGGAAATCCTGCCAGTTCTAATTTCTGCTTCAGGCACGGGTCATTTAAAACTAACTATTGAGGATAAGTCTTTAATTCTGCATATCTTGCACACTGTTAAGTAGTTAAGTAGTAGAATCCAGTGATGGTTTAAGGGACCTACGGACTGAAGTTCACTGTTTTTCTGTGTTCTGCTCCTTTAAGTGTCTGCGGTACCCTCCAGGCTGGATTCAGGAGGTCTCTGAGTCATCCTTCCAGCTAGTACTTTTGATGGAAACTGAGATATTGGTTAGACACAAGGTGGCAGTAGCATACCATGTAAACTGATATGATTTGCTCTCATGGGTTAGAGTTGAAATCTGAGGTATTTTTTTCATGGTTATTTTTATTTCTTTGGGAGGGGTGTAGGAGTGGGTCTTTGAAAATCAGGAGAAAATCAATGATGGTTTCTCTCTACCTCAACCACTATGTGTATATATGAATAAGTTTCTAATGAAGCTCTTCCATAGACTTCTAAGGTTAAAAATACCCAATTTTAAGCTTGGTTCTATGAATGCTAACTTACATCCTCAATTTGAAAATAAATACGCAAAAGGAACAGAATGATACAAAGAGTTCAGTAATGTAAGTCTCAAGGGAAAACAGACTCAGAAGTCCAGGCCAACTTTTATAGGATTTCATCTTCTGTGCTGTCTTTCTAGGGAGGAATGATAAACTGGAAACCTCTAAACATTTGCATTATTTCCCAGCACTTTCCACTATAAGAGTAAAGACATCAGTTAATTTAGTGATTATTTCTTTGTTATTGATGAGTTCTTTGCTGTTGGTTTGTCTTTTAATTCCAAAAAGAAGTTTACAAAAGTTTGATAGTTTACTTCTATCAATTATCTGAGTTCAAAAAACACATGCAACTTTTCCTAGCTCCTAAAAGTTGTCATTTTTAAAAATTATAAGCTTGTTTGCTTTTATTGTTCTTCCTATTTGTTTTTAAAAATGTAGCACAACATGATCTCTGTGGTTCAAGTTATCAACTAGCCATTCAGCAATTCAGATACATAAATATATCCTAAGCTTAAAAATATGTTTAAATTAAAATGTCAAACAGAATACCCTACTGTTTCAATTAAAGATTTTTTTATTTGGCTCTACAAATCTTAGTAAAAATCCTGAAGAATGAGTTCTAAGCCTGACACAGGTACAGATAAAGTAACCAACTTCCATGACTGCTTTGTGCAAGCTTGGAAAAAAAGAATGGGAGAAAGGCATAGCTGATTATTCTAGAATTTTGATTCAGAGTTACAACTTTCAACATAGCAAGAAAGTACTGGCGATTTCCCAGAAGCAAGCAGCTATCCTTGATTTTAGGGAACACCAGGGGGCAGAATTGCTCTTTTTAAGTCACTTCCCCTCATCAAAGTTTAGAAAATTTAGTAAAGGGCAACAATGGTGGGTAATTGTTGAGACACTAAATATCCACAAAATTTAAGGTGATAGTATATCTCAGAAAAGAAAAAAATGTATATGAAAAAGCATATTATATTGGCTTCTTGTAATTTACATATAGAAGGAAAGTGAATTTTTCTTTTAATGAATTTGTTTAGTAATTTACTAGAGGGTCACAGTCAGGCATTCTCATAATTTAACAGTTACTCATTCTTCTGAGTTTCTTTTTCAAATTTATTTATTTTAATTGGAGACTAATTACTTTACAATATTGTAGTGGTTTTTGCCATACAATGGATGTTCATCTGTTCCTCATCTTATGAGTTTCAATAATGGTTATAATATTTAAAGTTAGAAAATGTACACTCAACAGGTATCATTTTAGTATATGATTTTAGTTGCAGTTTTATCCAAAGTCTAAAGTCTATATTGACACCATATTTTCTTACTTAAAAATACAAATTTTACATGAATATATCAAAACATCTTATGGAAAAGAGAAGAAAAGGGAATGCTTGTAGACTGTTGATGGTAATGTAAATTGGTGCAGCCACTATGAAATATATTTAGTATGGAGGTTTCTCAAAAATGAAACTACTATATGCTTGAGCAACCCTATAGCTGACTATATATGCAAAGGAAATGAAAACAGGGTTTTTAAGAGATTTCTGCACCTCTGTGTTCATTGTGGCATTATTCACAACTGCCAAGATATGGAAACGGCAGATGTTGTCAACAGATGAATGTGTCAACAGATGAATGGATAAAGGAGATGTATGTAGTATGGGTATTACTCAGTCTTGAGAAGAGGGTGACTCACCACTTGTGAAAACATGGAGAGACCCTGAGGGCATCACTGTCAGTGAAGTCAGATAGAGAAAGACACATACTACAGGACACCACTCACATGTGAAATCTAAAAAGCTGAACCACTAGAAGCCAAGAGTAGAATGACAGCTATCAGAGTGGGACGGAGGGAAAATAGGGAGATATTGGTCAAAGAATACAAACTTTTAGCTGTAAGATGAATAAATTCTGGGATCGAATGTACAGCATAGTTGTTATAGTCAATAATACTATACTACATACTCGAAAGTTGCTTGAAGAGTAGATCTTAAGTGTCTTCACTACACACACACACACACACACACACACACACACACACACAGATAGTATGAAGGTAATATGATTTAGGTTTTAGCTAATGCTGCAGTGGTAATCATTTTGCAATAGATGAGTGAATTAAATCAAGACATTGTACCCCTCAAACTTAACCCCTAACTGGGTTATAGGTCAATTATGCATATCTGAAGAAAGATGGAAAACAAATAAGTGGGTATGTCATGTCTCCACATTAATTTTTAAACATATTTTCTGACATCTTGCAGACCCAGAATTCATACAATATAATTTTACCTATTCTAATAGGGAGATCAACTTTTTTTTTTTATAGGAGATCAACTTAATTACAAAGAAAAATGGAGCCTTATCATTGTTCTTTGAGGTGGTGGTCACTACTCAATCTTTCAGCTCTGACTCAGTCTTTTGAAGAATCCCCTTACATCTTAGTTGCCTGTGTGTTTCGTCATTCAGTCATGTCCGGTTCTTTGTGACCCCTTGGACTGTGGCCTGCCAGACTCCTCTGTCCATGGGATTCTCCATGCAAGAATACTTGCTATTGGAGTGGGTTGCCATTTCCTTTTCCAGGAGATCTTCCCAACCCAGGGATCAAACCCAGGTCTCCTGCACTGCAGGCAAATCTTTCACCATCTGAGCCACCAGAGAAACCCACATCTTAGTTGAATAACTAAAAAATGTTCATTTTCTCATTGCATCCATGAGTTAAAGTTAATACGCGGATGTACAAAACAGCCATAATGTTTAACAGAGCACAGAACCTTATGAAATGAAAGAAACAGACCAGTGTTTTATGGGTGTTCTGTTTGAGTTTATATTACCAAGAAGTCTCAAGTAAGAGCTAAAATGGTACTTTTTGATTTTAATGCAGTTCAAAGCTGCAACATTTCTGTTTAAGACTGAACACCTCCCTGAATTGTGTTTGCTAGATTTTATAGTGGTAGGAGAGAAAAACTTATCAAAGATTCTTGATAAGCACTATTTAAATCATTTGGCTATAACTTTTTCTTTGACATGTTGCCAAAGTTTTCCTCCAAAACAAGCATGTGTTTCAAAATAAAAGAGAGGTACATTCAAAATCATGAATAAAAATGAAAACATTTGAAAAAAATGTCCTGAGGCCTGAACTCAAATATGCTAATTAGTCTTTTATCAGTCCAATATGTTTTGCCAAAACAATCTTCTGCTTGATTTTAGTGTTGTTTTTCAGTGAAGATCAGTTTTTGAATATCTTTCATAAAGAACTAGAAAGGAGAATAAGGAAAACAAAATAGAATGAGGAGATATTTGTGTATGATATGAAAATGCACTGTATTATTATTTCATTTCAAAAAGTGGAGAAGACTGCCTGGTTATTTCTACTTGAATTTTCATCAATCTCCTATTTATAATTCCACCGTGGCAACTGAATTCATGGATTCTTATACAAACACCTATACTTTCTTATTCTACCTAGATTCCCACATTCAGAATACTGGTATGTGCTTGTGGATGTGAACAAAACTAACCAAATACAATCTACAAAATTATGGGAAAGATGCAGAGAAAGAAAGAAGAAAGCTCATTGAAGGCGAATATATAAAAGAATGTCCTTGATCTTGGAAAGCACATTCTAAAGTAGTCAGGAAATAAGGAAGTGTGATATCTGCAACTTAATCTCAAAGTTTTAGATTTATGTGTTTATATTCTCATGTTATTTACATGTATACATAAAGCGGGAAAAGATGAAGAGAGGGAGAGAGAGAATGAGCGAGCAATTGGGAAAAATATTAATTTTTGAATATGGCTGGAGGAAGTAAGAGAGGTTTTTTGTAAATTTTTAACAACTTTTCTGTAACTCAGAAGTTATTTTAAAATTAAATATTAATGTATAAAATGGTAACAAGAGAGAAAAATCATTAACAGTAGGAAGGGGAAGTGATATTGCACTTAAATGCTTTTGACATTCAATGTTTTCAGAAATGTTCTCTTGGTGACTTAGAAATCTTTCTCCTTTCATCAGGAAAACTCTGGTATCAAACACAAGTATAAGTCGAATAAACATGGAGATAACATGATTAAACTAGAAACATGGAACATTTAGTTTCTCTTCAGCTTTTTAAGCCTGCATTGGTCTCTTCTGTAGCTTGGGCTGTCAGAACAAAATATTGTAAACTGAGTGGCTTAAAACAAAAGTTTGTTTTCTCAGAGTTCTGAAGGCTAGAAGCTCAAGGTCAATGTCTGGCCAATCTGTTTCTGGTGAGAACTCCCTTTCTGGCCATCTTGCTAGGTCCTCATATGGCCTCATATGGCCTTTCCCTCAGTGCTTGCATGTGGAGAGTATGTATCTGTGTGTGAAAGAGAGTTCTGATATCTCTTATAATGACACTAATCCTGCCAGAACACAATCCCTTATGGTTTCATTTAACCTTCATTGCTTTCTTAGAGGTCCCATCTCCAATATAATCCCATTGGGGTTAAATCTCCAAGCCATGAATTGGAGGCAGGAGGACACAAACATTCAATCTATAAAAGTTACCTTCAAAGAAAGCCAGATTTTCAAGGAACATAGAGATCAATACTTTATGTGCATGCATGCTAAGTCATTTCAGTCATGTCTGACTCTTTGTGACCCTATGGACTGTAGCCCACTAGGCTCCTCTGTCCATGGAATTCTCCAGGCAAGATTAGTGGAGTGGGTTGCCATGCTGTCCTCCAGAGGATCCTCCCAAGCCAAGGATCGAACCTGTGTCTCCTGCGAATCCCACGTTGTAGGCAGATTCTTTACCGGTGAACCACCAGGGAAACCCCTAATGCTTTATACTCTATGCTAATTTATTTTTATGATGTAGAGTACAAGTATATGGAATAATATTCCTGACTCCAGCCTATATGGGATGTGATGCTATTTTCTCAAAAATTTGTAGCAAGTAAAGCATATTACATGGTGTCCTTATTCTTGTTTTCTAAGACTTGATCTGTTACGAAAATATGTTATAATATGAAGCATCATCATAATGTTTTATGGTTTTTATTTCCTCAGTGTTGATTTCATTTATATTGTTTTGTGTTAAGAATTTAGTCATCTGGATATTGCATAGACTGATTCAAAAAGTTGAAAGATATAAATTGCAATTAAATTCATATATCTACCTAAATAACCTTTACAACAGTGTCAAGTGATGTGATGTAATTATGTCTCCTATTCTAAAATGACATTTCTCCTATTCTAATTATGACATTTCCCTTCATAATTCCATTGAGACTGTTAGGAGAATGCCCAAATCAATTCTCATTTTTTATTGAGGTTCCAAATGCTCAAAAGTTTCTAAATACTTTTATTTTGTTTTTCTTGTTGAAAAGAAGAAACATATGTTTTCTTTGTCAGGTCATCTAGCTTTTTGTTCATTCTGTCTATTGCTTAAAATCCATTCCATTTTTCCTCAGAAAGATCACAGATTTCTTTATTTATTTATTTTTTTAAATTTGGACCAGTAATTTGTGCATAATTGCTTATACAGATGTTAGCTTTACTTGGATTTTTGGATTGATTTTTTCCCTCTTATTCAGCCTTGATTTTTATCTCTATCTCATTCATGCTATCTATTCTACAGAGCTTTTTTTTTTTTTTTTGCCTGGAGACTTTGCTGCTGAAGTCCATGTCTGTATGACCAGTCCAAACTGGTTACTTTCAGATTTACACAGCTATCATCCTGGGTCAACAATACATAACTTTCTGGGCTGTTGAATTCACCACTTTATTGATCTAATGTTGTCTTTATTTTTGACATTTCTCCCCACCCTTTGCTGCTAGTGGCCTTCAGAAGTTAACAGGCATTGCTTGGCTTCCTGTTCAAATCCTATGCAATTTCTCTTTGGTCTACTCTCATTCAGAAAAATATAGAAAACAGAATTCTAGAAGATCTAACTCTAGCTTATTTAATTTGATAAGGAGGAAAGATACTGTTGTCTTCCCCTTGTTGACTTGACAGTCTTTTAACTTCTAAATAAAGATATAGAAAAATCACATTTCTCGTTAAAAACTGAATACATGCTAACCATCTCATGAAAAGATAACACAAAATTGCCCTGGCCACCTTTGGATAATGTTGTTGTTTTTTTCCCCTAGATTTCACATTACCTTTTGAATACTATGGAGCTTAAATTTCTGAGATATAAGGTCATTTACTTATGTATTAATTAGACATAAAGTTAGATCAAACCAGTCAATTCTAAAGGAAATCAACCCTAAATATTCACTGGAAGGACTATGTTGAAGTTAAAGCTCCAAAACTTTGGCTACCAGATGTGAAGAGACAATTCATTTGTAAAGACTCTGATGCTGAGAAAGACTGAAGACAGGAAGAGAAGGGGATGACAGAGGACAAGATAGTGGGACGGCATCACTGACTCAAAGGAGGTGAATTTGAGCAAGCTCCAGGATATGGTGAAGGACAGGGAAGCCTGGTGTGCTGCATTCCATGGGGTCACAAAGAGTTGTGGACACAACTGAGTGACTGAACAACAACATCAATAACAACAACAAAAGTTATTAATTATGTATATTTAATGTTAGCAAGGGAATGAGACAATAACACTGAAATTATTTTTTAATTAAAAATAATACATACACTAATATATTCATGCTAACATAATAAATGTTGATAACAGTATAATTCTACTTTCTGCAATTTATGTTGTCATTGCACATTTTTGAAGGTTAGAGTGGAATTACATGGGCTTCTTCATCATAATGTATGCTCCATAGAAGGAAAATCTATACTGGAATTGCTTTCCCTTTTATCCCTGAGCACAACAGCTGATACAGAGCAGACATTCAGATAGTATTAAATTAGTATTAGACCAATTTGTATGTGTATGTGTTTGTGTGTATGTGTGAATGCACCTGTACCTTGATGTTCCTGGGTGTTTTAAGAAGAACAGCTTTCAAGGTGAATGCTGCCTAAAGAAATATAGCTACTGTACAGATATAAGTTCACATATTGCTTCCCACCATCTACACTAACAAATATCCTCTCTTGCGCCTTTGTGCCAATTAAGTCTCCAGCTAGAACCACTTGACATTCTGCTGTGTAAAGGTTTCATGACTGCTTTGGTATGAATTTCCCTTCATAAATATTTTCTTTTGTTGTTGTTCCTTGGAGCCACCCGGCAAGGTACTCAGAGCAGCTTTTATTTTTCTAATTTGCAAATAAGGAAGTACTCAGAGAAGCATTGTCATTAGTGGTCATAAGAAGTCAAATTGAAGTAATTTGTTTATTAGTCCAGGGCTCCCAGCACTACAGCATATTGGTATTTAACCGTCTAAAATGGTTGCTAATGGACTGAACTTGAATAATACACTAATGGAAACATCAAATGGATTTCCTCTTCCTACAGCTGTGGTTTTGAAACCACATAATATCGCTCAAGGGACAAACTAAATGTAGGTTTCTCTGCTGCAGTTCAGTCAGATGACACATGATTAGAGGAATATAAAAATCACCAATAAAGATAGCTAATGAAAGTGTTTCTAGATATTTGGCATGAACCATTGTAGTGTTGCAAAGTATTTTTGATTTTTGGCCCATATTGTAGAGGATTTGGCTGTTTTTCTGGTCCCTTTGTCACCAAAACTGACTCCTTGTTTGGGTATGTCCTTCACATTTCCTTCCCCACATCTCTGTGGTTTGGAAAACTGAATGTGGTGTCTCACTTTCTCTACCAAAGGAACTTCTTTAACATTTGGAAATGCTGATGACATTTATTGAACACAACCCTGAAAAAAAAAACTGCCATATGTTTTTGGTTTGTCAAATTCTTACCCAAAGCAAGTGTTCAATATGTAAAGAGATACTTTAAAAATACCAACACAGCCATTTTTAATTAATGGACATTCTTTGTTAAGACGGTTGGGATTTACACTTTTTTTTGGATATGAAGTTGTATAAGAGTATTTTCTTTCTCCTTCTACTTAAAAAATGAATTAATAAAACCTTTCCACTTTATAATTAAATTTGGAAGAAGAACTTTGCTTCAAATTCTAATATGCAGATTATTATATAGGAACAAATCATTATTCTGTTAAATCTGTTCCCCACTGCAAAAGGGCATCTATTACTTGAATGAATGTTTTCAAGGTCTTTTTCCATGACAAGACTTTGCCATGAAACAGGCATTATGGCATTGCACACCATAACCAGATTATCTGAAGGAGCCCATAGTTGTAAACCATGAAGGAATTTTAAGATGGTTCATACCACAGTGATGATTATATATATATATTTTTTTATTCTTAAATTTCATTTACCATCTCTACAAGGGAGTACCTAGGTTTATTTTTGCTTCATGTGTTTCTATACTTTAAAAATTAAAGGAATGGATCTTTTTATTGGCTCTACATCCAGAAACAAAATGAAATGTTTATGAAACAGGCCCCCCCCCCAAACCAAATTTGGACCAAAACACCTAGTACTACATCTTAACAGGAGTTAAAAAACTAGTATTTAGCAGGTGGCCACTGAGAATCTGATTGTTCCTGATCATAATAGAATTCTGGAAGAGATACTAATTGTGTGGTTTTGCCATTCCTAGGCTCTAGAATGTGGACTGTAATAGTGAGGTAAGTCTATTCTTTGTAGTCAAACATCTCACATTGAGTTAGTAAGCCTTCATCTTCTCTGTGGTTTGATCCTTTGTGCCTCAGCAAGATCATTATATTCTACTTGCCCTTACATGAGTCATTTCCTTGTCTCAAAGCCCTTATTTTAAGTCAAAGACACATAGCTACATATATACTTGATTGAAGTTTATTCCCAGGATGATTTTAAAATTCAATCTTTGAATTTCTGCATTTGAAAAGAGAGAATAGGTGTATTCCTACTTAGTATAACTGAGAACCCCAAACATTATACATAAACAAACATAAGAAGACTTTGAACGATTGAAGAGAAGAAGGCAGACTAGCTAAGAATCTGGAAACCCAAAGGATGATGCGGTGATGAGTATATGTGTTTTCTGTTTACCTCATACATCTCAAACTTTGGGGTTGAAGCTGTAAACCCAGAAATGTCAGCAGATATGGAAACAAAAATCCCCTACAAAAGCTTGCTGTCTTTAGCCAAAGGACAAGGAAAGGGGCAGACTGAAAAGCAAGAAAACTTTTAGATAATCACTGTTCTAATCTGGCCAAATGCACCACAGAGAAAATGGTGGTCTTATGTCAAATCCAGGCAGTAAAGGCCAAATGAGGATCCTAGGTTTCCACTCTTGCTAGATTATAGAGAGGGACCTAGAACCCTCTCCAGGGTGATGCCAGAGAAGGTTGAATAGGAAGCTGTAATTTTAATCCCTACTCAGGGAAATGAATCACCCTTGTTGGGCTTTCATCCTCACCTGGAAATAAAGGGAATCACTCCTCTTACTTTCTAGAGGAGAATCAGGACTTTCATCATTGAAAGGACTTTCACCACTGCCCATGGTGTCAGTGGAGGCCACGTGAGAAGCAATAATAAAGCACACTACTCTTCTGGCGTCAACAGGTGTCTAGCTGGGGAGGTAGAACTACCACACTCATCCAACAGTAACAAGGAGCTCCTCTCCATGATGATAGAGTATAAATGGGGAACCTGTACTTCTAACCTCTCCTGATCCTTGGCTTGGGAGGATCCTCTGGAGGACAGCATGGCAACCCACTCCACTAATCTTGCCTGGAGAATTCCATGGACAGAGGAGCCTAGTGGGCTACAGTCCATAGGGTCGCAAAGAGTCAGACATGACTGAAATGACTTAGCATGCATGCACATAAAGTATTGATCTCTATGTTCCTTGAAAATCTGGCTTTCTTTGAAGGTAACTTTTATAGATTGAATGTTTGTGTCCTCCTGCCTCCAATTCATGGCTTGGAGATTTAACCCCAATGGGATTATATTGGAGATGGGACCTCTAAGAAAGCAATGAAGGTTAAATGAAACCATAAGGGATTGTGTTCTGGCAGGATTAGTGTCATTATAAGAGATATCAGAACTCTCTTTCACACACAGATACATACTCTCCACATGCAAGCACTGAGGGAAAGGCCATATGAGGCCATATGAGGACCTAGCAAGATGGCCAGAAAGGGAGTTCTCACCAGAAACAGATTGGCCAGACATTGACCTTGAGCTTCTAGCCTTCAGAACTCTGAGAAAACAAACTTTTGTTTTAAGCCACTCAGTTTACAATATTTTGTTCTGACAGCCCAAGCTACAGAAGAGACCAATGCAGGCTTAAAAAGCTGAAGAGAAACTAAATGTTCCATGTTTCTAGTTTAATCATGTTATCTCCATGTTTATTCGACTTATACTTGTGTTTGATACCAGAGTTTTCCTGATGAAAGGAGAAAGATTTCTAAGTCACCAAGAGAACATTTCTGAAAACATTGAATGTCAAAAGCATTTAAGTGCAATATCACTTCCCCTTCCTACTGTTAATGATTTTTCTCTCTTGTTACCATTTTATACATTAATATTTAATTTTAAAATAACTTCTGAGTTACAGAAAAGTTGTTAAAAATTTACAAAAAACCTCTCTTACTTCCTCCAGCCATATTCAAAAATTAATATTTTTCCCAATTGCTCACTCATTCTCTCTCTCCCTCTCTTCATCTTTTCCCGCTTTATGTATACATGTAAATAACATGAGAATATAAACACATAAATCTAAAACTTTGAGATTAAGTTGCAGATATCACACTTCCTTATTTCCTGACTACTTTAGAATGT
>SJYT01008047.1:0-19587 GCA_006410635.1 Cephalophus harveyi
TCTATATATTCTTTTTCTATATATTTGTGCACACATATTCATAAACACATATGTATAAATCATTGTGCTATATGATTTTAAAAAATGTATGATATTGTACTTACTGCATCCTAATAACTTTTTAAATTTAGAAGTACTTTATGGTTTTGCCATATTGGTTCAAATGAATCCTTTCTTATGCTTGGCTTAGGAATAATATTTTATACCATCCATCTTTTTTTCCACTTAACCACATTGATATTAATTATTATTAAGATTGCTCTTAGTAATTTTTTTCTAAATGTATAGAGAAGCAAAATCAGAAAGTTTATCCATCCTATGAAAATGGGGTAGTTGCTCAGTAGTGTCTAAATTTGTCACTCCACAGACTGTAGACCACCAGGCTCCTCTGTTCATAGAATTCTCCAGGCAAGAATACTGGAGTGGGTTGCCATTTCCTTCTCCAGGGGATCTTCCTGACCTAGGGATCAAACCCATGTCTCCGGCATTGCAGGAGATTCTTTACTGTCTGAGCCACCATGGCTACAAATTCTAACTTTTTCCACTTAAAAATTAACTTGCTATTCAATTTCTTAAAATGTCCTACTCTCCTAATAACTAGGCTAGTAGCAGACATATCCCAGTGCAGGATTTTCAAGTAAACATTGAGATGAAGCACACAGCTAATATTAACAACATGAAGGGTCTTCATACTACTCACCCCAAATCTAACAAAACACTTAGCATCAGAACATTCCAGAATTCATGGGAGGAGGAGGAACAACTTATATCGAGGCTTGCAGAGCAGTTATCTACCTTGCTTCTTCAATCTGTGGGAACTGCAGAGGAGTTGGAAGAGAAGGAGGTACTGTTTGAATATCCTGAGAAATGTTGGCCCTGCCTATATTTCATGCAGGACACAGAAGCAAGAAGTGCTGATCTTTAAGGCACAGAAACTTCATCCACTTTAAAAACAACCATAGCAACTTTCCAGCTTCAAAGAATCCACTCTCCCAAAAGTCATTATTTTTATACTTTGAAAGGATGTTATATGTTAAATATATATGTCTTATATGTTTATATATTATATAAACACTACCTTCTTTTTCTGGACTTTTTTCCTGCATTTTTCTGGAAATTTGCTTATTTTAACACTCATAAAGGCAATCAGCTTGCCAATAATTCTGTGCCATCACAAGAAAATTCAATATTAAGCCAAGTGAATGACAAATGACCAACATAAATATTTTTAAGTAATCTCAAATAAATTTGATTTCCTAAACCCTGGGACAAATTTCACATGATTCAATTCATATAAAAACCCACTAAATAAGATTCTAGTACATTTTCACATCTACATAATGAAATTATCTGCTGTTTCTGTCAGGGTTTGGTTAAGAAAATAAAAACAAGGACATGTATTCCAGAAGGAAAGACATTAATTTGGGAATCATAGGTTCACCCAAGTGGCAACAGCTGAGGAGTGATGAACATAGAAGCTTCTAATAAATATCTCCACCTTAAATCCTGGAGTGTGGTCCTCAAGAACTCAAAATAAAGTAAGTGCAATTTTTAAAGATCTTTGCTAAGCTCTCACCATCTACCTCAGTCCGTGGCAGCTGTCTCTTCTCAAAAGCCTGCCAGGAAGTTCACTTCAATTCAACTGTCCCTGAGGAATAGATTTGTCTTTCCCTTGTAAATCACTCGTGAATGTTGTCCAATGTCAAACTCTAACCTGAAACCATATGTGAATGGGGATTTTGCAAAATTAAGCTCTGTGTTATTTTCTGTGAGGCAAAGGAGACCAGAAAAGAGAATAAATTGATGACAGACAACCCAGCGGTCTCCACCATTTCAAATCTGTATTTATAGGCGACCTGTTGACACACAGTTCACTTCTGAATGAAGAGGATAACAGCGCTGTGCCCGTCTGATGTGATGTATTTGCTCTTTGTACAGTCACACACATGCTGACATTTTCCCTAAAAGGGATAACATTTTTCTCTCTTTGCCTAGTAGCAACAGTTTATATACTGAAACTTAAATGCTGAATTACAGAGTTGAATGCTATTTACACAACTTACATCTATTATCAGATAGTGGGAAATGGAAGAAAAAACATTTAATGTAGTTAAATATCAAAGCAAGGAAGAAAAATATGCATAGTTACTATCGTCCTCAGCCTGAAACTGTTTATGTGGCTGGAGTTACGTGGTTGGAGTATTGTGGCCTTTTCCCAGTTTCAACTCAATGTTTTCTTTGCCCTCATCCAGAAACTAAACTGGACATAACTATTTATTTGGCAAAAAGGCAAAAATATGCACTCCTAAGGAGGCTGTCATTACTGGGTATTTTTATTTTGGCTTTATCATAGTTTTCACTTTAATTTTGGACAGATGAGTACCAAGCCCAGAAAATCCACCAGGTCCAGACATCCTCCTTCTTGTCCATTGTGTAGTAGCCACATTAATGCCTATTTATAGACAATCAATTATCTAGCTTTTCAGATAGAATCAATGATCTAGCTTTTTCTCTTTCAGCGGTATCAATATGGGGCTTCCCCAGTGGTTCAGAAGTAAAGAGTCCCCTTGCAACACAGGAGACGCAGAAGACCTGGATTTGATCCCTGGGTTGGGAAAGTCCCCTGGAGGAGACTTGGCACCCTACTCCAGTACTCTTGCCTGGAAAATCCCATGGACAGAGGAGCCTGGCAGGTTATGGTCCACGGGTTTACAAAGGGTCAGACATGACTGAAGCGACTGAGCAGAAATGCACAGATTATCTATGACTAGCTTTTTCCCTTTGAGTGGTATCATATATTAACTGGAACTATCTGGAAACAAGGCCCAAGTGTTTCTTCCTATCTAAATCTTTCTCTACCTCCCTGAAGAAGTATCTGTCAATAAGCACTCTGCTCACCGAGTACCTTCTCTCTGCCCACTGCTGCTTTGGTGCCCTGCTGTGGCAGAAGACTCGATAAAGCTCACAGCTGACTACACCAAAATGGAAATGGAGGAATAAAGCTGCGCTGTGGGTAAATATTCACATTTACAGATTGGCTTGATTTACAGTTTTTCAGTTGTTTCTGACCTCATTTGGCTGAGCACAACACCTCTTAGCTTCTTTTGCAGGTTTTTCCATTCTTCAATATCCTTATTTTAACCTTTATTTAAAACCACTTATAAGACAAATTCTGTTTCATTCATGAAGAACAATGGGTTCTCTACCATAAATCTCAAGAACTTTTCATCCTTTTTAGTAAGGTTTTCTATACCATACCACCCATCCCATGTTCTCTTTCCCTCAAAGTGTCAAGATTGTGGTGCTCCTGTCATCTGGACAAGTATATGCCTGTCCCACAATTCTTATCCATTGCATTCTTTCACTACCTTGATTGGCTATATATGCATTCTTATTAGCTTTCAACATCCTTTCACAAAGATAGGAGGAGCACACAGTCTGCAAGACTGCACTCGCTTCTGGTACAAACAGCAAGTTTGGGGGTAGAGAGTTCCCAAGTTACCCTCAGGGTTGGTAATTCACTAGAAGGATTTGGAACTTACTGAAAGCTGTTATATTCAAAGATACGGATTATCACCACAAAAGGATATGATCAAAATCTGCCAAGGGAGGAAAGCACAAAAGGTAGAGCCCAGGAAAGTGTCAACCATGAAGCTTCCGTTGTCCTCTGCCTGTGGAGGAGAGTTTCATCTGTATGTTACAAGGCATGTGAAACCCTGCTGACCAGGGAAGTCTCTCTGAGCCTTGAGGTCCAAAGATTTTTATTGTGGCTGTGTGGTCAACTGCCTACATGGCAACCTCAGTCTGCAACACCTCTGGAGGTCACACTGAGAATGCATGCCTTAAAGTCCTACCTTAAACCACACTGTTAGATTAAATAATGTCCCTTGGCGAACAAAGACAATCTTATAAAGACAGGACATTTCAAGTGCTTAGAGAGCATCTCTCAGAAGCTTGGGGGAAAAGCCAGCCATATCTTTGGATACTATGATTTACTACACACTTATCTAATTTTTTGTTTCCCTCAGTCAGTAAACACATCCAAATTTGCCCATCCTAAAAATATTTTTCCAACATTTCCCTCTAACAATCACTTCACTTTTTTATTCAAACTTTTTCAAGTCTCCACTTACTCATCTGCCACTTGCTTCTCAGAGCACTCTATTTTTGCTCTGTATCTTTCCTGTCATTATCTGATCCCTTCAATATTATTTGCAGTGAACTTTAGAAATGACAGATCTCAGGAAGTCTCTTCAAATTTAATCTGGTTTATATTCTGCCATTAACAATTGCTTGCCCATCTTGAAAATGACACTGTTTTATACATCCACACATATCTTCTATCTTCAAAACACTCTTCAAAATAAAAATGACATTATATTTATTCTAAATGTTTTTCAGCCTCTGTCAGTTTTACTTGAACCACTAAGGCTTTAACATTTTCTCCCTCAATTTACATCAGCATGTTACAAATACATACTGGTTTAAATCATAAATATATTTATAATGGGCTTATCTATTCCATTATGCTAGAAATATATCATCATATTTATCTCTTTTTTTTTTTTTTACCCAGTGTTTACTACAGTGTAGGAGACATATAATGCTCAACAAATATTTGCTGACTCCACTACTCAGGGAAACTTCAAAGAAAAGTTGAATCCTAAGCAGTGTCTCTAGAAATGAGCTGAACACAAAGCAGATAGTTAGTTCAATGTATATTGGTAGTGTTATTTTCTGATGGCAAGGAATGAGGTGATAGATGACATTAGGTTGTATGAAAAGAGAGAGTGGCAGGCTTGAAGCTAAATGGTTATATCCTAACCTGGGGCAGAGGAGCCTGGTAGGCTGCAGTCCATGGGGTCGCTATGAGTCAGACATGGCTGAGCGACTTCACTTTCACTTTTCACTTTCCTGCATTGGAGAAGGAGATGGCAACCCACTCCAGTGTTCTTGCCTGGAGAATCCCAGGGACGGAGGAGCCTGGTGGGCTGCTGTCTATGGGGTCGCACAGAGTCGGACACGACTGAAGTGACTTAGCAGCAGCAGCAGCAGCAACCTGGATATAGGATCTTATTATGCAAAGTGTTATATATAAACTATAAAATATATTACATACCAGGAAATTTGAATGGAATTTATCATTCAAAGATAATTGGGAATCAAAGATAATTAAAACTTGGTCCCCTAAGAGTATGCACTAGAGTAGGAGATACAGAGCTTTGAGGAAGCTAAAATTCTAAGTATGTTTTTCCCCTTTAGACAATTTCAAAATGAAAAGATTAGCTGATACTGGAGTAAGTGACTTAGGTGACACTTTGGCAACACTGAGGTTTTAAGAATGACTCATAAAATTAGATTTAATGAATCGAGTAATTACTTACTAATTTGTCTAAAGTGAAAAATCATAGGCTTCCCTCAGAGTGGACTTCTCTGGAAAACATTTACAGAATAGAATAACAGAGTAGGAGATCTGCTTCTTGAAGGTCGCCAGAGAAAATGAGAAGGGAGCATCGTTACCCATGTTTGGTCATGCCCTGAAACACACTAGTCAACTCACTCCCCTTCTCTGGAGGCATTTGTGTGCATACATTTAGAAGGGTCAAGAGTTTTACTCTTTGGGTGTTTCTCCACCTGGCAGGAAAATCAGGCATCAGAACTTGACATTTGCATCTAATGGTAGGTATATGATAGTAGTAATAACTAGTGCTTATTGAGAATGGGTTTTAGAAGTACGTTTATTATTATCAGCCATGTCATTATGTCTATTTATAATGATGAGAAAATCAATACTCAGAGAATTTCAGCCACTAGAATATGGCAGAGTTAAGATTCTAACCCAGTCACACTACATCCTTAAACTTTATACTACACTGTTTCTAGTTATTGGACTATAAGGTTGGCCTTGATACTTTCCATAAAAAAAGTTGACAAGCCTCCTGACTACAGTCTCATCCGTAAGGCATTATGCTGGTCCCACATGCCTGTACTGTCATTGCCTTAAGAATTATTATATGATCCAGTTGCAGCTAAACTATAAACAAGCCAGCAGTCTCTGTGGGGAAAGCTCTGAACACAGAAGATAAGTCATTACAATTGGAAAAATATGATAATATGCTACTGTGATATGTTTGGATATGATGCAATGGGTCTGTTCTTGTTTTGTAGAAACAAGTCTGCAAGAAAAAGAGAAAGAGCAGACACTTCACAGCATTAGGTGGAAAATTAAAAATCCTCTGCTGCTTTTAAAAAAGAGATTCTGCTCACCAGAGAGCTTTAGTAATTTGACTAACTTCAGTGTTTCTTCCTGTTGTGAGCATCTGTCCTAAAGTCCATTTGCTTCAGAAAACACTGGTATTTGTTTGTTTTGGCATCTTGGAGAAAAATCAAATATCTAAGACCTGGTTGCCTTATTTTCATGTGTTTTTCTTTAAATAAGACCCTCAATTGCTTTAGAAAACACAGAAAGAAGTTTGATATAATATCATGGGAGTTCAGGAAAGAAGCAGGAAAAGAGAATTACCTTGTAAAAATTAACTGCTGCCTATTTTCAATGCCATAATAAACAATCCACCAGCAACCAAGCACTTTGACAAGCAGGCCTTTTCTATTTCTACACATGTTTATTAACAGTAAACAAATGGAATAATCCAAGAGTATTAAATAAAATAGCTAGCATTCACTGAGAGCTTTTTCAATGTTGGGAATTGTACTCTGTCTCTAAACATAGTATTTAATCTCAAAGCAACCTTATGAGATGGTTACTATTAATGTAAAAATTCCTATTTTATAAATAATAAAAAAGCACTACAGAAAAAAGAGTAGTAAAGCAGGATTTACAAAACTAACAAGTGTCAAAGTTGAAATTCAAATCCAGGCAATCTAATTCCAGAGCAAACTTATAATTTATAGTCTATATTATTTTTAATGTAGAGGAATTGATAATATTTGTCCCATTAAGTGGAGAATGCAATGGCACCCCACTCCAGTACTCTTGCCTGGAGAATCCCATGGATGGAGGAGCCTGGTGGGCTGCAGTTCATGGGGTCGCAAAGAGTCGGACATGACTGAGTGACTTCACTTTCACTTTTCACTTCCATGCATTGGAGAAGGATATGGCAACCCACTCCAGTGTTCTTGCCTGGAGAATCCCAGGGACGGGGGAGCCTGGTGGGCTGCTGCCTATGGGGTCGCACAGAGTCAGACACGACTGAAGCGACTTAGCAGCAGCAGCAGCAGTCCCATTAAGATATTTATAGGAAGACATCTTATGCTGAGTTGCTGTGTTACTTTGTTTTGTTTTTCAGAAAGTACAGGAAGAGGAAAAGGAAGCAGGGGTGTTGGGAGCAGAGTAAAGGGAAGCGAGGGGAGAGGGAGGAGACTAAGAATCAACAATGAAAGCAAATTGTGGTATTTGTAGAAGAAAAATCAAATATTG
Source organism: Cephalophus harveyi (assembly GCA_006410635.1). Taxonomy (NCBI): domain Eukaryota; kingdom Metazoa; phylum Chordata; class Mammalia; order Artiodactyla; family Bovidae; genus Cephalophus; species Cephalophus harveyi. Next base: position 7,439 of record SJYT01008047.1, read on the forward strand.
ATCAATGGAATCTGGAAGGAATCACATATATGAGCAACTGCTAAGACAATAAAATGGTAACATACATGTTAGAAAAAAATTTTCAAATGTGATTTGGAAAAATCTTTTACATACACCAGGCTCCCAAAATTGGTTTACTTAGTCCAGAAAATCCAGTTCAGTCACTTGTGTGTCTGCGCTCAGTCTCTGCAACCCAACCTCACAGACTGTAGCCCGCCAGGCTCCTCTTTGTCCATGGAGTTTCCCAGGCAAGAATACTGGAGTGGGTTGCCATTTCCTACTCCAGAGGATATTCTAAACCCAAGGATCGAACCCACATCTCTTGCATCTCCCTCAGTGGCAGGCAGATTCTTTGCCACTGTGCCACCGAGACTTGTCTTATTATTTGTGTTTTTAAAAGGGCATGTGTTTATTTTCACTGAAATAACTAAAGCAGAGCGCTGAATTATAAATATAATATGTAGTCGTTTAGTCACTAAATTGTATCCAACTCTTGCAACCCCTTGGGCTAGTATTTCATTCTTATTATCCAACTTACCCTATATTATTTTTTCTCTGGAAGACAATATGAGGCTATTATTACTATGGAATTTATTTTAATAATAAGTAAGACTAGAAGGAAATGGCAACCCACTCCAGTACTCTTGCCTTGAAAATCCCATGGACAGAGGAGCCTGGGGCAGGCTACTATCCATGGGGTCGCAAAGAGTCGGGCACGACTGAGTGACTTCACTTTCACTTTCAGAGGAAAATAAAAAATATGTTTAAAAAATGTATATCTTTATCAATTTAATGGGCTTCCCTGGTGGCTCAGAGGTTAAAGCGTCTGCCTCCAATGCGGGAGACCTGAGTTCGATCCCTGGGTCAGGAAGATGCCCTGGAGAAGGAAATGGCAATCCACTCCAGTATTCTTGCCTGGAGAATCCCATGGACAGAGAAGCCTAGTAGGATACAGTCCACAGGGTCGCAAAGAGTTGGACACGACTGAGCGACTTCACCTTCATCTTATCAATTTAATAGAATGGAGAAACTAGAACTACACCTATGCACTTATGGTCAAATAATCTAGGACAAAGGAGACAAAACTATATATAATGAGGAAAAGACAGCTTCTTCAACAAGTAATGCTGGGAAAATTTGACATCTACATGCTAAAGAATGGAATTACATTTGCTCATATCATAAAAATACAAACAAACAAAAAACCCTCAAAATGGATTAAAGACTTAAATATAAAATCAGAAGCCAAAAACTCCAAGAAGAAAATATTATCTGCTGTTTCTGTCAGGGTTTGGTTAAGAAAATAAAAACAAGGATATGTATTCCAGAAGGAAAGACATTAATTTGGGAATCATAGGTTCACCCAAGTGGCAACAGCTGAGGAGTGATGAACATAGAAGCTTCTAATAAATATCTCCACCTTAAATCCTGGAGTGTGGTTCTCAAGAACTCAAAATAAAGTAAGTGCAATTTTTAAAGATCTTTGCTAAGCTCTCACCATCTACCTCAGTCCGTGGCAGCTGTCTCTTCTCAAAAGCCTGCCAGGAAGTTCACTTCAATTCAACTGTCCCTGAGGAATAGATTTGTCTTTCCCTTGTAAATCACTCGTGAATGTCGTCCAATGTCAAACTCTAACCTGAAACCATATGTGAATGGGGATTTTGCAAAATTAAGCTCTGTGTTATTTTCTGTGAGGCAAAGGAGACCAGAAAAGAGAATAAATTGATGACAGACAACCCAGCGGTCTCCACCATTTCAAATCTGTATTTATAGGCGACCTGTTGACACACAGTTCACTTCTGAATGAAGAGGATAACAGCGCTGTGCCCGTCTGATGTGATGTATTTGCTCTTTGTACAGTCACACACATGCTGACATTTTCCCTAAAAGGGATAACATTTTTCTCTCTTTGCCTAGTAGCAACAGTTTATATACTGAAACTTAAATGCTGAATTACAGAGTTGAATGCTATTTACACAACTTACATCTATTATCAGATAGTGGGAAATGGAAGAAAAAACATTTAATGTAGTTAAATATCAAAGCAAGGAAGAAAAATATGCATAGTTACTATCGTCCTCAGCCTGAAACTGTTTATGTGGCTGGAGTTACGTGGTTGGAGTATTGTGGCCTTTTCCCAGTTTCAACTCAATGTTTTCTTTGCCCTCATCCAGAAACTAAACTGGACATAACTATTTATTTGGCAAAAAGGCAAAAATATGCACTCCTAAGGAGGCTGTCATTACTGGGTATTTTTATTTTGGCTTTATCATAGTTTTCACTTTAATTTTGGACAGATGAGTACCAAGCCCAGAAAATCCACCAGGTCCAGACATCCTCCTTCTTGTCCATTGTGTAGTAGCCACATTAATGCCTATTTATAGACAATCAATTATCTAGCTTTTCAGATAGAATCAATGATCTAGCTTTTTCTCTTTCAGCGGTATCAATATGGGGCTTCCCCAGTGGTTCAGAAGTAAAGAGTCCCCTTGCAACACAGGAGACGCAGAAGACCTGGATTTGATCCCTGGGTTGGGAAAGTCCCCTGGAGGAGACTTGGCACCCTACTCCAGTACTCTTGCCTGGAAAATCCCATGGACAGAGGAGCCTGGCAGGTTATGGTCCACGGGTTTACAAAGGGTCAGACATGACTGAAGCGACTGAGCAGAAATGCACAGATTATCTATGACTAGCTTTTTCCCTTTGAGTGGTATCATATATTAACTGGAACTATCTGGAAACAAGGCCCAAGTGTTTCTTCCTATCTAAATCTTTCTCTACCTCCCTGAAGAAGTATCTGTCAATAAGCACTCTGCTCACCGAGTACCTTCTCTCTGCCCACTGCTGCTTTGGTGCCCTGCTGTGGCAGAAGACTCGATAAAGCTCACAGCTGACTACACCAAAATGGAAATGGAGGAATAAAGCTGCGCTGTGGGTAAATATTCACATTTACAGATTGGCTTGATTTACAGTTTTTCAGTTGTTTCTGACCTCATTTGGCTGAGCACAACACCTCTTAGCTTCTTTTGCAGGTTTTTCCATTCTTCAATATCCTTATTTTAACCTTTATTTAAAACCACTTATAAGACAAATTCTGTTTCATTCATGAAGAACAATGGGTTCTCTACCATAAATCTCAAGAACTTTTCATCCTTTTTAGTAAGGTTTTCTATACCATACCACCCATCCCATGTTCTCTTTCCCTCAAAGTGTCAAGATTGTGGTGCTCCTGTCATCTGGACAAGTATATGCCTGTCCCACAATTCTTATCCATTGCATTCTTTCACTACCTTGATTGGCTATATATGCATTCTTATTAGCTTTCAACATCCTTTCACAAAGATAGGAGGAGCACACAGTCTGCAAGACTGCACTCGCTTCTGGTACAAACAGCAAGTTTGGGGGTAGAGAGTTCCCAAGTTACCCTCAGGGTTGGTAATTCACTAGAAGGATTTGGAACTTACTGAAAGCTGTTATATTCAAAGATACGGATTATCACCACAAAAGGATATGATCAAAATCTGCCAAGGGAGGAAAGCACAAAAGGTAGAGCCCAGGAAAGTGTCAACCATGAAGCTTTCGTTGTCCTCTGCCTGTGGAGGAGAGTTTCATCTGTATGTTACAAGGCATGTGAAACCCTGCTGACCAGGGAAGTCTCTCTGAGCCTTGAGGTCCAAAGATTTTTATTGTGGCTGTGTGGTCAACTGCCTACATGGCAACCTCAGTCTGCAACACCTCTGGAGGTCACACTGAGAATGCATGCCTTAAAGTCCTACCTTAAACCACACTGTTAGATTAAATAATGTCCCTTGGCGAACAAAGACAATCTTATAAAGACAGGACATTTCAAGTGCTTAGAGAGCATCTCTCAGAAGCTTGGGGGAAAAGCCAGCCATATCTTTGGATACTATGATTTACTACACACTTATCTAATTTTTTGTTTCCCTCAGTCAGTAAACACATCCAAATTTGCCCATCCTAAAAATATTTTTCCAACATTTCCCTCTAACAATCACTTCACTTTTTTATTCAAACTTTTTCAAGTCTCCACTTACTCATCTGCCACTTGCTTCTCAGAGCACTCTATTTTTGCTCTGTATCTTTCCTGTCATTATCTGATCCCTTCAATATTATTTGCAGTGAACTTTAGAAATGACAGATCTCAGGAAGTCTCTTCAAATTTAATCTGGTTTATATTCTGCCATTAACAATTGCTTGCCCATCTTGAAAATGACACTGTTTTATACATCCACACATATCTTCTATCTTCAAAACACTCTTCAAAATAAAAATGACATTATATTTATTCTAAATGTTTTTCAGCCTCTGTCAGTTTTACTTGAACCACTAAGGCTTTAACATTTTCTCCCTCAATTTACATCAGCATGTTACAAATACATACTGGTTTAAATCATAAATATATTTATAATGGGCTTATCTATTCCATTATGCTAGAAATATATCATCATATTTATCTCTTTTTTTTTTTTTTACCCAGTGTTTACTACAGTGTAGGAGACATATAATGCTCAACAAATATTTGCTGACTCCACTACTCAGGGAAACTTCAAAGAAAAGTTGAATCCTAAGCAGTGTCTCTAGAAATGAGCTGAACACAAAGCAGATAGTTAGTTCAATGTATATTGGTAGTGTTATTTTCTGATGGCAAGGAATGAGGTGATAGATGACATTAGGTTGTATGAAAAGAGAGAGTGGCAGGCTTGAAGCTAAATGGTTATATCCTAACCTGGGGCAGAGGAGCCTGGTAGGCTGCAGTCCATGGGGTCGCTATGAGTCAGACATGGCTGAGCGACTTCACTTTCACTTTTCACTTTCCTGCATTGGAGAAGGAGATGGCAACCCACTCCAGTGTTCTTGCCTGGAGAATCCCAGGGACGGAGGAGCCTGGTGGGCTGCTGTCTATGGGGTCGCACAGAGTCGGACACGACTGAAGTGACTTAGCAGCAGCAGCAGCAGCAACCTGGATAAAAGATCTTATTATGCAAAGTGTTATATATAAACTATAAAATATATTACATACCAGGAAATTTGAATGGAATTTATCATTCAAAGATAATTGGGAATCAAAGATAATTAAAACTTGGTCCCCTAAGAGTATGCACTAGAGTAGGAGATACAGAGCTTTGAGGAAGCTAAAATTCTAAGTATGTTTTTCCCCTTTAGACAATTTCAAAATGAAAAGATTAGCTGATACTGGAGTAAGTGACTTAGGTGACACTTTGGCAACACTGAGGTTTTAAGAATGACTCATAAAATTAGATTTAATGAATCGAGTAATTACTTACTAATTTGTCTAAAGTGAAAAATCATAGGCTTCCCTCAGAGTGGACTTCTCTGGAAAACATTTACAGAATAGAATAACAGAGTAGGAGATCTGCTTCTTGAAGGTCGCCAGAGAAAATGAGAAGGGAGCATCGTTACCCATGTTTGGTCATGCCCTGAAACACACTAGTCAACTCACTCCCCTTCTCTGGAGGCATTTGTGTGCATACATTTAGAAGGGTCAAGAGTTTTACTCTTTGGGTGTTTCTCCACCTGGCAGGAAAATCAGGCATCAGAACTTGACATTTGCATTTAATGGTAGGTATATGATAGTAGTAATAACTAGTGCTTATTGAGAATGGGTTTTAGAAGTACGTTTATTATTATCAGCCATGTCATTATATCTATTTATAATGATGAGAAAATCAATACTCAGAGAATTTCAGCCACTAGAATATGGCAGAGTTAAGATTCTAACCCAGTCACACTACATCCTTAAACTTTATACTACACTGTTTCTAGTTATTGGACTATAAGGTTGGCCTTGATACTTTCCATAAAAAAAGTTGACAAGCCTCCTGACTACAGTCTCATCCGTAAGGCATTATGCTGGTCCCACATGCCTGTACTGTCATTGCCTTAAGAGTTATTATATGATCCAGTTGCAGCTAAACTATAAACAAGCCAGCAGTCTCTGTGGGGAAAGCTCTGAACACAGAAGATAAGTCATTACATTTGAACAAATATGATAATATGCTACTGTGATATGTTTGGATATGATGCAATGGGTCTGTTCTTGTTTTGTAGAAACAAGTCTGCAAGAAAAAGAGAAAGAGCAGACACTTCACAGCATTAGGTGGAAAATTAAAAATCCTCTGCTGCTTTTAAAAAAGCAAGAGATTCTGCTCACCAGAGATCTTTAGTAATTTGACTAACTTCAGTGTTTCTTCCTGTTGTGAGCATCTGTCCTCAAGTCCATTTGCTTCAGAAAACACTGGTATTTGTTTGTTTTGGCATCTTGGGGAAAAATCAAATATCTAAGACCTGGTTGCCTTATTTTCATGTGTTTTTCTTTAAATAAGACCCTCAATTGCTTTAGAAAACACAGAAAGAAGTTTGATATAATATCATGGGAGTTCAGGAAAGAAGCAGGAAAAGAGAATTACCTTGTAAAAATTAACTGCTGCCTATTTTCAATACCATAATAAACAATCCACCAGCAACCAAGCACTTTGACAAGCAGGCCTTTTCTATTTCTACACATGTTTATTAACAGTAAACAAATGGAATAATCCAAGAGTATTAAATAAAATAGCTAGCTTTCACTGAGAGCTTTTTCAGTGTTGGGAATTGTACTCTGTCTTTAAACATAGTATTTAATCTCAAAGCAACCCTATGAGGTGGTTACTATTAATATAAAAATTCCTATTTTATAAATTATAAAAAAGCACTACAGAAAAAAGAGTAGTAAAAGAGGATTTACACAACTAACGAGTGTCAAAGTTGAAATTCAAATCCAGGCAATCTAATTCTAGAGCAAACTTATAATTTATAGTCTATATTATTTTTAATGTAGAGGAATTGATAATATTTGTCCCATTAAGTGGAGAAGGCAATGGCACCCCACTCCAGTACTCTTGCCTGGAGAATCCCATGGATGGAGGAGCCTGGTAGGCTGCAGTTCATGGGGTCGCAAAGAGTCGGACATGACTGAGTGACTTCACTTTGACTTTTCACTTCCATGCATTGGAGAAGGAAATCGCAACCCACTCCAGTGTTCTTGCCTGGAGAATCCCAGGGACGGGGGAGCCTGGTGGGCTGCCGCCTATGGGGTCGCACAGAATCAGACACGACTGAAGCGACTTAGCAGCAGCAGCAGAAGTCCCATTAAGATATTTATAGGAAGACATCTTATGCTGAGTTGCTGTGTTACTTTGTTTTGTTTTTCAGAAAGTATAGGAAGAGGAAAAAGGAAGCAGGGGTGTTGGGAGCAGAGTAAAGGGAAGTGAGGGGAGGGGGAGGAAACTAAGAATCAATAATGANTCAGACACGACTGAAGCGACTTAGCAGCAGCAGCAGAAGTCCCATTAAGATATTTATAGGAAGACATCTTATGCTGAGTTGCTGTGTTACTTTGTTTTGTTTTTCAGAAAGTATAGGAAGAGGAAAAAGGAAGCAGGGGTGTTGGGAGCAGAGTAAAGGGAAGTGAGGGGAGGGGGAGGAAACTAAGAATCAATAATGAAAGCAAATTGTGGTATTTGTAGAAGAAAAATCAAATATTGATCAATGGAATCTGGAAGGAATTACATATATGAGCAACTGCTAAGACAATAAAATGGTAACATACATGTTAGAAAAAATTTTTCAAATGTGATTTGGAAAAATCTTTTACATATACCAAGCTCCCCAAATTGGTTTACTTAGTCCAGAAAATCCAGTTCAGTCACTTGTGTGTCTGCGCTCAGTCTCTGCAACCTAAGCTCACAGATTTATAGCCCGCCAGGCTCCTCTCTGTCCATGGAGTTTTCCAGGCAAGAATACTGGAGTGGGTTGCCATTTCCTACTCCAGAGGATATTCTCAACCCAGGGATCGAACCCACATCTCTTGCATCTCCCTCAGTGGCAGGCCGATTCTTTGCCACTGTGCCACCAGGACTTGTCTTATTATTTGTGTTTTTAAAAGGGCATGTGTTTATTTTCACTGAAATAACAAAAGCAGAGCAACTGAATTATAAATATAATATGTAGCGGTTTAGTCACTAAACTGTGTCCAACTCTTGTGACCCCTTGGACTGTAGCCTGCCAGGTTCCTCTGTCCATGGGATTCTCCAGGCAAGAATACCAGAGTGGGTTGCCATTTCCTTCTCCGAATGATATAATATACAGAAATGTTAATAAAAATTTGACTTATAATAACAGCTAATATTTCATTCTTATTTTTCAACTTACCCTATATTACTTTTTCTCTGGAAGACAATCTGAGGCTAATATTACTATGGAATTTATTTTAATAATAAGTAAGACTTAGAGGAAAAATATAAAATAGGTTTTAAAAATGTATATCTTTATCAATTTAATAGAATGGAGAAACTAGAACTATACCTATGCACTTATGGTCAAATAATCTAGAACAAAGGAGACAAAACTATATACAATGAGGAAAAGACAGCTTCTTCAACAAGTAATGGTGGGAAAATTTGACATCTACATGCTAAAGAGTGGAATTACATTTGTTCATACCATAAAAATACAAAGAAACAAACAAAAAAACCCTCAAAATGGATTAAAGGCCTAAATGCAAAATCAGAAGCCAAAAACACCTAGAAGAAAATATAGGCAGAACACTCTTTAGCATAAATCATAGCAATTTTTTTAATCTGTCTACTAGACAAAGGACAGAAAAGCAAAAGTAAACAAATGCAACCTTGTTAAACTTAAAAACTTTTGCACAGCAAAGGAAACCATCAGCAAAATGAAAACACAACCTACAGAATGGGAGAAAGATGTCACAAATTATATGACCAACAAGTGATTAACAAAACATATTAACAATTCATACTACTCAATTAAAAAAAAAAACCACAACCCAATTTAAAAAATGGACAGAAGATTGGAANAATGAAAACACAACCTACAGAATGGGAGAAAGATGTCACAAATTATATGACCAACAAGTGATTAACAAAACATATTAACAATTCATACTACTCAATTAAAAAAAAAAACCACAACCCAATTTAAAAAATGGACAGAAGATTGGAATGGACATTTTTCCAAAGAAGAAATATAGTTGGCAAAAAGACTCATGAAAAGATGCTCTACATCACTAATTATCAGAGAAATGAAGACAAAAACCACCATGAGATGTCAACTTATACCTGGCAGAATGATTATCATGAAAAAGATCATTAATAAGAAATGTTGGCAAAGATGTGAAGAAAAGGGAACTCATACATTGCTGGGGAATCTAAATTGGTTTAGCCACGGTAGTAAACAGAATGGAGATTCTTCTAACAACTAAAATTAAAACTGCCATATGACCTAGCAATTTCATTCTTCGGTATATATCTTAAGAAATGAAAAAACTAATTAACAAAGATACCTGACCCCAATGTTCAGAGCAGCATGATGTACACTCTTGTGTATCCCAAGATAGGGAAGCAACCTAAGTGCCTGGAGGGTATTATCTTGATGAAATTAGTCAGAGGAAGATAATAACTCTATGCTATCACTTATATGTAGAATATAAAAGGTTCAGCAAATAAATGCATATAACAAAAATAGAGATACACTCACAGATATAGAGAACAAACTAGTGGTTACCAGTGAGAAGAGGGAAGTGAGGAGGAGCAAGATAGGAACAGGAGAATCAGAGGTACCAACAACTATGGATAAAGTCAATAAGCCACAAAGAAATATTGTAGAGAAGAGAATATAGCCAATATTTTATAATAACTTTAAATGGAGAATAATCTATAAAAAATTTGAATCACTATGTTGTAAACCTAAAACTAATATTATAAATCAACTATACTTTGATTTAAAAAATCTGAAATTTAATCTCGGGCTTTTTCTTCCTCCTTTAGTTGGTCACATGGAACCTTCCCACTGGACAGGATCAAACAGTAAATTGAACTGGTACAACTTTGGTGGGTGACATGGGCATCTGGTCTACTCATCTGCTATTGCATTTTACACATGCCTTTTGGTCATACTCAGACTCAATCCTGGATATACCAGTTCTATCTTGTGATGGTTTGCTTCTGGATATGTATTATCTTTGTGACTTGGTGAGACCAGCAGAACCCAGATCATAATGAGAAGTTCCAGGGGCATGGTCACTTGGTGTTCCATGATCAAGATATTCTCTTTCTGCCAAGGCCTTGACATGCCAAGAATTTTAAAAGACATACAAGTCTCTGCTGATGAAAGTTTGGCCTTGTTCTAGAATTTCAGCTCTTACATATTTATTCTCCCATTGAGACTTGCCATAAGTAGATTACTATGCCATTCCCTGCCACTGAAACCTCCAACAACATACAGTGTACCAGACTGTGGGGTGATGCAGAACATCCCCATATCTCCCTGCTTTCTGGTAGGGGAATGGATGCATGTGTAGCTTAGTTTTATATAGTTTATAAAACTGTGAATTGCAAAGGTTCAAAAATATTTATGAAAATAATTGATTAATGATTAGGAAAATGCAGCTGAATATGACCTTAAGTTTATTTTCTCTCTGTCTCTGACATTTACAGAAAGGACACTATGTGAGATAATTTGCATAATAATTCTGGTTTAGAAACATGTAGAAATTCTGGTCAGGTGACATTATTTAAATAATTTGCTCATCTTTCACTTTGCATCCAAATATACAGAAAGTATTTTTAAATAATTAGATATTTATGAGAAAATGGAAGATAGTACAGGAATGATAGCATAACTACTATTTTCCAAGAATATCTCTGGTAAATAACTGGTACACACTGGATTACAATGTCTTTAGTAAGTTACAAAAAATAATGTAACCCTACGTGTGTGTGTGTGTGTTGAGTCACTTCAGTTGTGTTTGACTCTTTGGGATCCCATGGACTGTGGCCTGCCAAGATCCTCTGTCTCTGGAAGTCTCCAGGCAAGAATACTGAAATGGGTTGCCATGCCCTCCTCCAGGGGATCTTCCTGACCCAGGGATTGAACCAGCACCACTCATGTCTCCTGCTTTGGCAGGCAGGTTCTTTACCACTAGCACCACCTGGGAAGCCCCTTGTAACCCTCTTAGTAAATTATAATTAATTGTATTTGATAATGATTTTGAACTGTGGTGTTGGAGAAGACTCTTGAGAGTCCCTTGGACTGGAAGGAGATCCAACCAGTCCATCCTAAAGGAGATCGGTCCTGGGTGTTGATTGGAAGGACTGATGCTGAAGCTGAAATGCCAATACTTTGGTCACCTGATGTGAAGAGCTGACTCATTGGAAAAGATCCTGATGTTGGGAAAGATTGAGGCCAGGAGAAGGGGATGACAGAGAATGAGATGGTTGGATGGCATCACCGACTTGATGGATAAGGGTTTGGGTGGACTCCAGGAGTTGGTGGTGATGGACAGGGAGGCCTGGAGCGCTGTGGTTAATGGGGTCGCAAAGAGTCGGACATGACTGAGCAACTGAACTGAACTGATATTTGATAAATTTGTTAAAATACCTTTTCTTATTTAGCAAGTATAATGTAAATGATAGAATTCATGATTTAAATAAAGTAAGTATAAATGAACATCTATGCACTCACCACTCATATTTGAAATAAAATATTATCAGTACCTTTTTAGTTGACCTTATACCCCTTCCTGACAGCAGCCCTATGTCTCAAACTCAAGGAAATCACATTACATTTTACATTAACTATGTTGCTTTTCACATTTTAGCCAAATATACATGTATAAATAATATTTTATTTTGCTTGTTTTTGAACTTCATGTAAATAGAATTGTACTCTATATATTCTTCAATTTGCTTTTTTGCTTAAAATAATTTGTGAGATTCATCCATGCTCATGCCTGTATCTCTACCATTTGCGTTATTCTATAACTGCAACAATAGCATATCTTTTACTGCACGTGTATAATAGTCCAGTACAGGCACATCTTTTTCCTGTATCAGGAGAATTTTTAACTTATTTATTCCCTTAGTTGAATAAAATGGCATTGCTCCTGCTGCTGCTGCTGCTAAGTCGCTTCAGTCGTGTCCGACTCTGTGGGACCCTATAGACGGCAGCCCACCAGGCTCCCCCGTCCCTTGGGATTCTCCAGGCAAGAACACTGGAGCTGCCGTGCTTCAAATTTGTATTTCCCTCTTCACCTTTGGATTTGAGTT
>SJYT01008047.1:25569-36492 GCA_006410635.1 Cephalophus harveyi
GGCTCCAAAATCACTGCTGATGGTGACTGCAGCCATGAAATTAGAAGACACTTACTCCTTGGAAGAAAAGTTATGTCCAACCTAGATAGCATTTTCAAAAGCAGAGACATTACTTTGCCGACTAAGGTCCATCTAGTCAAGGCTATGGTTTTTCCTGTGGTCATGTATGGCTGTGAGAGTTAGACTGTGAAGAAAGCTGAGCACCAAAGAATTGATGCTTTTGAACTGTGGTGTTGGAGAAGACTCCTGAGAGTCCCTTGGAGTGCAAGGTGATCCAACCAGTCCATTCTGAAGGAGATCAGTCCTGGGTGTTCTTTGGAAGAAATGATGCTAAAGCTGAAACTCCAGTGCTTTGGCCACCTCATGCAAAGAGTTGACTCATTGGAAAAGACTCTGATGCTGGGAGGGATTGGGGGCAGGAGGAGAAGGGGACGACCGAGGATGAGATGGCTGGATGGCATCACCGACTCGATGGATATGAGTCTGAGTGAACTCCGGGAGTTGGTGATGGACAGGGAGGCCTGGCGTGCTGCAATTCATGGTGCCACAGATAGTCGGACACGACTGAGTGACTGAACTGAACTGAACCTGATCTGATACGCTTAAAATTATATCACATGAGTGAATATCTACTTTGAATAATTATGATGTATCATTTCTGTCACCTGTAGGTTTACTCCAAGAGATCCTTGGGGCAATAGGCTAATTGGTTGAATGTCAATTGTCTATTATTTTGATAGAACTCATTTTAGTTTTGAGGGATTCTCTGCTAGCTCAGTTGGTCAAAATATGTCTGCAGTGCAGGACACCTTGGTTTAATCTCTGGGTCTGGAAGATTCCCTGGAAAAAGAAATGGCAACCCTTTCCAGTATTCTTGCCTGGAAAATCCTATGGATAGAGGAGCCTGGTGGGCTAAAGTCCATGGGCTGGCAGAACTTGGACATGACTTAGTGACTAAACCACCACCATTTTAGTTTTGAGTCTCAGAACTTCATCATAACTAAACTTATAAGATGTTATTATGTATAAATAGTCCTTACCCCTCAGTGGTAGTCAATATTAGCACCTGAAAGTATGTAATTTCTTATAACATCACATAAAATTTAAAAAATAAATCCAATAGCACAGAGTGGCTCATCAAAAATTATAAATAGTGCAAGATTTCTTTATACTGAGACTCTTTTCCAAAAACAATGCTATGACACTAGATATCAATTACAAGGAAAAAAAAATGTAAAAACCACACACACATAGAGATTAAACAATATGTTTTAAAATAACCAACAGGTTACTGAAGAAACCAAAAGGGAAATAAAAAAATTTATAAAAGCAAAAGACAATTAAAACACAACAACTCAAAACCTATGAGATACAGCAAAAGCAGTTCTAAGAGAGAAGTTTATAGCAATACAATCCTACATCAAGAAACAAGAAAAAACATCGAATAGACAAACTACATTTACACCTAAAACAACTGGAAATAGAAGAACCAAAAAGCAAACAAACAAAATTACCAGAAGGAAAGAAATTATTAAGTTCAGAGCAGAAATAAATGAGAAAGAAATGAAAGGAATAATAGTAAAGATTTATAAAAGTAAAAGGCAGTTCTATGAAAAGATAAACAAAATTGACAAACCTTTAGCCAGACTCATCAAGAAAAAGGGAAGAATCAAATCAATAAAATTAGAAATGAAAAAGGAGAGGTTACAACAGACAATGCAGAACTGCAAAGGATTATTAGAGACTGTTAAATCGGGAAAGGAGTACATCAAGGCTGTATATTGTCACGCTGCTTAACTTATATGCAGAGTACATGATGTGAAATTCTGGGCTGGATGCAGCACAAGCTGGAATCAAGATTTCCAGGAGAAATATCAATAACCTCAGATATACAGATGACACCACCCTTATGGCAGAAAGTGAAGAACTAAAGAGGTTCTTGATGAAAGTGAAAGAGGAGAGTGAAAAAGTTGGTTTAAAACTCAACATTCAGAAAACTAAGATCATGGCATCTGGTCCCATTGCTTCATGGCAAATAGATGGGGAAACACTGGAAACAGAGATTTTATTTTGGGGGGCTCCAAAAACACTGCAGATGGTGACTGCAGCCATGAAATTAAAAGACACTTGCTCCTTGGAAGAAAAGCTATGACAAAACTAGACAGCATATTAAAAAGCAGAGACATTACTTTGCCAACAAAGGTCCATCTAGTCAAAGCTGTGGTTTTACCAGTAGTCATGTATGGATGTGAGAGTTAGACTATAAAGAAAGCTGAGCACGGAAGAATGATGCTTTGGAACTATGGTGTTGGAGAAGACTCTTGAGAGTCCCTTGGACTGCAAGGAGATCCAACCAGTCCATCCTAAAGGAAATCAGTCCTGAATATTCACTGAAAGGACTGATGTTGAAACTGAAACTCCAATATTTTGGCCACCTCATGCTAAGAATTGACTCACTGGAAAAGACCCTGATGCTGGAAAAGATTGAAGGCCATAGAAGAAGGGGACGACAGAGGATGAGATGGCTGGATGGCATCACCAACTCGATGGACATGAGTTTGAGTAAAATTCAAGAATTGGCAATGGACAGGGAGGCCTGGCATACTGCAATCCATGGGGTTGCAAAGAATCAGACACAACTGAGCAAATAAACTGAACTGATAAGAAACTATCATGAATAACTATATGGCAATAAAATGGATAATTTGGAAGAAAGGACAGATGCTTAGACAAGTTTAATCTTCCAAAACTGAACCAGAAAGACGCAGAAATTATGAACAACCCCCTTACAAGCACTGAAATTGAATTTGTGATAAAAAAATCTCCCCCAAAACAAAAGCCCAGGACCAGATGGCTTCACAGGAGAATTCTATCAAACATTTAGAGAAGAGCTAATACCTAACCTTCTAAGACTCTTTCAAAAATTGCATAGGATGGAACACTGCCAAACTCATTTTTACGAGGCCACCATCACCCTGATACCAAAACCAGACAAAGACAACACAAAAAAAGAAAACTACAGGCCAATATCACTGATGAACATAGACACAAATATCCGCAACAAAATTTTAGCAAACAGACTTCACAACACATTAAAAACTCATATACCATCAAGTTGGGTTTATTCCAAGGATGCAAGGATTCTTCAATATACACAAATCAATCAACGTGATGCACCATATTAACAAATTGAAAGATAAAAACCATATGATAATCTCAATAGATGCAGAAAAAGCCTGTGACAAAATTCAGCACCCATTTATGATTAAAACCTTTCAAAATGTGGGCAGATATTCCAAGGATGCAAGGATTCTTCAATATACACAAATCAATCAACGTGATGCACCATATTAACAAATTGAAAGATAAAAACCATATGATAATCTCAATAGATGCAGAAAAAGCCTGTGACAAAATTCAGCACCCATTTATGATTAAAACCTTTCAAAATATGGGCATAGAGGGAAACTACCTCAGCATAGTAAAGGCCATATATGATAAGCCTACAGCAAACATTATTATCAATGGTGAAAAACTGAAAGCATCTCCCCTAAGATCAGGAACAGGACAAGGGTGTCTACTGTCACCACTATTATTCAACAGAGTTTTGTAAGTCCTAGCTGCAGCAAGCAGAGAAGAAAAAGAAATAAAAGGAATCCAGGTTGCAAAGAAAAGAAATAAAGCTCTCACTGTTTGCAGATGACATGATACAGTACATAGAAAATCCTAAAGATAATATCAGAAAATTATTAGAGCTACTCAGTTAATTTAGCAAAGTTGCCGGACACAAAATCAATACACAGAAATAACTTGCATAGCTATATAATGATGAAAAATCAGAAAGAGAAATCAAGGAATCAATCCCATTCATCATTTCAACAAAAAGAATATCTAGGAATAAACTGGGCTTCCCTGGCAGCTCAGAGGGTAAAACATCTTCCTGCAATGCAGGAAACATGCATTTGATCCTTGGGTTGGGACCTGGAGATGGAAATGGCAACCCACTCCAGTACTCTTGCCTAGAAAATCCCATGGACGGAGGAGCTTGGTGCAGGCTACTGTCCATGGGGTAGCAAAGAGCTGGGCATGACTGAGCGACTTCACTTCACTTCACTTCAAGGAGATAGAAGAAGTGTATACAAAAAATTATAAGATATTGATGAAAGAAATCAACGATGACATAAACAGATGGAGAAATATTCCATGTTCCTGGGTAGGAAGAATCAATATTGTGAAAATGATTATACTACCAAATACAATCTAAAGATTCAATGTGATTCCTATCAAATTACCATTCATACAACTAGAACAAAAATTTTCACAATTCGTATGGAAACACAAAAGACCCCAAATAGACAAGACATCCTTAAAGAAAGAAGTGTGGAGCTGGAGGAATCAACCTTCCTGTCTTCAGATTATAATACAAAGCTACAGTCATCAAGACATTATTATAATGGCACAAAAACAGAAATACAGACCAATGGAACAAGATAGAAAGACCATAAATAAACCCATGCACCTATGGGTATCTTATTTCTGACAAAGGAGGCAAGAATATACAACGGGGCAAAGACAGCCTCTTCAATAAATGGTGCTTGGAAAACTGGACTGCTATGTGTAAAAGAATGAAATTAGAACACTTCCTAACAACACACACAAAGATAAACTCAAAATAATTAAAGACCTATATGTAAGACCAGAAACTATTAAGCTCTTAGAGGAAAACAGGCAGAACACTCAATGACATATCAAAGCAAGATCCTCTATGACCAAACTCCTAGAGTAATGGAAATAAAAACAAAAGTAAACAAGTGGGACGTGATTAAACTTAAAAGCTTTTGCACAGCAAATGAAGGTATAAGCAAGGTGAAAAGACAATCCTCAGAATAGGAGAAAATAATAGCAAACGAAACAACTGACAAAGGATTAACTTCCAAAATATATAAGCAGCTCATACAACTCAATGCCAGAAAAGCAAACAACCCAATGAAAAAGTGGGAAAAATACCTAAATAGACATTTCTCCAAAGACATACGGATGCCTATCAAACACTTGAAAAGATGCTCAACATAGCTCAGTATTGGTGAAATGCAAATCAAAACTACAATGAGATATCACCTCACACCAATCAGAATGGCCATCATCATAAAGTCTAAAAACAATAAATGCTGGACAGGGTGTGGAGAAAAGGAAATGCTTTTGCACTGTTGGTGGGAATGTAAATTGATACAGCCATTATGAAAGATGGTATGGAGATTTCTTTGAAAACTAGGAATAAAACCACCACATGACCCAGCAATCCCACTCCTAGGCACATACCCTGAGGAAACCAAAATTGGAAAAGACACGCGTATCCCATTGTTCACTGAATTGCAACACTATTTACAATAGCTAGAACATGAAAGCAACATAGATGTCCAGTCACAGATGAATGGATAAAGAAGTTGTGGTACATATACACAATGGAATATTACTCAACCATAAAAAGGAATGCATTTGAGTCAGTTCTAATGAGGTGGACGAACCCAGAGCCTATTATACAGAGTGAAATAAGTCAGAAAGAGAAAGATAAATATCGCATATATATGGAATCTGGAAAAATGGTACTGAAGAATTTATTTACAGGGCAGCAGTGGAGAAATAGACATAGAGAATAGATTTATGGACATGGGCATAAGGGAGGAGAGGGTTAGCTGTATGGAGAGAGTAACATGGAAACTTAAATTACCATATGTAAAATAGACAGCCAATGGGAATTTTCTGTATGTCTCAGGAAACTCAAACAGGGGCTCTGTATCAACCTAGAAGGGTGAGATGGGGAGGGAGATGGAAGGGAGGGTCAAAAGGGAGGGGATATATGTATACCTATGGCTGATTCATGTTGAGATTTGACAGAAGACAACAAAATTCTGTAAAGCTATTATCCTTCAATTAAAAAATAAATTAATTTAAAAAGATAGTGTGAGATTTCTTTTGGTACCAAAGGTACCTTTCTTTCGGTATCTCATTTTCATTTCTTAACTCCTCTATGTCTTAATGATCATCTTATTTTGCCTTTCTGCATAATTTAATTTATACATTTATAGTATGAACTATATTTCTTAATATTAACTTTCTGGATAATTCACTTAATTCATATTTTTAGCAATAACTACTTAGAACCATTAATGTTGCATGAGAAACAAGACAGAGAAGATCCATGCTCCAGTGAAAAACTGCAATTTACAATAAGAAAAACATATACTAATACATAATCAAATAAGTGATGAAGATAATTTCAGTTAGGAATAACTTACAAGAAGAAAATAAAAGATGATCATGACGTGTATGAAAAGGCAAATTCCTTTGTAGAAAATCCTCTCTGTAGGAATTCATCTCTGAGGAAATAATATTTGAATTGAGACATTCACCACAAAAAGATCTATGTAGCAAAATGGGCTAATCAGAAATGCATATAGCATGTTGAAGAAACAAAGGATGGTATGATTGGACCATGGTGAACAAAATGGCTGTGATATGACCTGAGGATGGAGAATTAGGCAGCCTTTAGGACCTGTAGTGCCTGGGAGCTAGTAGAGTGTAGATTAAACCCAAATTCAACCGCAATCCATGGAGGATTTTACATAATACATAAAAAGCTATGATTGGCATTTTTTAAAGATCACACTGGTTTCTCCTTGGAGAATAAATTTAAAAGGACAAGAATAAAGACAAGAAGATTCATGTGTGCAGTTTACAAAGGAGAGAACAGCTACTTGTACTATACTATGAGTAGAAAAGATGAAAAGAAGGGGATGGATCAATGGTGTTCATAGTTACAGATAAACTTAATGAGAGGTCAGGTGTGGATGCTCAAGGACATGGAGGGGTCAACAATCCTTTCACTTTGGTCTTAACCTTTGGTGGGAGAACAGTGAGAAATGGAAGATCTGGGGAATAATATGAGTTTTGTTTTGTGTACATTTGATGTCTCACTACTCAAGTTTCATGGGTTTACACATCTTCGATTTTCTTTCCCAGTTCAATTTGATTTAACTATCTGTAAAAAAATTGAGAAGTTAGTATACTCCTGGTAAGAAATAAGAATTTCTAGATAAGATTTTTGCCCCTTCCTGGTCTCCAGGATTACAGTTTAGAGGAGGCAGACATAAAGGTTAGCAATCATGAACATTTCTATGCATTTATATAGCGCCATGCAAAAAGTTACTGCCAACTCTTTTAGAACTTACCAGCAATTTACAACAGTAAAGAAGTGTCAAATGATTTTTCCCCTCACATTTTCTCCCTCAGCCTCATCCACGTATTTCTCTGTGCTTCTACTACCACTCACACTTCATGTGCCTTTACGATTTCAGGTAAACCTTAATTTGAAACTAGAAGTATAATGTGAGCCGCATATAAAAGCCACATACAGTAAGTTTTATAGTGATCACATTAAAAATGTAAAGTAGCTCAAATTAACTTAATATATTTCATTTAACATAATTTTAAAAACATGTAATTAGTATAAAAAAGGTAAATGAGATACTTTCCTTTTCAATCTGTACTAAATACTTTTATTCTGTAATAAATTCCAACTCAGATGTGCATTTTACACTTAAAGCTCATTTTACTTTCATTATTCACATTTCAGCTATTTAACAGCCCCATATAGCTAGACGCTATTACTGTATTGAATGATAGAGTTCTAGAATTTTGGGACCATGCAAAGTTAATGAAAATACTAGTAGTTCATGTAGAAGATACGGTTCAAACAGCACTGCTATTTGACTATCTCAGGATAACAATTTACAGGATGGTACAAATCACATGAAAATATCAAGGAAATTATATGTCAATGACTCTGTTGAGATACTATGTGATATTAGTTTGAAGAATAAATTATAAGAAGAGAGCTGTATATAACAAAGGAGAGATAGCCATGAATCAAACAGGAAAGTGATTGAAGAATAGCCGACAGATAATATCACAAAAGTGTTGAAGTCAAGCATTCCAAGCTTTCCAGAGATCTAGCTAAGCATTAATGAAGGTGGCTACTCTAAAAAACAGATTTTTCAACATAGACTAATCAACTTTCTATTGGAAGAAAATGCTAAAATCAAAGACTTTCATCGCTAGAGCAGTAAAATTAATACTTGGTTTCAAAGTTTAAAAGGACAAGGTGTATCTCTTATTGGGGGCAAATGCACTTGAAGACTTTTAAGTTGAAGCCAGTGCTCATTTATCATTCTGAAAATTATAGGGCTCTTAAGAGTTATGCTAAATCCACTCTACATATGCTCCACAAATGAAATGACACCACCTGGATGATGGCACATCTGTCTACAACATGGTTTATTGAATACTTTAAGCCCCCTGTTGAGACCTATTCCTGGGGGTTGGGGGCAGATTCCTTTCAAAATATTGCTGTTCATTGGCAATATACCTGGTCATTTAAGAGATCTCATGAAGATATTCAACTGGATTCATTTTGTTTTCATGCCTGCTAATACAACATCCATTCTGCAGCCCATAGATTAAGGGTTGCTTTCAACATTCAAGTCTCATTATGTAAGAAATACATTTTGTAAGGCTATAGCTGCCATAGACAGTGATTCCTCTGAGATCTGCTGCTGCTGCTACTGCTGCTGCTAAGTCACTTCAGTCGTGTCCGACTCTGTGTGACCCCATAGACGGTAGCCCACCAGGCTCCCCCGTCCCTGGGATTCTCCAGGCAAGAACACTGGAGTGGGTTGCCATTTCCTTCTCCAATGCATGAAAGTGAGAAGTGAAAGTGAAGTCGCTCAGTCGTGTCCGACTCAGCGACCCCATGGACTGCAGCCCACCAGGCTCCTCCGTCCATGGGATTTTCCAGGCAAGAGTACTGGAGTGGGGTGCCATTGCCTTCTCCGCCTCTGAGATCTAGGCAAAGTAAATTGAAAATCTTTTAGAAAGAATTCATCATTCTGGATGCCATTAAGAGCAATTGTTTTGCATGGGAAGAGGTCAAAATATCAAACTTAAAATAGTTGGGAGGAAGATGATTCCAAGCCTCACGGATGACTTTGAGGGGTTCAAGATTTCAGTGGAAGAAGTAGAAATATTTTAGTGGCAGAAACATCAGGAAAACTAGAATTAGAATTATATCCTGAAGATGTGACTGAACTGCCACAATCTCATGATAAACTTTCACACATTAGGAGTTGCTTCTTATGGATAAGCAAAGAAAGTTTCTTGAGAAAAAAGCTACTTCTGATAAAGAATCTGTGAAACTGTTGAAATGACAGCAAATAATATAGAATATTACATACATTTCATTTGATAAAACAGTGGCAGGTTTGAGAGGAATGACTCCAATTATGGAGGGAGTTCTCCTGTGGGTAAAATGCTATCAAATCACATTGCATAGAAATCTACAGAGAAATCATTTTTGAGAAGAGTCAATCTATGTGGCAAACTTCACTATTGAATTATTTTAAGAAATTGCCTTAGCCACCCCAAACTTCAGCAGCCACCACTCTGATCAGTCAAGGTCCATTAACTTCTAGGCATCACCTCCACCAGCAAAATGATTACCTCTCTCTAAAAGCTCAGATGGTGGTTAGCATCTTTTAGGAGTGAAATATCTTCTTAAATTATTACATTTTTTTTTTAAGACAAAATGCTATTCTCATGGTATAGTGTAAATCAAGCTTTTATATGCACTGGAAAATCCACAAATTTGTGTGACTCCCTTTATTGTGACATCATGGTGGTGTCACAATAAATGGAACCTTCAATATTTCCATGGTATGCCTATATATAAAAGCATCTGGTCCTAGAACTCAGAGCTTCCTGAGCTTCCCTTTAGATAGCTCCTGGGCCAACAGGAACAAAGTGGTTCATTATGGAAAAGATCTGTGGATTACTGGAGGCTGTTTGGCTTTGGTTGTGACTTTAGTGCAGACTTCTGAAAAATAAGCATTTATTAAAAGATAGGAAACTTCAGAGGTAAACTGTATCCATCAATTATATAAAGTATTCTATATGAATTATCCTTGTTCTGGAAAATGAAAGACACAGTTTAGGGAACAAAACACCTCAGCTCTTTCCCTTACCCT
Organism: Cephalophus harveyi; assembly: GCA_006410635.1. Taxonomy (NCBI): domain Eukaryota; kingdom Metazoa; phylum Chordata; class Mammalia; order Artiodactyla; family Bovidae; genus Cephalophus; species Cephalophus harveyi. Next base: position 35,649 of record SJYT01008047.1, read on the forward strand.
CAAATGTTCCAATCTGACCCAGCTCTAAGCCCATTTACAGATAATCAAAGAAAAATTGCCCACCTTATTTTGTTCCTCTTGTCAACGCCATGGTTCCATAGACCATGCCATGTCCTTAGCGACAATGAAAATGTATTAAACAGTGGTCTAGTTTGACACTCTTGGCCAGAGTGACTCAGTTTGTTCCCTCTTGGCCAGAAGGATCACATTGATTTTTAAAAATTGGAGTAAAGTCAATTATTATTCTTATTCAGGTGGGTTGTTTTCTTTATGAAGACTCTGAGTTATTTGTTCAAAATAAAATCCAGTTGTCAGAACACATCGGGAGCATTGAGTCTGGGGGAAAAATGAAACATGATGTTTTTATCGTTCCTCATTGATTTCTTACCTCTGGTGAGATGATCACTTCAACACAGCTTTTCACATTATTTTTATAAAAGTTTTTTTGAAATAACATATTGGGATTCTTTATAAAAATAACTAAAGTCTAAGTTGTGATTATGCTTAATCTTGCTGTTCTATAAGATGCATGACTTAATAACATATAAAATTGCAGGATGAAGAATAGTACAATTGTAGGAAATAATATACTTTCTGGAAGCAAAGGCTGTATATCAATCCAACATGCTGTGTAGGAAGACAATATTGTTTTCAGTTTTGGAGAAGAGCCATTTTGTATGAAGAAAAGTGAAAATAAAAGAAATTCTCTGTAAAGTTTACTCGTAGGATGACATTCAACCAAGCAGTTGAATAAAATATGCTTAAACTAAAACAAAGACAAAGAAACTTTTTTATTTACACTTAAATTTTCAAAAAATGTCTCATATTTGTGCTATTGTATATA
>SJYT01008052.1:0-55699 GCA_006410635.1 Cephalophus harveyi
TAGGGTAAAAATGAGATGTCATAAGTAATTATAAAAGTATTTGGGTATTGAGGACTAAAGGAGACTTATTCTTGCTCTGGGGGAGGGCATTTATTTATTTGAGATTTGAAGGGAGGTAGATGGGAGGGCAAGGTTCCTCAGCTTTGATACTGCTGACATTTTAGGCCAGGTAATTCGGTTGTGGGGAGCTGTCATGCACACAGTAGGGTTTTTAGCAGCATTTCTGCTCTCATTCATTAGTTGCACCCCTTTCCCACTCGTGATGACCAAAAATGTCTGCAAGTATTGCTGAAATCTCCCATGTAGATGCCTTTATTTTTATATGGAGGGTTTTTGAATCACATTCTTTTATTTTGCCTTTTTTTTTTTTTTTAAACTCATGTAGAATTTCCTTGCAAATTTTAGAGTATTTGGTCAACTCCCCCTGGCTCTCTGAAATAATATCCTTTTGCACCAACATTGTTTCTGTTTAGCCTTCTAAGGGATTTCAAACAAGGCAACTGAGAGAAAACTATTACTGCCCCAATCCGGAGTTGCTGCAAGCAATAAAGGGAGGAAAGAAGGAGGCTTTGCAGCCTGGCTACAGCAACAGATTCTGCCTTCAGCTCACTGGAACATAAGAGGAATTTATGAAAAGTGAAGACCCCTAGGGAGAAGGGGTAGCAGTGAAGAGTTAAGGAGAAGCCACAAATTGCCTAAGAAGTAGAGCTGCTGACTTGACTTCTAGACTGCCAGAGTAAGCACACTCGTTGGCTAACTAGGCTACACGCCTCCAGTCCCGGGCAGCTGGGAGGAACTGTTTTGTCTTTTCATTTCATAGTAGGAATAAAGCCTTGCCTCTTTCTGGGACTCGTACTAGGGAAATTCCAGTCTAACAAGAAAGTTCAAATACTGGGCAGCTGACTCCAGAAAAAAAGAAAATAATGCTGCAGATACAGTGTTGGATACTTTTCATGAGTCCGTACGTGGGAACTGTGTATTTTCAGAATGAAGTATCTAGAGACAAAGCTCACACTGGTCTGAGGCGGAAAGGCAGTCTGTTATCAAATGATTTCGTTTTTCATCTGAGGCTGTATTTTATTTTAAAAGATAACATAAATCTGATAACCTGTTATATTCTGTGTTTTATTTTAGGTTTACATTTTCAGCGTTTAGATAAGTTTATAGCCTGTGTTCAAAACCTTAATCCTGTGATTTGGGTATATGGTCATAGTCTCATTAATAATTAAGACATTTCCTTCTCCAGTGCACGAAAGTGAAAAGTGAAAGGGAAGTCGCTCACTCGTGTCCGACTCTTTGCGACCCCATGGACTGCAGCCTACCAGGCTCTTCCGTCTATGGGTTTTCCAGGCAAGAGTACTGGAGTGGGGTACCATTGCCTTCTCTGAATAATTAAGACAGGTTGATATTAAGATAGGCTTCTTAGGTGGCTCAATGGTAAAGAATCCACCTGTAAGGCATGAGACATGGGTTCAATTCCTGGGTCAGGAAGATCCCCTGGGGAAGGTAATGTCAACCCACTCCAGTCTTCTTGCCTGGAGAATCCCATGTATAGAGGAGCCTGGTGGGCTCCGAAATGAGTCAGACATGACTTAGTGACTAAACAGTAGCAACAACAATATTAAGATCCTGGTTAATCTTAATTGCTTTCCTGATGAGGAAACTTATGTATTTAACATATATGATCTATATCGGTATGTTGAATTTGATACATGACCAAGCATCAGAGTCAGAGAAGACACTTTGGAAACATACACTAGGCAGTGTTAAATCCATTGTTCCTACTCTCATTTTCTGTTGTTTTGTTTTTAACTAGTAAGTGTATCTGATAAGTACACACACACAGTTTGCTTAGAGGCCATTCTGCTAACTCATCTTGGTTTTCTCATATGGAGTCTGGACTCTTAGACCCTTTTGAGGTTTGTATTGGTTCATTGGTTTCAGATTGGCCTGACAGCAAAGTACTTAAAAGGCCTGTTTCTCTCGTCTGCTGACAGCTTCTGATTCCCCAGGGTTTTCTTCTCTAAAGTACTGAAGGAAGGACCGTTAGGAAAGAGGGGGGCATTGTGCTGTATTTTGATTACCTGCTCCTGACTCTCTGTGGCTTTTACTTTATTAAGTAGAGAAGACAGGGAAAGAAAGATTTAATGGTTAAGGCCATTGAGAACAAACAAAAAGAAGAGCCTTTGTACTTTACTTGTTTTCATCTCTGCTGCCTCATTTCTTGGGAGTTTCTGTCTAGGTAAAACTAAACTTCGTACTTCTTAATTAGTGAACCAGAACATTTTAGGGTAAAGTGTTTCATTGACATGAAGGATCTGAAGATCTTACAGAATGATTCAGAAGTAGGGCTTCTCTCAAACTGTCATCTCTTGTGGGGAGCTGATAATGAAAACGCTTGTTCATTGCCTTTTCTGAAGAGATGGTTTGGTTCAAGATCCCTTGTTCATTCAACACATACTTAGTTTGCATGCCACACCTTCCTTGGAACAAGGCATAGAGGTAAATGAACTTATTCTCTATATTTAAAGAGCTAAAAAAAATCATGGAAACATAAGACCGGTTATGTAGGGTAGTGTAGTATTTTGTGGTAAGGCACCCAGCTCAGCCAGAGGCAAATAGGGTTTAGGAAAGCTTTTGCACGAGTCAGTGTCTTATGTGAGTCCTGGGACCTCCTCCCCAGCGCCCCCTTGCATTACACTGCACAGCCCAGCAAGCACCTGCCGCCGCCCTCCCACCTCCTGCAGTCAACTCCCCAGGCTTGTTGCATGCCCAGCTTCGAGCCTTTCTACCTGCCTGCCTTCTGCTTGAGATGGTGTTTCTTCCAGATATTTTATGATTCATGGAACCTGAATATTACTCCCTCAGTGAGATCTTCCTTGGCCATGTTAAATACAAAGGTTCCCATGCACCCCACTTCATGAGCCCTTTTTCTGCTTTCCTTTTTTCCTTTTAAAATTTACCTACTTATTACTGAGTACCATTCTTGATATTTTATTTTATAAATAAAATAGGATGTCAGTTCCATGGAGGAAGGCATTTTTGTTTTGCTCCCAGAATAGTACCTGGCACATAGTAAACATTTGTTGACTGGTGAAGCAATGAATGAATGAATGGGCTTCCCAGGTGGGCACTAGTGATAAAGAACCTTCCTGCAGTGCAGCAGACATAAAAGATGCAGGTTTGATCTCAGAGTAAGGAAGACCTCCTGGAGGAGGGCATGGCAACCCACTCTAGTACTCTTCCCTAGAGAATCCCATGGACAGAGGAGCCTGGCGGGCTCCAGTCTATAGGATCAGAAGAAAAGTCACTTCAGGATATGACTGAAATGACTTAGCATGAACGTGCAAAAAAATTAATGAGTGAGCTACCATTTGGAATTTCTAAGTGACTGTAGCTTCCTTTATTGTGGGGATTTTTTATCTTTGAATTGTTCAGTTCAGTTCAGTTGTTTCCGACCCTTTGTGACCCCATGAATCACAGCATGCCAGGCCTCCCTGTCCATCACCAACTCCTGGAGTCCACCCAAACTCTTGTCCATCGAGTTGGTGTTGCCATCCAGCCATCTCATCCTCTGTCGTCCCCTTCTCCTCCTACCCCCAATCCCTCCCAGAATGAGAGTCTTTTCCAATGAGTCAACTCTTCGCATGAGGTGGCCAAAGTATTGGAGTTTCAGCTTTAGCATCATTCCTTCCAATGAACACCCAGGACTGGTCTCCTTTAAGATGGACTGGTTGGATCTCCTTGCAGTCCAAGGGACTCTCAAGAGTCTTCTCCAGCACCACAATTCAAAAACATCAATTCTTTGGCTCTCAGCTTTCTTCACAGTCCAACTTTCACATCCATACATGACCACTGGAAAAACCATAGTCTTGACTAGACAGACCTTTGTTGGCAAAGTAATGTCTCTGCTTTTGAATATTCTATCTAGGTTGGTCATAATTTTCCTTCCAAGGAGTAAGCATCTTTTAATTTCATGGCTGCAGTCACCGTCTGCAGTGATTTTGGAGCCCCAAAAAATAAAGTCTGACAGTGTTTCCACTGTTTCCCCATCTATTTCCCATGAAGTGATGGGACCAGATGCCATAATCTTCGTTTCTGAATGTTGAGCCGTAAGCCAAATTTTTCACTTTCCTCTTTCACTTTCATCAAGAGGCTTTTTAGTTCCTCTTCACTTTCTGCCATTAGGGTGGTGTCATCTGCATATCTGAGGTTATTGCTATTTCTCCCGGCAGTCTTGATTCCAGCTTGTGCTTCCTTCAGCCCAGCATTTCTCATGATGTACTCTGCATATAAGTTAAATAAGCAGGTTGACAATATACAGCCTTGAAGTACTGCTTTTCCTATTTGGAACCAGTTTGTTGTTCCATGTCCAGTTCTAACTTTTGCTTCCTAATCTGCATACAGGTTTCTCAAGAGGCAGGTCGGGTGGTCTGGTATTCCCATCTCTTTCAGAATTTTCCACAGTTTATTGTGATCCACATAGTCAAAGGCTTGATCTTCTTTCCAAGTAAATTCTAACTTCTTACTATCGGTAAAAGAAACTTTAGTTTATTTACATTTGGCTTTTAAGTTCAAGATGAATATTTCTTTCTTGAATTTCCCACAGTAGCAACTCTAGTGTCCACACCAGGATATATGTGTTTATTTTGTCCTTCTCTTCAGTTCAGTTGCTCAGTCATGTCCAACTCTTTGCGACCCCATGGACTGCAACATGCCAGGCCTCCATGTCCATCACCAACTCCAAGAGCTTACTCGAACTCTTGTCCATCGAGTCCATGATGCCATCCAGCCGTCTCATCCTCTGTCGGCCCCTTCTCCTCCCGCCTTCACTCTTTCCCAGCATATGGGTCTTTACAAATAGTCATCTCTTCACATCAGGTGGCCAAAGTATTGGAGTTTCAGCTTCATGATCAGTCCTTCCAATGAACACCCAGGACTGATCTCCTTTAAGATGGATTGGTTGGATCTCTTTGCAGTCCAAGGGACCCTCAAGAGTCTTCTCCAACACCACAGTTCAAAAGCATCAATTCTTCAGTGCTCAGCTTTCTTTATAGTCCAACTCTCACATCCATACATGACTACTGGAAAAACCATAGCTTTGACTAGATGGACCTTTGTTGGCAAAGTAATGTCTCTGCTTTTTAATATGTTGTCTAGGTTGGTCATAACTTTTCTTCCAAAAAGTAAGCATCTTTTAATTTCATGGCTGCAGTTACCGTCTGCAATGATTTTGGAGTCCAAGAAAACAAAGTCTGTCACTATTTCTACTGTTTCCCCATCTACCTGCCATGAAGTGATAGGACCAGATGCCATGATCTTGGTTTTCTGAATGTTGAGTTTTAAGCCAACTTTTTCACTCTCCTCTTTCACTTTCATCAAGAGGCTCTTTAGTTCTTCTTCGCTTTCTGCCCATAAGGGTGGTGTCATCTGCATATCTGAGGTTATTGATATTTCTCCCAGCAATCTTGATTCCAGCTTGTGCTTCCTCTAGCCCAGCGTTTCTCCTCTTAGTTGTTTTCAAATTACTGGTTATATCAAAGCTCAGTGAAATAAAGGTGTATGTGAGTTTATGTTGCATGTGTACGTGTATATTATATGCCGTAGTTATTATTTTTAGAAATTCCTAGTTTTAGTTTATGTTCTCTGCATCTATTTACATTTTAAATTTACTTCTACATGTGTTAAGTCTGTGTGTTTTTTTGGTATTCAGTTGTAAATTATTATGTGTGTATTCACTAAACAAAAATATGACCCCCTAAAGGGCATTTGAGAAATTTTCATAAATATATGTATTCAGAGAAAATGAAGCCCAGTGTGTACTGCATTTTTCTGATTTAATTCAAACTGAAAGTGTCTATTATCTTTACTAAAGGTAGCTTTTGAAATATAATTACGGCAGGAGCTGTAGTTATAAAGGCTGATAATTTAGAGGAGAAAATTACTCTGAAATTAAGGGCTATATCCCATGCGAAGGCCTTCTTCCAACCTCTACCCCCTTTAGGAAGCTCTCTTCAAAATGTGAATTTCATCTTTTCAGAAACATGTCAGGGTAAGATTATCTCATATTTCTTTGCTTGCCACATCATCAGTATTTCCATAAGCAAACCCCTAAATCACAAAAAGCAGAACACGCAGAAGTCCAGCCCCACCAGAGGTTGCCTTATTGAGGAGAAGATATATGACAGTGTGTATACTTAGTTTTCTTTTCTTGAACTTCCTAAAGAAGAAATAAATACTTCAGTTGTCTTACAGTCTGCACCACTAAAAGTTATATCTCTGTAAGACAGATTATGCTTTCCATGGTTGGTAAATTGTGAACGAGGCTACTATGAGATTGAATTTACAGTGGTTCATGTATTTTTCTAGCTTGCAGGTTTTTAAAATGTGATATGCATTTAGAATAGTGTACAGGTCATAAGTATAAACTTGTTAGATTTTCACAAACAGAGCACACTCATGTCACCAGATCAGGAAACAGAGTATTCCCAGCTCCCAGAAGCACTTATTGTGCTTCTTTTTAGTCATTTCTCTCTCAACACTCACGTGATTGTTATCCAGACATCTAAACATCATCTATGATGAGGTTGCCTTGCTTTCTTGAACTTTGTGGAAACGAAATAAATCAATATACTTTTTTTTTTTTTTTCAACTTTTTGTTTATGAGACTCTTTCATTTCATTGCAAGAGACTGTAGTTGGGTCACTTGAGTAATGACTAGTTTGAGGCTATCTATTACAAATAATGCTGATACGAATGTATTTGTGTGCAAAATTTGGTGACAGTATGCATTAATTTGGGGGACAAGCTTAGGAGGAAGATGGCAGATTACGGGGCAGGCTCCTGCTTGGCTTGCATAGATAAGGTCAAACAATTTTCAGAGTGGTTGTACTGACAACATTTCAAGTGGTGGTGGTAGGAGAATGCTAGTTGCCAAAACTTGATGTTGACCATGCCAAGTCTTTTTAGTTTGGGCTTTTCAAGTAGCTGTGCAGTGATATTGCCTTCTGGCAATAAATAAATTTTAAATATTTATGATTTATTGGGCTGTGTTGGGTCTTACTTGTGGTCTGCGTGAACTTCATTGCATCACGCGGGATCTTTTGTTATGCTGTCCAGACTCAGTAGTTGCAGCACGTGGGCTCAGCAGTTGTGGTGCACGGGCCTAGTTGCTCCACGGCATGTGGGATCTTAGTTCCCCGACCAGGGTTTGAACCCACGTCCCCTGCATTGCAAGGCGGATTCTTAACACCGGACCCCTGGAGAAGTCTGGATTTAATTTCGTCATCTCTAGTGGCTAGTGCAGTTAACCCCTTGTCCTGTGCTTTGGGGGACAGGACTTTTTGTTCTACTTTTCTGAAGAGCCCAGGCAGGTCTTTTGTGCACTTACTTTCCTTTTGGATCATTACCACGTCAAGAAGTTTTGGTGAGAGATTTTCTCACAATTGAAGTGAATAGCTTATCAATATCTGAAAACCTTAAGAATAAAAGATGAAGATCCTTTAGTAAAAATGATGATTAAATAGTTTTAGAAATCCAAAGATGAGGACATTGTCCCCTGTTTTAAAAATAATTAATGTGAAAGTCTATTCTTTACTAATCTTGACTAACCTTTTATTTTTTTGAACAAAGTTTGGAAGAAAATTCCTTACAGTAGAAGCAGGAAGCATGAGCCCCAGTGTTAAGGCTGTAAATGATCTACTGAAGATGATGCTGTGTTAGTACTTTCATGGATGTTAAAAGGCTCTACTTACATTGATTTTTGAGTGGTCTGACTTCATCTAATTTTCCCAGAAACCTTGTTATTTTTGTGAGCTAATTTGTGCAGTGCAAAGTTGTATAATCTGGTTTAGCAGAAACGCTTATATTTCATTTGAAATTGAAGATGTTTATATATGTACTACTGATTTAAGTTTTTATCTAAATTATAACTGGAACTTTATTTGAGTAACTTTTCAGCTTAATGAAATTTAAGTTAGATTCTGAGAGTACTCCACAGAAAGAAAATAGGTATTAGATCAATCTAACAGATAATATAGAAGGGAATAAATTAAATGAGAAAACAACATTTTGGTATTTCCTGGCTTCTTTTTTCCCCATTGTTAGAGCTATGCATTCAACACTAGAAATGTCTAAAGATAATTTTTACATCAACCCAGAATAGCAACAATATGGGCAACTCTTTTGAATTGTCTCAACCAGGTTTTTAAAGAAATTATATTTCCCTAATTTTCTGAAATCAATTTTCTGTCTGCAGTATAAACTTACTTCTTTTCCATTCCCTCTATGCCAGAAATCCTTACCATGCTTCGAAGTCCAGACCACTTTACTTGTACCTTTCTCTAAGCACTGGTTTCTTTTTGCTTTTTATTTTACTTAGCCATGTACCTACACTATTCGTGTACCTACTTATTTATTAATGTACCTCCTGACCGTAGTAAAAGCTTCTTGAGGATAAGGATTATATTTTGTTTATCAATTTATTTTATCTATAAAATGCTTTATCATTTATACTATATATATATTTATATATATATATTCCAATATATATATCCTTGGAAGGACTGATGATGAAGCTGAAACTCCAATACTTTGGCCACTTGATGCAAAGAACTGACTCACTGGAAAAGACCCTGATGCTCAAAAGATTGAAGGACATAGGAGAAGGGGATGACAGATGATGAGATGCTTGGATGGCATCACCGACTCGATGGACATGAGTTTGAGCAAGCTCCAGAAGTTGGTTATGGACAGAGAAGCTTGGAGTGGCACAGTCCATGGGGTTGCAAAGAGTCGGACATGACTGAGCGACTGAACTGAATTGATTCAATGTTTAATATAGGCCTCATAGCATATTACATACTGAATGAATTCATGAATAGAATATTCAGTAACTTTCATTAAAAAGTAAAGAAAAATTTAACTATTGTCTAAGAGAAATAATCATTTCCAAAAATATCACTTGTCTCTTCCACATTGTAATTTTTTTTTTTTATATTGGGAAATTTAAAATTTTAATAGGGCAAAAGTCTTCTTTATTTTAATGCTTTGCTTAACTAAAAGTTTCTGTCTGCATCTAAAAGCTCTGCTTAAAACATTTACCTAATTTGCTCATTTCGAAACTATAGAAGTCTGGTCTCTAGAAGTTTTTATTCCTGCATTTGCTTAATGAATTTATTTTTATCATTCATTGGTAAGTTCTTATTAGATGATTTATCTTATCTACAAGGTGGTTAAACTCTGACCTTTTTGAAAGGTAACTCAGTAAGATCAGTGGATGATCTGCTTTCCATTTATTTTCTTGGACTGGAATGATGATGGAGCCAAGTTTATTTATTTGTTCAAAACATACTTTTAGAATACCTAATATGTAGTTGGCACTTCTGTGGACACCATGCATTACAGTAGTGGATGATACAGTCTTTGCCTACAGGAAAATTGCATTCTTTGGGGAGATAGGTTATGAATAAAAAGATAACACAAGTGACTTGGCCTCTCTTTTATATAAATTTGTCTGAGAAAACTGCTTATCACTGAAGAGATAACCCAGTGACATAGACTCAGATAAGGGCTGGAAGAAGCCATGTCAACATTTGGAGGAAATGATATCAGGCAATAGGCTTCCCAGGTGGCAGTAGTGGTGAAGAACCTGCCTGCCAGTGCAGGAGGCGCAGGAGACATGGATTTGATCCCTGAGTCGGCAAGATGCCCTGGAGGAGGACATGGCAACCCACTCCAGTGTTCTTGCCTGGAGAATCTCATGGACAGAGGAGCCTGGTGGGCTGCAGTCCATAGGGTTGAACTGAACTGAGAGTAACTTAGCAGAGAAGGCAATGGCACCCCACTCCAGTACTCTTGCCTGGAAAATCCCATGGATGGAGGAACCTGATGGGCTGCAGTCCATGGGGTCGCTAAGACCGAGTGACTTCACTTTGACTTTTTACTTTCATGCACTGGAGAAGGAAATGGCAACCCACTCCACTGTTCTTGCCTGGAGAATCCCAGGGACGGGGGAGCCTGATGGGCTGCCGTCTATGGGGTCACACAGAGTCAGACACGACTGAAGTGCTTAGCAGCAGCAGCAGCAGAGTGACTTAGCACGTGCACAACAAATACCAGATTTTAAGATATAAATAATTGTAACCTGATAATGTTATAATCGACATTTTGTTTGAACAGTAAATAATTCTTCAGGGAGACAAATAATAGCTGAAAACAAAGTCTCATAGGTGGCACACGAGAAATGGAGAAGGAAGATGTCTTCTGTGAATGTATATTCAATTATATATTGAACGCTTATTGTATGAGGCAGTGGGCTCAGAAAAATGAATGTTTCCTACTCTCAAGGAACTCTTAGCTTGGCTGGTGAGAAGAACACAAAAGCAACTGTATGTAATGTAACAAAAACATTTATAGCACAGAGGAAGAAGGGACTAATCTGGCTCCAGTAATTGAGAGAAGGCTTTGCTGTGAAAATGAAGCATTAGTTGGATCATAAAAGAAAGAAAGAAATATGTGCCATATTTGGCACATATTTGTAAATAGTCTTGGCTGTTGTAAATAGTGCTACAGTGAACATTGGGGTCCATGTGTCTTTTTGAATTTTGATTTTCTCAGGGTGTATGCCCAGTAGTGGGATTGCTGGGTCACATGATAGTTTTATTTTTAGATTTTTAAGGAGCCTTCATCCTGTTCTCCAGTGGCTGTATCGATTTACATCCCCAGCAACAGTGCAAGAGGGTTCTCTTTTCTCCACATCCTCTCCAACATGGAAAAATGCTGTATATTAATGCATATATATGAAATCTAGAAAAATGGTTCTGATGAACCTGTTTTCAGGGCAGGAATGGGGATATAGATGGAGAGAAATCTGGGCCCCACACACAGATGGCCTCCTTACAGATGTCCCTGGTCTGCAGCAGTTTTGTGCAAGAGTTGGACCTGACATGGTTAATAATGATGGTGTGCACTGTGAAGGCAAGATTGACTGTGTTGGCTGACCTAAGTGAGGCCAACAAGATGAATTAAATGGGATCCCAAATAGAAAGATGGTTGAAGAATAAGAGAGAGACAGTTAGTAAAGTCAAGAAGGTTCTGAGTAGAAGGAGAAGAAGTGTGCTCCTCCAGGTGGAAGTGCGAGGAACTGATAACAGATATTCTTCTGTGCCTAGCTCCCGCACCTGTTGTATTGTCAGACTTTAGAACAGCTGAGCGTGTCATCAGCTTTCAGTTTCTCAGCTTTAATAATAAATGTTTGAAGCTATGAAATTATTTGACAGAATTTTCAAAGCAAGTTGAGGATAAAGCTAATTAATATAATGGAAGACATTGATTGGCTTAAGTGATGCAAATAAAGATAGGATAGAATCATATTTTAAGTGTATGAAATGAAATAATTTGTAAGACTTTTTGAAATCAATAAAGATCTACACATGGGAAATGATGCTGTTAACTTTAGTTTAATTCATTTGACAGTTTTATACTCATGTTTTTGACATTTGTACTAGTTAAGCAAAATAAATGTTAATAAATCAATGCATGTTGCATTCAGTAGAGTTATTGTGAAGACTGGAGATTGTGGGGGAATTGATGGTTCAGTTTTTCATGCTATACTTGATTGAAGATAATTTCATTTTCATTATAAAGCTAAATTATGTTAACTTTATCGTATATAGTTTTTATGGGAAATTTTATTTATGGGTATTTATGATATATTCTTGGCATTTGTGATGATCTGCATTGCTTTGTTTATTAGCTACTATGCTTGCATGCATGCTCAGTTACGTCTGACTCTTTGTGACCCCCTGAATTGTAGCCCACCTAGCTCCTCTGTCCAAAGAATTTTCCAAGTAAAAATACTGGAGTGGGTTGCCATTTCCTTCTTCAGGGGATCTTCTTGATTCAGGGATTAAACCTGTGCCTCTGTGTCTCCTGCATTGGCAGGCAGATTCTTTAACACTGAGCCACTGGGAAGCCCTTATTAGCTACTACTGTGTGTATTATATTTGTGAATTTTCCATTTTTTAAAGATATGTGTGCCTCTTTTTGGTGAGTGATATTAATGCTATTGGGAACAGGCCCAACTATTGCAATGATCTTGTGTCCTTGTACAACTCCTGGGATATTTAGCAACTTCTCTGTGAGCCATTTGTATATATTCATTGACTTCTAGATTGTATTGACCAATGAAATCATAAAGGTTAACAGGAACACAGGCAAATTCTGGGAAGTATGATTGGTGTACCCGGAGTAGTTGTCATGTTTATGTACTGTCTATAAAAATGCTGAGGGTGTTTGTTTAATTAAAGCTTTGATTAAATAATCAGTGTAGAATCGATCTAAATGATGCAAGGTTCCTGTTGACATCTCTTGCCATCTTTTGCTGCTTTTTTATTTGTCTTTCTGTATGAGAAAAAAGATCAATGAAGCAATTTTTTTTCCTCTTAAAAATGGAGACATACGAATACTTCATAAAGGAAAAGCATTCTTACATACTTTTTGTATTGACAAATTATTTTTTTAATGTGCAATTAAAACTAGGTTTTAATATCTTTTATTTATAGCTCAATAGATACATAAAGCCATCTATGATTTATAAGCCAGGATAAAAACAAATCTACAAAGTCAACCAAGATTGACAAAATTAATTTCATATAGTGAGTAATGTTGAGGTAGAACTGAACGTCTAACTGCAAGGTGCTTATGGTTTGAGTGCTGTGGCCCTGGGTCCTTTGAGTTTTGGCAACCTGTTCTCTGTGATGCCTCAATTCTTCCATCCCGTGTGTGTGTGTGTGTGTGTTGCTTAGTCATGTCTGACTCTTTCCAACCCCACAGACTGCAGCCCACCAGGCCCCCCGTCCATGGGACTCTCCAGGCAAGAACACTGGAGTGGGCTGCCATTTCCTTCTCCAAAAGGAACTATAGAAAGAAAGAAAGTGAAGTTGCATAGTAGTGCTTAAACTTTCATAAAGCCTTTTATTTTTAATTTTTTATTATAAAAAATCATTACATCACCTGGCTTTTACTTAATATGCATGAATTATAAAAAAATTACAAATAAATACAGTGAAATTGCATGAGTGCTTATAAATCCAGAATATGCTTTACATTATTAATTTTTTAAAAATTGTCATCAAAATCATAATACCAGGTTTAAAAATTCTCATAGAGAATTCATGGATGACCATGAGAACGTCTCCATAGACCCCAGGTTGAGAAACAAAACAGTAAATAATTTATTAGACTGAGTAAAAGGAATATAGTTTTAATTAACTTAATGCTACTTAAAAAAATATTTTCCATTGCTCTTTTAACATGGTGTTTATAGCAGTCACACTGTAATTTCTTTTTAAATATTAACTTTGTTTTACATTTTGCTTGTTTACTACTGTATACACAAATATGTAAGGCAGTGATTTTTTATCGTGGTCTTTATGTTCATTGAAGAATATAGCCATATCCAGATAACTTACATGAATTTATATTTAATTGAATGCTCTTTATTAATAGAGCATAGTAGATTCTGTACCTTTTAAACATATAATACATTTGGAAAAATGTGTACATTAACTACATTATACTGTAGTTTTTCTAGAATATCTTTGTAAAGATATGAGAGTGCAAAATTATGAAAAGTGACTTCTCTAATGGTTGAATTCTGTTTTATTGTAGTCCAGGTGGGTTATATGGTAAAAAAGGTAATGAAACTTGCTTTAGGACTTGGAATATTTCCCTTAGAAATGCTCTAGAAAGCATACAGAAAGTAATCAACTTTGACTTGAGCTGTGGTTTAAAAATGCATTTGAGAAGTCTTTAATTGGAATCTGTATAATATTTCTCCACGTGTCTCTGAATGGTGCTTTTCTGAGTGGTGCTTGGGTTCCAGGCTGGCTACCAAACTGTTTAACACACAATTTAGCTGGAAATAGTTTAAGTGCATTAGCAGTGACAAATAATACAGTCAATATGCTTGCAATACTTGTAATTCAGGGATTAAGGGAGGAAAATAAAATGAATGAGAATTTATTGGAAATATTGGTGCTAGAGAAAAAACACATGCAGTTAGAGAAGAGTGTAGAGATAGAGACCAATGAGTTGGTTCTGAGAAGTCTTTCTGGGCAGTTTAAGGAGTTACAGAGGTGGATGTTATTGTGAAGAAGACAAGTGGAGGTGGTCTGTAAGAAGGAGGTTTGCCTAAGGTGGGATAAACAGAGGGTGAACAGTGGAGGGAAAGGGGGCATGGTATGATGTCCTAAGGACAAAAGCAGGATGTTGTGAGCATCAGCTGGAAATGGATCCAGGAGGGGACCCTGGAGTTTGGCTTTTTGGTAGATGGAAGGTGGGGAAAGGGTCAAGATCACATGTAAACTGGGGTTTACAACTTTCGTAGTATCTGTTTTAAACCTCTGGTAGATAATGCAACAAAACCACGTTTACACACAGTCTGCGTATTTAGGCACAGTATCATTTTTTTCTTGTTGTTGGACAAAGAATATGACTTTATTTAAAAAGCCGGCTGACCAAGAAGATGGCAGACAAATGTCTCAACGTTTTAATATCATAGTTTTAAATGGTTCTGTGTGTAGTCACCACCTAAGGGTTCTTCTGTTTTTCTCTCTCAGCTACCCTGCTTAGACTCTTTAACAACGCAGCCCTCTTGCCAATATCCTCACCTGTCTTACCTATTGTTCCATCTCACCTCCATGATGGAACTGCAGAGCTTGATCAACCTAGTTCTTTGCCATCTCCATTTCTGTATCTTAATGTGTTGAATGCATGCTATGTGTGCTAAGTCACTTCAGTTGTGTCTGACTCTGTGCAAACCCATGGACTGTAGCCCACCAGGCTGCTCTGTCTATGGGATTCTCCAGGCAAGAATACTGAAGTGGGTAGCCATTCCCTTCTGCAGAGAATCTTCCTGACCCAGAGATTGAACCCACATCTCTTATGTCTCCTGCATTGGCAGGCAGGTTCTTTACCGCTGGCGCCACCTGGGAAGCCCACCTCGCTTGAAAACTCTTGAAGAAAAATGTCCTAACTGCAGATATGGGTTTACTACAAATTCATCATCCCCAGTATCCATTGGGATTTCAGTGCTATATCTTTTTTCCTTTAGCATTTCTTTGATAAGTTTTGTCTTCTGCCCTCCAAAGCCTACTTTAAACCTTTGACTATCCCATTTCCATGCCTCAAGCTGAACAGGGAACTTTGATTCAAGCCTGGCAAACAATTTTGTGGGTAAAATCATTTGCCAACCAGTTATTAGAACCCAAACCTGAACCCGTTCTTCCTTTCCTACCATTACTTCTTGCATCCTTCAACCATCATTCCCTATATGGTCTACACGAAGTATTTCTCAAATCGTATCATTTATTTTTATCACCACTGTCACAGCCCTAGATCTTGCAAAAATAATTGCATTGTAAGGATAAGGAAAGTGTCTACTTCTACAGAGATCTTAACCTGAATATAAATCTAACTTAACAAAGCTTAGCAAGGTTCTAAAAGATACATGGTACTGAATCTCTATATCTTTCCAAGTCATCTGACAACATTCTTCACCCTGAATTCTTGCTCTGTCTGTTCTGAACTGCTTTACTTTCTCAGACAAATGCTTAATCAAAAATAGCAAATTTCCTGAGGATTAGGAATTTTTGCAGAAACTATCAAGTGAGGAAAAGCAGAAGGAAGTCATTATTACTCAACCATTGATGCCCTGAGTGAAAAGATGTTAAAATGATAAAAAGTGGAAGCAATCCTTAATTATTCTTTTCTATATAGTTTCTTTCCTTTTAATTATACATACAGTAGTCATGACATGAGTAAGTGATAGGCGTCAATTACATTTTCTATTCTTTTAGACCTTGGACTTCTCCTTGATGGAGGATTATTTTCTCTGTCAACAATGGCCTGGCTGAAATAGAAGTACTATTTAAAAATGAACGAGATGTCCTTTTGATGATCTGCTTGTAAATCACAGCATATCAATATTAAAGAAACAGAGAACACATTCCTTACCAAGTCTCTGAGCAACATGGGTAGAAAAGGGTAGGATTGAACTAATTTTCTGTGAAATACAGTCTGAAAATCACATTAGTCTTGAAAGCACACAGATTATTGAAATTGTGGTTATTTTGAGCCTGAACTAAATAGATTAAACAATTCTGCATTTCATTCTGCTTGCAAATACACAGCCTTAAAATGACCAAATATTGATTGAAACCCACTTGTGAAGGAAGTTGGAAATGAGAAAAATGATTACTCTCAGGAATGATATTTATTCCTTCATTTGGGGAAAACTATTTGAGAAGAAATGTGTTAGTATATATTTTCTAGTTCATTATCAGATAACTGTTTTGAACATAAGATACTACTTTATATTCTTTTCTAAAACTCAATCGAATTCCATTTTAAAATATGAATACATATTCTTTGTTTTAGATAGTAATAATACATTTTACTCTTGAATATAAATGGTATAGTTTTATCTTTTGCAGAAAGGTTGATTTCTCTTAATTAACGTCACATCATCTCTACTTTACTGAAAGGCATAGCTCACAATTGAATGGACTTAATATAGCATCCTATTTAAAAGAGAATTATCTCAATGTCATATCCAATAAGTAGTCACTGTCTTAAAAAGTTACTTGTGTAGAAACTTCTTATGTTAGATGAAAATATTTGCATTCCTGAAAGGTTCCTTGCAAATAGTGTTAGTATTATTTCACATCTTAAGCAGTTTTGATGTAATTTATTATTTTCACAGATATACTTATTTACCTGGATGTGTGGTTGGTGCATGACCGAAAGAAGAGACAATTCATTAGAGATAAATTTTTACCTTCTTGGTGGCTCTCTATGCATGCAAAAGTAAAGAAAAAGCAAAAACATGTCTGTGTGATGTGTGTGTACAAAATATGTGATTAGTTATATGTTTAAAAGTAAAATATTGGTACTTTAGGTACTTAACTCTTTCTGTGCGAAATTAAGTATAGTCTGAAGAGCAGGTCATTCATATCCAAGTTGAGTAAACTGTTTCTTCAGATATTATAATTAATATTTTTTTTTTGGTAAAGAGCCCCTTTTTTAATAGTAATTTTATTTATTCATTTTGGTTGTGCGTGGGCTTTTCTCTAGTTGGGACTTCTCCTGAGTTGTGGTCCGCAGGCTTCCCTTGCAGAGCACAGGCTCGGGGCGCACAGGCTTCAGTAGTTGTGGCCCCCAGGCTCTAGAGCACAGGATCAGTAGCTGTGGTACATGGGCTTAGTTGCTCTGCAGCATGTTGGATCTTTCCAGATCAGGGTCGAACCCATGTCTCCTGTATTGGCAGGCAGATTCTTTACCACTGCGCCACTAGGGAAGCCCCTATAATTGATTTTTAAGCTATTTACAGTTTCTGATATTGATTCAAGCAGGGTTCGCAGAGTAACATCATTGCTGTTTAGAAATATGCTTTCTCTTTTCTTCTCTTTCATATAATTTTCTTTGATAGGGCCCTAAGGTTGCCTCTGATTGTTACCTTCTTGCTATAATTTGGACAACTATGCTTTCTTTGTGTTACAAACAAGGATTTTCCTTAGATGGACACACGGGTGGTTTGTGAAGCAAGTGCTGATACTCTATGGAACATAATCTTTGATCAGTTTTGACTAATGTTTATATTTGTGTTGTGGGAATATCTTTTCATGAAACATTCTCAAATGCTTTCATATTAATAAATCCCATTTTTATGAGCTAATATTTTATTTTTCATGAGTGTATTTATTAGAAGTCTTGAAACCTATTTCCCCATTCATTTTCAAATTTATAAAAATTAATTATATTTATTTTATAATTTACAAGTAACGGTGGAAAATTTTGCTGGAGTAACATTTAGTCCCAAAAAGTACTGAAAAAAGTATTTTCTTTATTGATCATATAAAATGGCATATCTTCCTAGCAACTTAAGTGTGATTAGTATAGCATCTAAACATTGAGGAGTAGCTGCCTGGAGGGAGGTTAACAAGGCCAAATGTGCACCATCTAGTGGTGACACAGGCATAGTGCAGCTTACTTTGACTGAAGATAGTCTTCCAGGGCTGTGGTTAACAACTCGGATGTCTGCAGAAACCCGGCAGGTAGTATGTATGAGCGAGAAGACAATGGCACCCCACTCCAGTACTCTTGCCTGGAAAATCCCATGGACGGAGGAGCCTGGTAGGCTGCAGTCCATGGGGTCGCTAGGAGTCGGACACGACTGAGCGACTTCACTTTCACTTTTCACTTTCCTGCATTGGAGAAGGAAACGGCAACCCACTCCAGTGTTCTTGCCTGGAGAATCCCAGGGAGGGGGGAGCCTGGTGGGCTGCCGTCTCTGGGGTCGCACAGAGTCGGACACGACTGAAGCGACTTAGCAGCAGCAGCAGCAGTATATATGAGAGA
The DNA here is from genome assembly GCA_006410635.1 of Cephalophus harveyi. NCBI lineage: Eukaryota > Metazoa > Chordata > Mammalia > Artiodactyla > Bovidae > Cephalophus > Cephalophus harveyi. Next base: position 18,421 of record SJYT01008052.1, read on the forward strand.
AATGGGAGAAAAATCAGTTATCCATCAGTTATCACATCTCTGTGGGCTTCTCTGGTGACCCAATGGTAAAGAATCCACCTGCCACTGCAGGATACATGGGTTCAATTCCTAGGTTGGGGAAGATCCCCTGGAGAAGGAAATGACAACCCAGTCCAGTATTCTTGCCTGGGAGATCCCATGGACTGAGGAGCTTGGCAGACTACAGTGCCCCGGGAGTCGCAAAGCGTCAGACACGCCTTAGTGACTAAGCAACAACAAAACTCACATCTCTTTAATTATGGAGCTGTGGTGTAAGCACATGACAAAATAAACAGGCTGCAGGGGAATATATTTTAAACTGAGAAGGAAAGAACAATGCAAGCTCTGTTATGAATAGCGCTAGGGAATGGCAAGTTCATGGCAAACCCAGCAGCTGATCTTTGTGTTCAGTTGATTGTTGTCATTCAAGACCACAGAACCACTGCGACTAGACCTTCCAGTTTTTTAAGAGAACCTGGAAATCTGAATTTGCGTATGAAATCATCTGGTTTTAATATGTTGGCTCTTTGTCTTTTTTAGGTGTGACATGACCTCACCTTAAATACATCTTGGGGCTACATTTAGCCATTGTGAGATCTTTTCTTTTTTTTTAAAAAAAAGCTGAATTTATTGATTTTCATTTCTTTAAGAGGACAGAAAAATTTTAGACATCTTCCAGCAATGTTGTGAAGTGAGACTGGATTTTAAAGTTACTGAATCACTGCTGGATTGGGTTTTGGTTGAAAATTCTTTTTATTCAACACTATTTAAGATGCCAAGACTATAGCTGTGGATAGGACAAACTCTTCTCGTTGGTCTCCCAATGCTGCACCTTAAGTGGAACACCCAGTAATGCGATCCCAGAGAGTGGCCACTTTCTGCAGGGTTTACAGTGAGATGTTTGGATATAACTTTTCAGTGTTACCTTGGTTCTTGAATTCCATTAGGAATTTAAGTTCATGGTTGATGTTACTTTGATTTATTTTTCTTATAACTTCCTACTGGGCAACTTGGGGTTCTTAAAAAATAGCACAAAATTAGAGTTTGCAGTACAGGGCAGGATGAAACACTGAGATAGCTGTTTGTTACTTTCTGTATTTCCCCAGAGCCCTTAACCTTGACCACAGCTTTTGCCATCTGCACAGAGGAAGTAAATAGAGAGAAAAAGGAAGAATGATCAGGATTCTGAATCCTTTGAACTTGTTCAAAAAGTAGGAGAGGCAGAGTGAAATGAGAGGAGCCACTAATAGCGGTGTGGCCTAACTCCTTCTCCCAGGCTGCCTCTGTCCACTCTTTTAAACGTCCCGTTTAAAGGCAAGCATAGTCCTTCCATTTGCCCAACGGATCCCTACCACCCCTTAAGTTCTCTGACCTGATATGTGACTACTTTCTCATTTGTTCTTTCTGTTCCACAATCACATCACATGTGATCCCTTTTACACCACCGTACGGGTGTCCTGTCTGCCTGAAATAGTATACCCACAGATAGCCACCTATTCTTGACCTCCTACATGTCGTTGCTCAAGTGTTGCTTTCTTTTGTCTGTCCTGACTGTCCCATTGAGAATTGTATCCCCTGTATCCCAATCCCCTCTGGTTTGCTCTACTCCCCCCAGCAAATAGCACTCAGTACCTTTTAATGTAATATATGATTATTATGTTTATTTCATGTCCTCTGTTAAAACAAACATAAGTACCCTGGGGGGTAGAGAACTTTGTCTTGTTTGTTTACTGATGTGTCAGAAAACAATGTGTGTGTTGTATGGAAACTCAATATATATTTTTTAGGTGAAAGAATGTTGAAGTTCTTGTTCACTTAAATCTGTGCATACTTCCTACAGTCTGCTGCAATGGAAAGCTTTCTTGCAAAAAACTATATCATGTGTAGGCTTATGATCTATTTTGTCTTTGGACTTGGACTTGAGTGTGTGTTCTGTCGTGCCCAACTCTTTGCGACCTCATGTACTTTAGCCTGCCAGCCACCTCTGTCCATGGAATTTTCCAAGCAAGAATACAGGAGCGGGTTGCCATTTTCTTTTCCAGGGGATCTTCCCTACCCAGAGATCGAAGCTGTGTCTCTTTGTGTCTCCTGCATTGGCAGATGGGCTCTTTAACAGCTGAGCCACCAGGAAAAACCCGTTTTTGTCTTTATTACTAGAAATACATGTTAAGATGAAAGAAATATTTGTTTGTTTGGGTCCTAAATGCATGTTAGAAGTAAAAAAAAAAGTTTGAATGTTTGCTGTTAATATAGAGGACAGTCACTTTGTATAGCTAACTAGTATTAGAAACTGCAAAGAAAAAATACTTGGTTTTAGGGCAACAGAAAGAACCAAGAATATGAGGTCAAAAGGCCTGTAATGGATCCTGGTTACACCTAAGGTTAGCTATTTATTATTTCTGAGTGTCAGTTACCTTTTCTTTAAAATAGGCATAATAATAATAATAGAATCTGTCTTATTTACCTTATAAATGCTTTATGATATGTTTTCCCTGTTAACCCATGCTTGTTTCCTTAAACAATTAACCCAACATATATCTGAATTTGAGACTCGTTTATTTATCTGTTCGCTTGACAGATCACCCTTTAACATGCAAGTTCCACAGGGAAAAGCCTGTGTCTTTGTTTTTTTGGTATTGTTTTCCCAACCTTAAACGCAATGGCATATGATAGTTGTTCAGTAAAAATACTGTTGAATGAATAATTAAGCAAATTTAAGCCATGAAATTCATGTGGCATACTAATAATAAATCGGCTTGTAGTCAAGTGGAGAATCCCAAGGACAGGGGAGCCTGGTGGGCTGCTGTCTATGGGGTCGCACAGAGTCGGACACGACTGAAGTGACTTAGCAGCAGCAGCAGCAGTCAAGTGAAGTGAAAGTTGCTCAGTCGTGTCCGACTCTGTGACCCTATGGACTATACAGTCCATGGAATTCTCTAGGCCAGAATACTGGAGTGGGTAGCTTTTGCCTTCTCCAGGGGATCATCCCAACCCAGGGATCGAACCCAGGTTTCCCACATTGCAGGCAGATTCTTTACCAGCTGAGCCACAAGGGAACCCCAAGAATACTGGAGTGGGTGGTCTATCCCTTCTGCAGTGGATCTTCCTGACCCAGGAATCGAACCGGATTCTCCTGCATGGCAGGCGGATTCTTTACCAGCTGAGCTATCAGGAAAGCCCTGTAGTCTATTACAATAGTCCAAATGTTTGTTGTTATTGTCACCATCTAAACTCTCATCATCATCATCAATATGTATTACTCACGCTTCTATAATCCACTGCCAATGGGGTAAGTGTTTTCTAGGGTTACTCCTATAACTTACAAGTTCAGTGAATTAATACAGAGAACACTTTGCTGATCTGATGATATTGTTACAGGTCTCTAAGCTGGCTGGTGTTTTGGTCAAGCATGGTGTCAAGAAGGGTGACACCGTGGTTATCTACATGCCCATGATCCCACAGGCGATGTATGCCATGCTGGCGTGTGCCAGGATAGGAGCCATCCACAGTCTCATATTTGGGGGATTTGCATCCAAAGAACTAAGCACTCGCATTGATCATGCAAAGGTAAGGGCTTTGTTTGGAGAAATCAAGCAATAACCACATATAGTACAGCTGTGTTCATCTGCAAATGAACCATGCAAGAGTGATTGTGTTTATTAGATCCTTTTATCAAATGAGATAAAGTTGACTTTTTACTTGGCATACACTATTAACCAAAATTTTATTTTTGAGTCAGTCCTATGTGAAAGATATCATTCCATCAGCCGATGAATGGATAAGAAAGCTGTGGTACATATACGCAATGGAGTATTACTCAGCCATTAAAAAGAATTCATTTGAATCAGTTCTAATGAGATGGATGAAACTGGAACCTATTATACAGAGTGAAGTAAGCCAGAAAGAAAAACACCAATACAGTATACTGACACATATATATGGAATTTAGAAAGATGGCAGTGATGACCCTGTATGTGAGACAGCAAAAGAGACACAAATGTATAGAAAGGACTTTTGGACTCTGTGGGAGAGGGAGAGGGTGGGATGATTTGGGAGAATGGCATTGAAACGTGTATACTATCATGTAAGAACGAAGCACAAGCCTATGTTCGATACAGGATACAGGATGCTTGGGGCTGGTGCACGGGGATGATCCAGAGAGATGATGTGGGGTGGGAGGTGGGAGGGGGATTCGGGATTGGGAGCTAATATACACCCATGGTGGATTCATGTCAATGTATGGCAAAACCAATACGGTATTGTAAAGTAAAATAAAGTAAAAATAAAATTACCCATGGAGGATTCATGTCAATGTATGGCAAAACCAATACGGTATTGTAAAGTAAAATAAAGTAAAAATAAAATTAAAAAAAATAATAATAAAAAACATAAAAATCCTTACAAATATTAAAAAAAATAAATAAAATAAATACAGTGAAGAGTATGACATATAAGGTGCAAGTCTTTCAAGTTAACTTGCCATTTACATTTGGATGTATAAGACATTTAAGAAAAATAATAACTAATATGCTTATTCAGCATATATTTATTAAGCTTCCACTCTGCTGCTGCTGCTGCTGCTAAGTCACTTCAGTCGTGTCCGACTCTATGCGACCCCACAGATGGCAGCCCACTGGGCTCCGCCGTCTCTGGGATTCTCCAGGCAAGAACGCTGGAGTGGGTTGCCATTTCCTTCTCCAATGCATGAAAGTGAAAAGTGAAAGTGAAAGCGACCCCATGGACTGCAGCCCACCAGGCTCCTCCGTCCATGGGAGTTTCCAGGCAAGAGTACTGGAGTGGGATGCCATTGCCTTCTCCAAGCTTCCACTCTATGTCTGGTATTCTCCTTGGAACTGGTTAATAAATGATACTTATCACATGGATGGGGCACATGACTAGTTTTATAACCTATATATTTCCACGAATGGTGGTATATATAGCATAGTGGTTAAGAGGGAATGTCAGGGACGGGCGAAGTTATACATGTAGATGGGGTACCGACGTCACAAACTTGAAAGGCTGTTGTGAAATATCATTGAGATATTGAATTTGAAACTCTTAACATGGTGTCTGGCATATAGTACCCATTAAAAAAAGATGAGCTGTTATTATTCTATGAATTTAGAGCAGGGATTAGCAAACTTCTTTCTGTAAGTTACGGGTTAGTAAATATTTTAGGCATTGTGGATCACATGTAAGCTTCTGTCTAAACTATGGAGCTGTGCTGTTGCAGCACTTAAGCACCTCAGAAGTGAAGGGCATGCAGTGTCCCAACAATACTATACAGAATGTAATTTGGGCAGGACTGGGCTCTGAATCATAGTTTTCAGACGCCTAATCTAGAGACAGGAATGATATCTCTTAGTTGGGGTGGCTGAAGAAGGCTTCCGGAAAGAGGTGAGATTTGAGTTATATAATATCTTGGTTATGATTCAGCTAGTTGGAAAGAATGATGTAGTTGGATCCAAAAGGTGAGCAAAAGAATTAGAGGCTAGCAGTAGAGGCAGGAAAGGGTACAATCCTTTTGAAGGACAGCAAATAGATCAAGGTGATTGAAGAGGAAGAGAGGGTGAGCTTGCAAAGGCAGTTTCTGTCTCAGTTGCATCCTGTAGATACTGACCAGTCAAGTTTTTGAGCAGGGGACTGTCATGTTTTGAGCAGTGTTAGAGGAGGCAAGTCTGGCAAGATGGTGTGAGTGGGAGAAAGGCTGGAATGGGAACCTTTGGTTGCTGGTCTCTTTGTGAATCACTGGCCAGTGAACGATGTGCAGGAGAGGAACAGCAGTGGGAAGGTTAAAGAAGGACTGTCATTTTGGGAGTAGGAGGTGATTGATCTGGAGAGTTTTATAAGCCCAGGATGAGACATTCTTAACAAAAAGGGGACTAATATATACTGAGGGTCCCCTGAGTGCTAGGCAGGGTATGAGGTTTTACATATGTGACTTCATCTGGTAATAAATAGATCAGTTATTTGAACTAGGAAGCTGGTTTGCACACAAGTTGGCTGGATTTTTTTTTTTTCCTCTCTCCTTTTAAAAACATGTTGAGTTAGTCCTTTGACTTCCCTGGTCGTGAGGATGGTAAGGCATCTGCCTACGATGTGGGAGACCTGGGTTTGATCCCTGGGTCAGGGAAGATCCCCTGGAGAAGGAAATGGCACCCCACTCCAGTACTCTTGCTTGGAAAATCCCGTGGACGGAGGATCCTGGTAGGCTACAGTCCATGGGGTCGCAAAGAGTCGGACTGAGCGACTTCGCTTTCACTTTCTTTAGTCCTTTAAAGGGAAGTCTAGGGGGAAATGTGTCACTGATCTGCAAATCAATGGGCAGTTGGAGACTTCTCTAGTTTTTTAGCTACAGAAATTCTTAAACAGCATTTGGGCATTTGGGTTGGAAAGATCTCCTGGAGAAAGGAATGGCTACCCTCTCCAATATTCTTGCCTGGAGAATTTCATGGGCAGAGAAGCCTGGCAGGTTACAGATCATGGGATCAAAAGAGTCAGACACAGCTGAGCAACTAACACATGAGATACACTGTTTTTTATAAAAAGCTTTTATATGACATGGGGAAAAAACATATACACACACACACGTAATAAGAATTCATAAAACTTATGCTGCATCACTGGCATTTTTCATTCATAACAACACACACACACACACACACACGTACCCTAATCTTGTTAAGGAGTTTAGGCAAGAAGTCTGTGTTCTTACGGACAAGACTTTTGAGCAGGTCAAATTAATGATGAGAAGATGGAGATAGCAATACATAGCTGAGATATTTGAATATCGTTAATATTTGAAACCAGGAATGATTTTGATGTCATGATTTTCAACTAAATAGCTTGAGAAGAGTTTTATTTTAATAGATGAAGATGGGAAGAATGTATTCTGATTGAGATGGAATAAAACCTGCAATAAAAGGCTATTAATAGAAATGCAAAAAGGATGATTTTCTAGAGGAAGAATCTAATTTTGACTTTATTAACTTATTCAAGTTTTGATATATTCTATACATGTTTTTAATTTGATGTGTAACTTTCATTTATTCAGAATTCTAATTGTAGGGAGTGTTATCTAGAGTTATTTTTATACATATTACAGATGTTAATATGTGAATTATATTCAAACATCTGACCTTTAAAAATATAATAAAAGGATACCTGATTTACTTTTTCATTTTTTTCCTTTTCTTTTTTTTTGCTTTTAAAAGGCAGCTTGAAATAGTGGAAAGAGGAACGTTTTGAAATCAATCAGAACTGGCCCTCTTTCTGATTCCACCACTTATAAGCTGGGGCTCACTGTTCCGCTGGCACTGGGCCTCAGTTCTGCGAATACTGAATGATATTGAAAACTCGAAAGTGCTATATATGCATATATTTGGCACAATATAAACCTTCCCTAGAGGAAACATTGTAACCAGAAATCAAAATTCAGGAATGGATGCACCTTCTGGGATTGATTTTTCTGTCTCCTGAATAATTTATCTGTCTCCTTTGCTTTGGATTTCTCTGTGAAGAAGCAGTGTACTTAAAAGAACAAAGGCATGTTTGTTTTGTAAATTACTGAGAATTTTGGTTCCATGCCACAAGTATTTTGTCGAGAGCTTATGTTATGACAAACGTTGTACCAGGCATAGGAGACTGGGAGATTCTGGGGCCCAGATGTCCATGGAGAGCTCCCTGTGCAGAGGTGGGGACGAAGGAGCACCCTGACTCTACATGGATATCTGAGGCCTGCTCAGAAGCTACCCAGGAGGGAAGACAGCCTGAATCTTTCGGCTCCACCTGCGCATATCTTGAAGGATGACTAGCCAATTGTCAGGCAAAGAGAGTGCCAAGTGTGTCCTTAATGACAAGAGCAGACTTGGACTCTGTGGGACTTGAAACTTAAATTGTTTGAGGGCCCTTTTAAGAAACATGACAAATTTATAATAAAATTTTGTGAAAATGAGTATGCATTTGAAATGAGAAAGAATCATAAAAGGTATTAGAGATTCCAGTCTCTTCCTTCTGAGGTCACTTCAAGTGTTTAAGCAGAGATGCTTATATGACAAACCTTAGAAATGCTTATTGGTAGTAGTCAGGCTGGGTCTCTCCCCTCGAAGAAATGCTACAGCTTCAGTACCCACCAGCTGTTATGTGGGCGTATGCAAGTGAGGGGACTCTAAGCTTCCATTTCACTGGTTCATGGCAAATTTACATCTACCTGGCTTAATGAATTTTTTGGAAAGTATTTTTTTAACAGCTCCTGTTTGTTGGCCAAAAGCATCATTGAATGTGGAATTCTGAACAGGTAAGTGAGATTATGTGGAAGTGGTTAGGGCTATAATGTTTAAAAATAAATAGTTTCTTGGTTTTCAGGCCATTTATTCAAGAGAGAACAGAATCAAACATTTCTTTAGAAGTGTTAAATTGCCAGCCTATACCTGAAATATTGTGGTCACCTTAGCTAGGATGGTTCAGCTCTGTCGTTTGTCTGTTTTCCATTGTAGCCCAAGCTGGTTATTACAGCATCATTTGGCATTGAACCTGGAAGGAAGGTAGAATACATACCGCTTGTAGAAGAAGCGCTGAGAATAGGACAACACAAGCCAGATAAAGTTCTCAGCTATAATCGTCCAAATACGGTAATCTGAAGATTGAATTTGGTTCTTGCTTATGCTGGTGTGCTAAGGATGATTCTTGTTGACTATCTGACAGGAGCACTTGATTTATAAACTCTTAAGTATCCTTTATGAATGTCACTATTTGGGGCAAAAAACAATGATATTTTCTGTCTTTATAAAAAACTAAAAAGAAAAAGATTGAAACATAGAAATATCTGTAATATTAATGAATTGGACCCAATGAATATTCTATTGTGGTGTCCCTTATTAATTTACACTATAACTTTAATAATAATACAGTTAACCCAATGCAGGGTTAAGGACGTCAGCCCCCGGCCAGTTGAAAATCTGCTTATAACTTTTGACTCTCCCATGAATTTAACTAATAGCCTGTTGTTGAAAGTAGGCTAGAGAAAAGAACTGTATTCTGAATCATATTTATCCTTATTGTAAGTTTATGTCTGTTTATAAGATGAATTGTCTATTAGTACCTGCATCAATATTGTCTTATATCATACAAAACACTGCAGATGTACTATATATTACAACACTAGACATCAAAAATGAAAAGATAATGTGAGAAAGAAATTCATATTTAGTTACAGATGTAATGATTCATGCATTCATAGCAAAGAAGCAACAATACAATTGCTTCATGATAGCCCAGCCTATACAGTAATGAATGAAATATGCAGTTTTTATGGCATATGGCATGACCTTATAGTCATATTCATACTAAAATTTTGGAAACATTGTTAAATTAAAAAAAAATCACTTCCCTGTGATGATAGGCTGATACCCAGTTTCTCTAAGTACCAGAGAAAGCGGTATACTGTACAGTAATGTAATTGTAAGTTAGGAAACAGTAGGAAAACTAATTTTATATTAAATATCACTTACTTCATGCCTATATAAAGACAAACTAGTACCTCCACATATGTATTCATGACATAACTTTTTCTTAACTTGTTTGATATTTCTAAGTAGTATGGTTCATCTGAGAGTTTTTCAAATTGCTATAAATCTTCAAAAATTTTTCCAACATATTTACTGAAAAAAATCTACATGTGAGTGATCCCTTGCTGTTCAAACCTGTATTATTCAAGGTTCAACTATACTAGAAACATTTACTGACAGCTTACCATATAACTTTTAAGACACTCCATTCATGGATAATTTTTTAAAAACTTCCTGATAACTTTATGAGCTTGGCATTATTCCTGTTTTAAAGAAGAGGAGTCCAGGAAAAAAGAGATAAAGTAACTTGTCCAGCTAGCGTCAGGGTCATGATCTGAATGCATGCATTCTGACAGTATGCTTCATCTCTCAGCTACCTAGTCCTGTGTTGAGGTATGATTAATTTCTTTTTAAAATGTCTTTTAAAAACGTTAGAACAAGTAATCAGTCTGGAAATAAAAACTATGTTCAGGAAAACAAAATATGAATATTCTAAACAGATAAATTATCTGTGATCCATGAAGGAAGAAGAAAAAGCAGTATAACACATAAATGACTGTATTACAATGCTTTTCCTAGTAAATTTGCCCAAATAATCAGCTTATTTCTACATCCCAAGCTAGGTCTCCAGCTATTTATAGTTAAACTGACTTGGGTTTCTAGCAGATTAAAATTTTTTACAGAAGGAAAATTGCAAGTGTGCAAAGAATCATGCATAATTTGTAGAACTCTTACGAGGTTATCTGTGGAAAATGCTTAAATGACAAGATTAAGAACAGAGAGCATTAGAGCTCTCTCACTTTGATTACCACCTAGAAGTCCCATCACCACATTACAGTCCAGTCTAGTTTGAGTAGTCTGTGGTTCCTCAGGAAAGGCTGCACTCAGTGATTTTAATATTTTCAATGTTTTGAAGGAGAATTTTAAATTTCTTTCAGATGACGTCCAGCATGTTTTTAAGAAAAGCTTGTTGCTGTTGAGTCAGGGAGTGTAAAGTCAGTAATACAGAAGGCTTTGAGTAAGAAAAGGTTAGGGGAATGGTAGGAACACAATAACACAAGTGTTCAGTGTGTGGGTATGCTATTCACATGTGTATGAATTCATGCAGAATTTACAAAGAACCTAAGGCTAGGCCCAAAGTACTTTCAGATATTCTTTATTCAATTCTTACACTCTTGTAAACCAGTAAGTGAAGTTCACTTGCTCAGTTGTGTCCAACTCTTTACGACCCCGTGGACCATAGCCCGCCAGGCTCCTCTGTCCATGGGATTCTCCAGGCAAGAATACTGGAGTGGGTCCCCATTTCCTTCTCCAGGGGATCTTCCCAACCCAGGGATCGAACCCAAGTCTCCCGCATGGCAGGCAGATGCTTTATCCTCTGAGCCACCATAAACCAGTAAAGTAGATGTTATTACTGGCCCAATTTTACAGATGAAAAAACTGAGTCTTGGACAGATCACACCACAAAGGCACAGCCAAGAAGTGGTAGAGCCAAGATTTAAACTCAATTTAGTGACTTTTAACCAATAAGATATATGCTGTGGATATGGATATGGATATGTTTCCAATCAGGTTTTTCTCAAGCATATATCATCTTTTACCTTTTTAATTACTAATATTTGCATACATCTCTATTTAACATTCATTGTAGGCACTCAGATTATTATTATTAATTTTTGAGATATAATTTAATACATTAAGATAGATCATAAGAGTACATTTTGATGCATTTTCAAAATTGCATGCACCTGTATAACTCCATCCAAATCAAGATAGAGAATTTTTCCATATTTGTCCCTTTTTCCAGTCAACAATTCCCCATTCCTAGAGGTACATGCTTTCTGATTTGTATTGTCATAGATTTTTTGTTGTTGTTGCTTCATTCCCAAGCTTCAAACAGATGGAATCATAACATGCATAGACTCTTATGTCTCCCTTCTTTTGTTCAGTATAATGTTCTTAAGATACACTTCTTGTGTGTCATGTATCAATAGTTCATTGTTTTTACTTTTGAGTAGTATTTCATAGCATGAATATATAAAAATTGTTTTTCTATCCTTCTATTTATAGAGATTTGGGTTATTTCCACTTTGGAGCTGTTATGACTATAGCTGCTATGAACATTCTTAATCAGGGCCGTGTGTGGATCATGTGTTTCCATTTCTCTTAAGTAAATATCTAAAGCTAGTATTGCTGATTCATATAGTAGATGTATATTTGACTTTACTAAGAACTTTTGACACAATTTTACATAGTGGACATAATCATTTTACTATTCCAGGAGAAAATTATGAGAGTTCCAGTTGCTCATTTTCTTTATCGTTTGATATTTTATCAAAATCTACTTTGATATATAACTATTTAATCTTGTACTTTCTGTTGCATGATGTAACTTTTTCCCATGTCTTTCTTTTTAACAATAATGTGTTTGTATTTTTGAAAAAAAACTCTCATAGATAACATTTTGGGATCTTAATTTTTTCATCCAGTCTGACCATCTCTGCCTTTTAAATAAAATATTAATATTAAATCCGTGTACATTTGATTAAAAAGGATGATAGCCTTCTCTTTCCTCTTTAGGTACAGATCCACTGTCACTTTCCCCCCTCCAATAACTAGCTCCCTTTCTCCCTCTCCTTATTTTTCCTGAGACCTTTCCTCTGTTTTGACTTTCCTTTATTTCAGTTGGATGTCTCTTGTCCTTCATATCTGACCTTCTGTTGAGGCAATAATTAAGCCCAGTGGATTGGCTTTGCCTTGAGTTTAGAAAAGATACAAATTATGAGGCTCGGTGATGCATCTCATAACTAGGATTGATTTTTTGCCAGAGGAGATAAAAACCTGGCTGCCACTCCTAAGCCTCAGGGAGGCTGTGACGGCTCAATTGGTAGGTCACATCAGTTACCTGTTGTGCTCCCCCAGGACTGCCTTTTAAGAGTGATAACAACTAGGAGGGATATGTCTATAGAAGTAAATGCATGTGTGAAAAGGCTAATGTTGATTTTTCCCCTGTCTTCCTCTCATTAGTTCTTCTTTAAACATGCCTGTATTTCTTAGCCTGAAAAATAACCCTTCATTCAAATCCTCATTTCATTTGAACTGCAGTTATTTTTGTGATTACTCAGTTGACATTTTTTATTACACATGTGATGACTTTTTTTATAGGTCTGTAACTGTGATGCCCTAGGCTTGATAATTTGAATTGAGTTGTGTTTATCTGATGCATAAAAACAAATGGAAATGGAAATATACAGTTTGATCACAGTTAATTATATTTATTTATCTAAATGGTGCCTCCAGGACACATCCACGGTGGGGCTGGAAAAATCAGTTGGGCCTAAAACTTCCCCTTCTTGAAGGTCAATTCAGATTATTGTCTATCAATGTGCTTATTCATATAGGCATTTTATTTGTGATACTATTAATATATTGAAGTATCAGTTTGTAATTGTATCCATTTAAATATATGACCATTTTTTTTTTACAACCCCAATCAATAAATTAAGGCACCAGAGAAGCAGAAGTGACCTGGCTTTTAAAAATCTGTCAGTGTCTCTGAATTTGGTTGAGGGATTACCTGGATGAAGTATAATGTTACATATGTTCTCTAGGTGGTGAACTTATTTTCAGTGAGGACTGTGTAGTCTTGCCTTGCGCCTTTACTGACAGGTTCGGCAACTGTAAATTTCCTGTTTTGTCATCTTGAGATTAGTCAACATTTCAGAAAATAACTAGACATGTACTGGATCATAACTCTAATTAAATAGCTATAACTCTCTGCTAAAGTACTTTTGCCATAAGCCACTTTTTTCTTCTTAACTGGCTTGTTTCATTGGCACCTTTTAAAGACACCTGTCTAACTTAAGACGTGTCTGTCCAATTCATGGCTTTATTATCATAAGTTTACAACACAGAGCGTGGTTCTAGGAACACAGAAGAAAACACGCATTTCTACCATATTAGTATCATTGGTGGAGAAAAACTTGGGTAGCTTTGTATACATGTCACAGACTCTCATTAATTTCAGAACTGATTTTTGTTCTTAAAAAAGTGAAAGTAGATTACCCCTCCTCCCCTCAAAGTGATTTAATATTCTCCTGTTTGGAAAAATGGCCACAATGTTACCCTTAAATGGCCCTTGTGTAAAGAGAAACTTTAGTAGGTTAGTTGAGATTTCATCGTGAAGACAGTAGTTCCAAAGTAGAAAGAAATAGATTATGATAAATAGAAGTTAGTTTTTAAAGTTGATAGTGTTCATACAGTTGTATAAACATGAACCTCTGTTAGTTAAGCTCTTACTGCTGATGAAATCATGCCTGCATCACATTTAATTTCTTAAATATATCTCTAGGTTTAAATAAAACGTTTTCTGCGATAAGTTCAGTTGAAGTCAGCATCAAATGTTGAATTTCTTATGAACATTTATCCAAACTCATGACCCTGAGATGTCGAGCTATAGGTCTGACATTTAGCTGTATAGGCCTAGACTTCAGTCAGACACTCAGACTGACATAGATTTCGTTACTCTCCAGCGTTTTCCTGCTGTCATCTCCTTTGTTCAGGGCACATTCCTGTGTTTTTGTTTTGTAGGATATGGTTCCCTTGGCTCCAGGCTGTTACCTTGATTGGGATGAAGAGCTCGCAAAAGCACAGTCACATGACTGTGTTCCCGTTCTTTCTGAACATCCACTGTATATCCTTTACACATCTGGAACGACGGGGCTGCCAAAGGTATGCTCTCTCTGGTAGCGTTCTCCAGTCACTCAGTCGTGTCTGACCCTTTGTGACCCATGGACTGCAGCACACCAGGTTTCTCTGTCCTTCACTATCTCCCGGAGCTTGCTCAAACTCGTGTCCATTGAGTTGATGATGCCATCCAACCATCCCATCCTCTGTCGCCCTCTCCTCATCCTGCCCTCAGTCTTTCCCAGCATCAAGGTCTTTTCCAGTGGGTCAGCTCTTCCCATCAGGTGGCCAAAATAGGCACTCTCTTAGGGATAGTTATAGTGACAGATTTTTTTGCACCAAGAATATTTGATTACTGATTGAAAATGTTTGCAGACTTTATCTTGAGGTTTAGGCTTAAGTAGTTTATATCTTAAATACTCTGTCTAAATATATAGAACTATTCATTATATTTAATGCCAAATGCTTTGTCCTTATTTCATAGAAATCTTCACAAAATCAGCAATATTCAATTGCTTTAGTAAGGTATTAAAATTAATATACATTTGATTGAATATCAGTTGGCTTAATAAAATTTTATAGAATATATTTTAAGTGAAATATTTTTAGTTTTTAAACTGAGGTATAACTTTCATACAGTATGAAACTGATTTTTTATTTAGAGGAATTCAATTTATCATTATAAATGCAACTTGGAGAACTGGCCTAGACAGTTTGAACAACAGGTAATTTATCCAGAGTGTTGAGCTATTTGATTTGCAGCACTGAAGATACTCAAGGATTTTTAAGTCTTTTTACCCTGAAAGGTGTTTTCACAAAGCAAAGTTAACAATGTCAATATTCTTGAACGTGTCAGATACCAAACCATTACCACTTTTGCCTGGTATCTCCAAATAACACTGTTTCTTTATATAACTTCATAAGGATTTGTGCAATCATCTTTCATCTTTATTAGGGAGTTCAATATTCATTAAATCACAGAATGTTAGTGGGCAAAGGGACTTTTCACAGTCACTCAAATCCTATATGACGTTGGCCTCTATTAATACTGGAACTCTATAGCATCAGAATTCTGAGCCATAACCTGTTAATATTCTCAAAATTGTGATTCTGTTAGTTTAGATTTAAATAAAGGAAGATCAAGACTTAAAACATTTTATATGAAATTCACTTGCTTGTGAAAAAGAAAACATTTGGTAGAAGGGTATATTCTCTCCGACTACAGACACAATGTTTTGTTACATTTTGATCTACCATCATGTTCTGTATGTAGTTGGTACCCACACTTTTGTTGTGTGAATAAATACATTAATGCATATGCATAAAAATATTTGTGTCGTTGTAGAATCAAAGCCCTGTGCTTTTTTAAGAACTCTGGTCATCTGAAAAATAAATTTTCTTACATTGCACATTTGTCTGTTTAAGTAGTCCTAATGATTACTTGATGCAGTCTATCCCTTCCACTTTCTGCAGTCAGGCATTATATACCAGCCACAAAGAATCCAAATGAACATTTGGCTGTGAAATAAAAGGGACTCAGCAAGTTATAATCTAATATAAAAGTATCAACATGAGAGGAAACCACTGACCTTGAAAACATAGTAGAGCCTAACCAAAAAAATAAAAATCACTTTAGCTCCTTAAAAGCCTGAAGGAATCTTATAAAAACTTTTGGTGCTACCTTGAGACTTTTAATCACTGAAATTCACTGTTGCCTGGATGGGGATCTATATGAGAGGGCAGAAGAAGAGTTTGCCATCAGTTTAAAACTGACTCAGCTAGTGTCATGGAAATAAAATAAGAGTAATATATAGGGCATTCTATCTGAAAAGTGATGATTCCAAATAAAGAAGAAACTTAGATATCCCATGTTTTCTTTGCATCAAGAAGTACTTTGTGGAATTCTTAGATGCCCAAACTGATGATTGTTTGATGTTTTTATCATCCTCATTTTTTGATTACATTAGTAGTACCATCCTGAAGATAAATCTATTTCTGTAGATTGGAGAAAGCTTTAATTGTTTGAAGATTTCTATTCACATTGAATTTAGTTCATGGATGTTCATTAGGTGCTAAAAGAGCTAAAAAATTAGTAAACCACAGTGCTTTCAGCATAGTGGGGTTGCGATATATAACAACACAGATAATGTAAGATAGACTGTGATCTTTCCCTAAGAGAGAAAAACCCTACTTCAGTCTCTTGAAGAAAAGGTGAGTTTGAATGGCATCTGAAGGATTAAATTCCATTAGTTCAACAAATATTACTGAGCACCCAAATATATATCTGACCATCTTTTTAAAGTTCTGTGCTGGATACAGGCACTGAACAAAGAGCTATGTTCATAAGATTCTCTTTTCATTTTTGGTAGGTATAATCAGGATTAATAGGATCTGAATTTTTAATATTGAGATTCCAGGAATAGAAATACAGGAAAGATGAGCATACATGAATTTATGAAACATTTAAATATAAATTTCATGTCATAATTTAGTTTGTTTTCTTGATCTTCATGAAGAAAAATAGTGTTGTGAACCCATAAAAATATTCTACTTAAAACTGCTCGTTTCCCATAGGTGCATATAAGACACACACAATTCAGTCTGTTCTTTGGCTAGAATTTGCAGATATATTTAGGGCATAATTGCATTTCTGCATCTACCAACTCTGGATTTGTCAGATTCCTGTATGACAGGTTGATCGGCTAGCTGCTGCACATATTCTAGCATGTTCCACAACTGAGCTGCTTTACATACATTTCTGTATTGTTAGGCGTGTTTATTCTGTTTGGTTTGGTTGACTATATTCAAGTTACTTCAAGGAACTACACAATAGAAGAATACCTCATCTGGATTGGGTGTCATTCTGGGAATGGGAGATTTAGTGATGGTCATACTTCACCTTCTTTCAGCTTGCTGTCATTCGGTATAGGTAAAGTCGCTCAGTCGTGTCTGACTCTTTGCGACCCCATGGGCTGTAGCCTACCAGGCTCCTCTGTCCATGGGATTTTCCAGGCAATAGTACTGGAGTGGGGTGCCATTGCCTTCTCCAGGGGATCTGCCCGACCCAGGGATTGAACCCAGGTCTCCCCATTGTAGACAGATGCTTAACCGTCTGAGCCACCAGGTGATAACCAAAAAAATAAAGAGTGCCACGAAGCACAGGGGAAAGAATTAGAAAGGAAGACGTAAGGAAGGTGGTAGATAAGGCCTTTGTTCTGTTGTGAGTTTTCTATAACTTACATCAACTTTTATTCCTACATGTCAGGTGACTTATTTATATTCTAGACCATAGAGAAAAATAAGAGAAAGTTAAATAAAAAAAACCTGTGAAAAAAATTTTTTTAATCTGTAGTACAGTTTTTGCAGCTTCCCTTGTGGCTCAGCTTGTCAAGAATCTGCCTACAATGCAGGAGACCTGGGTTTGATCCCTGGGTTGGGAAGATCCCCTGGAGGAAGGGTAAGATTACCCACTCCAGTATTCTGACCCGGAAAATTCCATGGACTACAGTCCATGGGTCGCAAACAGTCGGACACGACTGAGCGACTTTCACTTTCACAATTCTTGCAGCTAAAGGCTGAACTCGCTACACCTTGCCCCTGATCTCACAGTTGCTCAGATCCATAAAAAATTATACTGCTGCTGAAGTATCACCCATAGAGGTGGCTTCAGAGTCATCAGAAAGCCTGCAGCAAGAGATTTTATGTTTAAAGAAATATACCAAATGGAATCATTCCATTTCTACTAATATGGCATTAAGTTCTGTAAATTTCAAGGATTTCTCTTGAACAAAGATAAAATTTTTTAAATTATAGTTTTCATTGTTTGCTTTTTAAATCAGTTGACATATGTATTAATTGTCTATTCTATGCTGAAGATACAAAGGGGTTCTTACGGCACTGAGAGTGGAGGAGGAGAATGAGCAGTGGGTGGATGTTGTTAGTGCCCAGAGGCTCAGCGAAGTTTGCAGGACTTGGGCCGTGAAAAAGGAGGGAGAGGCTTTTAACACAAGCAGTGGGTTTGGATGGCTTCCAGAAGAGGCGGCACTTTCACAATGTTGTTAGGAACTCCTGTGATGAAGTAGGAGATAACCAGGTGCAGAAAAGGGGTAAGGGCTCATTTTAGGAAGAGGGGATATCATCTGTAAAACTACTATAAGAGCAAGAATACTGTTGGTTGTTGGATTTTTTTAAGTAAGCAGAGCCATACCTCATACTTTTCAACTCATTGACTCCAATGGTCCCATGGTGGTGGATTTCTTTTTTTCAGGTAATATTTTTGTTTCCCCTTTCTTCTTATTTTGTTTCTACTTAATTTGCCAGACTGAATTGAAATGTATATATAAGCATGCATACATACAAAGCATATGCACATGTGTGTAACCTTCTTTCAGCTTGCTGTCATTCGGTATAGGTAAAGTCGCTCAGTCATGTCTGACTCTTTGCGACCCCATGGGCTGTAGCCTACCAGGCTCCTCTGTCCATGGGATTTTCCAGGCAATAGTACTGGAGTGGATTGCCATTTCCTTCTCCAGGGGATCTGCCCGACCCAGGGATTGAACCCAGGTCTCCCCATTGTAGACAGATGCTTAACCGTCTGAGCCACCAGGTGATAACCAAAAAAATAAAGAGTGCCACGAAGCACAGGGGAAAGAATTAGAAAGGAAGACGTAAGGAAGGTGGTAGATAAGGCCTTTGTTCTGTTGTGAGTTTTCTATAACTTACATCAACTTTTATTCCTACATGTTAGGTGACTTATTTATATTCTAGACCATAGAGAAAAATAAGAGAAAGTTAAATAAAAAAAACCTGTGAAAAAATTTTTTTTAATCTGTAGTACAGTTTTTGCAGCTTCCCTTGTGGCTCAGCTTGTCAAGAATCTGCCTACAATGCAGGAGACCTGGGTTTGATCCCTGGGTTGGGAAGATCCCCTGGAGGAAGGGTAAGATTACCCACTCCAGTATTCTGACCCGGAAAATTCCATGGACTACAGTCCATGGGTCGCAAACAGTCGGACACGACTGAGCGACTTTCACTTTCACAATTCTTGCAGCTAAAGGCTGAACTCGCTACACCTTGCCCCTGATCTCACAGTTGCTCAGATCCATAAAAAATTATACTGCTGCTGAAGTATCACCCATAGAGGTGGCTTCAGAGTCATCAGAAAGCCTGCAGCAAGAGATTTTATGTTTAAAGAAATATACCAAATGGAATCATTCCATTTCTACTAATATGGCATTAAGTTCTGTAAATTTCAAGGATTTCTCTTGAACAAAGATAAAATTTTTTAAATTATAGTTTTCATTGTTTGCTTTTTAAATCAGTTGACATATGTATTAATTGTCTATTCTATGCTGAAGATACAAAGGGGTTCTTACGGCACTGAGAGTGGAGGAGGAGAATGAGCAGTGGGTGGATGTTGTTAGTGCCCAGAGGCTCAGCGAAGTTTGCAGGACTTGGGCCGTGAAAAAGGAGGGAGAGGCTTTTAACACAAGCAGTGGGTTTGGATGGCTTCCAGAAGAGGCGGCACTTTCACAATGTTGTTAGGAACTCCTGTGATGAAGTAGGAGATAACCAGGTGCAGAAAAGGGGTAAGGGCTCATTTTAGGAAGAGGGGATATCATCTGTAAAACTACTATAAGAGCAAGAATACTGTTGGTTGTTGGATTTTTTTAAGTAAGCAGAGCCATACCTCATACTTTTCAACTCATTGACTCCAATGGTCCCATGGTGGTGGATTTCTTTTTTTCAGGTAATATTTTTGTTTCCCCTTTCTTCTTATTTTGTTTCTACTTAATTTGCCAGACTGAATTGAAATGTATATATAAGCATGCATACATACAAAGCATATGCACATGTGTGTATATATATAGACATATATGCATATGTATTTACATATGTATGTGTGAATGGATATATATTATATGTATGTATATTTGTGTGTGTGTCTTGTACAAGTCTTTTATTACTTCCCTGATGGCTCAGCAGGTAAAGAACCTGCCTGCAATGCAGGAGACACAGGAGATGTGGGTTCGATCCCTGGATCGGGAATATCCTCTAGAGGAGGGCATGGGAACCCGCTCCAGTATCCCTGCCTGGAAAATCTCATGGATGGAGGAGCCTCGCGAGCTACAGTCCTCAGGGTCGTAAAGAGCCAGACACAACTGAGTGACGAAACTCATAGCACAAGTTAAGAGTGGGGCTTAACTTAGGAAGTATGCTTTGTTGATTGCTCTATGTAGACTTCTCCTACCTGAATATTTTGAGATTTGCCATTTAAATTTTTATAGATCTATTATAAAAAATTTTTCGGATAAGATTCCCAAACTCTTAATCTTACCACATATCTCTATCTTCCTTCCTTTTTGTACTACAACTGACGTTATTCCAACTGCATTCTTCTGAAATTGTAGCACTGAAACAGTACACGCTTGATGTAAACAAGTTTTTTGTTTTACAGTAATTGACCCGTTTATGATATTTTGTGGCTTTCTTTGTTCAAAGGCATCTCATTAAACTGGAAACCATAAAGAAGCATCTGTGATTGACTGTTGTCTCATTCTTGGGGGATAAATAATTAGCCTTTCGTTTCCCTTGTGTGGATTGAATTTTTTTTGAATATCTGTATACATTAAAAGTGTTTTGTGTTGTTTAAAGAACACCTTCACATTGTCTACTTTTGTTCTGGGATAGAATTCATTTTGTGTCTTTATTTGGGGCACAGAATTTTATTCCCACCTGAATGTCTTTAAGTTTTCCAGAAGAATTTAAGTATTATGCTGATCCTACAAAAGCCAAAGCAGTGTATTGGGAGGCTATAGGGCTTTTCTGAAAATACATTAGGTCATCTAATGTCTTTACTTTTAAGGAAAGTAGAATATTAGTGCATAAAGTAACAGATTCAAAAGAGTGAAATGCAGCATGCTTGTGTTGTAGGGGTAAACACTGATGGTCAACAGTATTTTTATCTCATAGTCAAATAGACTTCAGAATGCCAGTTTTTGTTTCTGGTTAATTTTGCATACTGGAGTATAATGATTTGTGTTTTTTTTTTTTTTTTGAGCACAGTTTATGTATTTTCAGAGGTTGAACAGAGTTTATCTGTTGCATTTTAATTATCATTACCTGGAAAATATGATTAGAAACAAAAATGCTTTATCATATTAATTTTGAACACAGGTTAATATTATAAGAAAGAAACTATCTTTTTAAAACTACTCTTTCAGTGTTTTTACTCTTGAACTTATAAAAGATCTACATGGAGAGTATGATATTATGCACTTTTTTCCTACACTGTACTAAATAATCAGAAAATTGAAAGTTGTCATCTGAATATGTTAGGGGCAAGACGGGATTTCATATTGAGAATCTAGATCAATGACTAGAGAAATGACAGAAAATTGAAAGTTGTCATCTGAATATGTTAGGGGCAAGACCGGATTTCATATTGAGAATCTAGATCAATGACTAGAGAAATGATGCCAGATGAAAATTTTATACTCATTGTTAAAAAATTAAAAGTAAGTGGATATTAAAGATCAGTGATAAACAGACATGGCTTTTCTGTCTCTGTTAGCTGTTTTCATTGTTTTAAATAAGAATTTCTGATAACAACAACTAATTTTTTGACATTTCTGTCTTTTGTGAGGGGAAAAATAAAAAACAGTAATTGCTAGAATTAGGAAATAATTTTGCTAGTAGGACGTTAAATTATTGACTATAATTTTAAGTTTTTTCATGCAAATTTTCATTTTAAAGTCAACTTTTTTGGGGTCAAATGGATTTAAGTAGCCACCATTATATAGACAAAGCAACACTGGTAAATAACCTTTAAAGAAGGGTTCACTTGAGAGGTAAGCGGAAATTTGACAATCGGTCCTTTAAATTATCTTCTAAGTTTTACAAATGAATTACTACTCATTTATGTTCTCCTTAGCCTTTTATTCCTTTCTATCACTTCCAGTTGATTACTCTTACTCTCTATCATTTAATATAAAAAATTAACCTTTTGTAGTGATATTTAGAATTATTAATTAAAAATGACCTCTAAGTGCAGGGGCAACAGACAGGTGAAGAGAAATTCTGAAACATCTTAAGTGAAATCATGCCTGACATTGAATTTCACAGAATATTGATAGCATATTGTTTATGAAAAAATCTCCTATTTTATCCTTTACCCAATGAATAAAACTTTTTAGAAAAGAGTGTTTGCAAGTTGATTCATGTCAAATTCATCAAGATTTTGAACTGTAGGAAAAGATCTCAATAAGACAAAAAAATAGCAAAGTACATGGAAGACATGTACAGTATATACCGGTTGAAGACCTGCTCAGTTTACATGGGAAAATGCATGTGTGAAAGTTATTGGCAGGAGCTTAGGATTTCTAATTCTCCCAAGATGATCAAAAGAGCCAGCTGCATGCTACCCATGTCATACAAGCTAGAAAGCATACCTGTCAAATGCCAGCAAAGCTCCCTGTGACATTTGCCAAGAGACCAGGTGTTGCTGCTGGTAGATAAAATGTATTCCACAGCTTGATACCTATGTGTTATTAGTGGTACCTGAGGAAAGCAGCAATTTTAGTGACAAACAGAAAGTCAGCTTCTTTTTCATTCTCCTGATTCATGTATGTGTGTTATAGTTACAGAGCTGTGCCAAAATAGTTCAGCCAGTAGCATGCTCATTAATTAGAGCCATGTGGTGCCCTTTCAGGTAAAATAATTATTTTCTTCACAGAGTGATTATAGTTGCTCTACTAAGAGATGTTTGAAAATACTTGTGAGTGAACTATAACATATTTCTTAGCAAGCATTCACTTTCTTGCTCTGAATATTCACATCATTAAGTCATGGTGAGCCAATAATGATTAATGTTTATAATGAAGCAATACATTAAATTAGGTATTAAATTTGCTGTCAGTTCTTATCTGTGATGACTCTTGCACTTAGTTTTCAAATATTAATCTTGTATTAACATTGAACACATTCACTCTCAAGAATATCTGCTTACAAACTGATTCATGAAAGCTATAGTGCTATGCTGTAGCAATCAAATCTGTCAGCCTTAGATCTAACTCATCAGGAGTTAGATCTAAAGAGCTGCTCAGCTCTAATACTGTGATAGCGTGGTCCTTCAGGTTAGCATTTTAATAAGACTCCAGTTAGTCAAAGATAGACCTTTCTGTCAATTATATTATATATTATTTCTGTGGACTTAATTTTGAAAGTTCATTTTTGTTCTGGAAATATGTGTTAAAATGCAGTGTTGATAATTGATGTTACCCCTGGAAATTTTTCTTTTTATTGCATGTGATTCTGTGAAATCATATTTTCTTTAGAAAGTCCAGAATGGTCTCCGAGAATGAATTCTACAAATGGACTGGTATGAGCAAATTATTCTGTGTTTGTTATTGGAGGTGTCAAAGAAATGGTGATTCAGATACAATTATTAATACATGAAAGCCAAAGTTATTTCTGGCTTTAGAATATGAAGTACTTTAAACAGGAGCTTAAGTGGATAGTATGAAGAAAGAGCATCTTTTAACACACTGTCTATTGATTTTAACTTCATCTCTTCTTTCCTTTAGGGTGTGGTGAGGCCCACTGGAGGATACGCTGTAATGCTTAACTGGTCGATGTCTTCCATATATGGACTTAAGCCTGGAGAGGTAATCATGGTTTTAAATTCATATTATATGACATTTATCTGATTAAGATATATGCATTTTATTTTCTTCTTATTGTTTAGGTGTGGTGGGCAGCTTCTGACTTAGGCTGGGTTGTTGGACATTCCTATATCTGTTATGGACCTCTTCTACATGGAAATACTACGGTTTTATATGAGGTAATAAAATAAAATTCATACCACATACACATAGTGTTAATTTCACTAAAAGTTTCTGAGAAGTAGTCTAAGTAGGAACAAAAAAAATTGAATGGGGACAGGGAACATTTTTATGTCTTCTTCCAGTTTAAAAATATGATTTCATAAGACAGAGAAATACTTAGAAAAAATACACAGCTATTTAAATTGTGTTGAACAAAGCCATAAAATTATATTCTGAAAAATATACACTAAAAACCTTTATGTCTATCCCTTTCTAGAAAATATCATTGGACTGATCCTGATTTAGAACCTTAGAAAACAGTTATCACAAAACAGAGATTCACCTTTTTGTGTTTTTAGAGAATTAATGGATTTCAACTGTGTGGTTTCTTGATTTTAGCAGATATTTTTGGTGGTTTCTGATGATTGTTATATGTATAAGGGAGAGGCTTCTAGACTGATCAGATTGAATCTTCATAGCTTTAAGATTCAGTTGCATGGATTAACGTTAACCAGGAATAATATTTTTGTGTGTATACTAGAAAATTCTGCTCTTATGCCTATTCTATTTAATTTTAGTAAATGCCATGTATAAATACTTAAAACACATGTCCATCAGATTTGTAGGATATCAGAAGTTGAGAGGAACAGTAAAATGGTAGTTTGCTAAATCAGAACACAAAATAATCATTGACTTTCGGGATAAAACACGCAAGATGGGAGAATATGGAAATCCTTTTATAATTATATTAAAAATATAATTGCAAAAATGAAGTCAGGGAAATTTGAGTTGGTTGCAATTTATGTGGTTAAGTCCCTGTGATTATAATTGTCTGTAGTTCAAACATCAGTGGTTGATAGGATGACTTTAAAAAATAGTCACCATATGCAATAGTATAATCTTATTTTCCCTTCTCACATTTGGAAATTTTTGTTCAGTTTAATGAGGAGGAGAAAAAAAATAATTAATTTATTAGAAAGCATTTGGATGAAAGGGAATAGAGTGAAAATGTCATACAAGAAAGCAATGAAGGAATTGTGAATGGTTTAGTCTGATAATAGTAATATACTTAGTGTGCATATTTGTTAAGAATCTTTTGACATTTAAAGAGTTGCCACATAGTAATGTAGCAATGTGGAATTCCAGAGACCTAACTTTTGGACATAATCAGAGAAAATTTAACTGTTCATTAGTAGAATAGGCAGCTTCTGAAATAGAAGGCTCTCTTTCACTTAAAGTCTTTCAACATCAAGAGAGGAATCTGAAGAAGAGAATTTTATATGTGAGGTGTGGATAATATTGTTAGATTATGTCAAAGTTCTTTAAAATCTTAATATTCTGCAAGTAATGATTCTGAAAAAATCAGAGACTGTTCTTAAGTTTGTGGCAATCTCCTAGTCCCAGCCAACATTTAATAGTGTGATTATTCCCGCATTTTCAGCTGGCTGGTTTTCTGTATTGAAATGCTCAGAGATATGAAGGCAAACTTTGACGCAAATATTACACCATCTTGTACTACTTCTCACCTTTTATACTATGCCTCTGTCCTTTGTAGACTTAATATGCCCTGTGGTATTTGTAATAATTAAAACATAAAATAATCTTGACAATTGTGTCCCATACTGAAGTCCTTGCAATAGAATAAGTGTTTTTATTAAAATAATAATTCCCTCGGAAGTAAACAAAATAAGCCTTAACACTAAATACTTATAATGAATTGTGGAATTGCTAATATAAAGTGACAAAGCCAAAGATGCCATTATATTGATAAGATAATAAAGTATTAGCTTGCCTTTAGGACTATAGCACATGTAATTTTTGTGCATTTACCATTGGCCTTTTTTATTTTTTAAGCTTATTTAAAAGATAATTTGGAGACACGGATGTATAGAACAGACTTTTGGACTCTGTGGGAGAGGGAGAGGGTGGGATGATGTGGGAGAGTGTCATTGAAACATGTATACTATCATGTAAGAAACGAATCGCCAGTCTAGGTTCGATATAGGATACAGGATGCTTGGGGCTGGTGCACTGGGATGACCCAGAGAGATGATATGGGGAGGGTGGTGGGAGGGGGGTTCAGGATTGGGAATTCGTGTACACCCGTGGCGGATTCATGTCAATGTATGGCAAAACCAATACAGTATTGTAAAGTAAAAACAAACAACAACAAAAAAACAAACGCAATTGTAACACCATTAAAAAGGCTCTGTTGTTTGTCTTTATCTTGAAATGATGAGCTCAAGAACAGTGTAGATGCTCTATCAGTATTTGTTGTACAAAAGGGTGATTTTCTTTTTTTAACCTTTTAAATCTTATCTATGAACTCTGGTTTCTTTCCTACAACTTATCAGTTCAGTTCAGTTCAGTCGCTCAGTCGTGTCTGACTCTTTGCGACCCCGTGAATCGCAGCATGCCAGGCCTCCCTAGGTTCCTGACCTGCATACAGATTTCTCAAGAGGCAGGTTAGGTGGTCTGGTATTCCCATCTCTTTCAGAATTTTCCACTACAACTTATAAACATCCTTAATTCTCTCTTATCATAAAACAAAGCCTTTTAGACTTCTGCACATTTCTAGCTATCCCATCTTTATTTTCTTCTCCACTGAGTCCTTGGAAAAAATACCCTTCCTGTATTGTCTGAACTTTATATTCTTCCGATTATTGTCCAACCCAGCGAAGCCCAGTTTTTCTCCACATTGTTTCATAAAGCTACTGTATCAGAGGTCAGTGGTGGCTTAATAAGGGACAAAGTCAAGGATTTTCTTCAGTTTGATTTTATTTTTTCTCTCAATGACATCAACCCTGGTGACTGTGTTTGGTGATGGTAATTTTCTCTGCCCTCTTGAGTCCACTATATCCTTTTGCTATTGTTTAGGCTGTTTATTTTGCCTTACATGACTTTCCCTCCGTCTTTCCTTTTCTGGTTAATTCCAGCTATCTTGTAGACTCTGATTAGATGTAAACATCGCTTGGAAAATTTCCTCAAAGTCTTTGACTGCTCAGTTCCCCTTTCTGTGGTTCCATTGCCCCTTGAACATATGTCTGTTAGTTAGCTGACCACACTATTCTGAAATTATATCTAATAAAGTGTTAGGGCCTCACAAGCCAGTCTCAGCATAGTAGACAATACACACTAAACAGGTAGTAAGTGCTTATGGAACTAAATTGAATGCTGCTTCTCTGTTCTCATTCTGCCTCTCTGACATCCTGTCTTCCGTTTCTTCTCTTGGTTTCTTTACTTTGATCCTCAACATTGGGTGGTGGTAGAGTCTTGTTCTTAGCCTGCTTTTCTCATTTTGCTTATATTTCCTGGATAATCTCCATGCAATTGGATTTGAGTATTACTAATTAAACCCAGGCTCCTAACTCCTCCTATCTATATCTAACCTCCCTGCTAAGCACCAACTTATTATTAGGGATTTTCAGATGGCCCAGGCATCCCTTATGGTCAAGGTGCTGTGAAATGAACTCACAATCTCCAAAGACATTTCCGCCAAAGACATTTCTTTCCGTATACTTTGCAGTGTTGTTAATGTTACCAGCTTTTACTCAGTCAGCTAAACTAAGAATCAAGAAGTGATTCTAACTTCATTACATATCATATTCTATTGCTCACTACATTTTGTTGATTTACATTTTTTTCTGTTGTTGTTCATTTGCTCGGTCATGTCTGACTCTTTGTGACCCCATGGACTGCAGCACACCAGACTTCCCTGTCCTTCACTGTCTTCTGGAGTTTGCTCAAACTCATGTCCATGGAATCCATGATGTCAGTCAACCATCTCATCTTCTGTCACCTCCTTCTCCCTCTGCCCTCAATTTTTCCTAGCATCAGTGTCTTTTCCAATGAGTTGGCTCTTCGCATCAGGTAGCCAAAGTATTGGAGCTTCAATCTCAGTCCTTCCAGTGAATATTCAGAGTTTATTTCCTTTAGGATTGACTGGTTTGATCTCCTTGCTGTCAAATGTGAAATGACAGGGTGAAACATGTTTGAGGAACTTTGAAGGAATCCTTGTGTTGGCTTCTATGAGATGCTATTTGAGAGGAGTCCAGCTATCTATAAGAAGTCTGGCCAGATTTTGGAGCCCAGGAAAAAAAGTCTGTTACTGTTTCCATTTTTTCCTCATCTATTTGCCATGACATAACGGTGCTGGATGCGATGATCTTTATTTTTGAAATGTTGAGTTGTAAGCCACCTTTTTCACTCTCCTCTTTCACTTTCATCAAGATTTCTTCTTTGCTTTCTGCCATTAGGATGGTGTCATCTGCATATCTGAGGTTATTGATATTTCTGCTGGCAATCTTGATTCCAGCTTGTGATTCATCTAGCCAGGCATTTCAAATGATGTATCTTTATAAATAAGGGTGACAATATACAGCCCTGATGTACTCCTTTCCCAATTTTGAACCAGTTGGTTGTTCCATGAACAGTTCTAACTGTTGCTTCTTGACCTGCAAATTGATTGCTCAGGAGGCAGGTAAGGTGGTCTGGTATTCCCATATTTTAGCACCTGTCGAAAGTGTCCTCTTGTTTCCATGCCTCCTGCCACATAGTCGAGGCTGTGACAATTTAGTGAGTATGTTGTTGACTGGTGTGCATTCTGTGTTTGGCCTCTGATCTCACTTGTGCCTGTGCTTTCCAGTTGTATATTTCAGACAGCCAGTCTAGACCATGTTCTAATAAATACTTGTGCCTTCAGATGTCTTTCCAGGCCATCTCTACCCAAACTAATTTCTGAGCTCTCCTCACTGTCCATCTGAAATGCAAAGATGAATGAAGAACTTCGTTGCTTAAATTTTTTCAAAGGGTTGAGTTCTGCCTCCAGGAAGTTAGAGATGGCATACTTTTCTCTATTCCTCCCACTAAGTAGAACTGAACATTTTAGGCATTATGTCTAAAACAAACGTAAGACTAAAAGATGGAGATAAGAAGGAAAACTGACTTTAGGGACCTTGTGATTTGAGAAACAACATAGTGATGAGACCTTGGCTTTATTTTTCCCTCATATGTCTTAGATTTGTGTCTAAAGAAGCTGACAACCTATAAGTGCCAGCAACTGCAGACAAAGCAAATCACAACAAAACTAAACCCTCTGAAAAGGAAAACAACAATAACAAAAACCAGCAAGCCTGACCTCTCAAGCCAAAGGTTTAGGAAGGAGCAGCCTAAGACATGAAACTTTTAGATGGCTGCACTCCAGACAGATGACACAGACAGATCCAAGGTCTCAGCCCCACTGCCAACAGCAAAAGCTGAGTGGGAAGTTAGATTTCCACAGTTGTTAGGTTTTAAGGAGGAGCTTAATTCTAACCCTCTTCCCACAGGGTGGTGTCAGAGGAGTTTGAATAGGAAGCCAAGATTTTCCTACCTGTTAGGTTATAATGAAGACCTGTTGAACAAGCAGTAACAGTAGAGACCAAATAAGGAGCCTGGGCTTATCCCCCTAACCTACCAGTAATGAGATACCCCTTCCATTCTCCACTGGGATAGAGTCAGTGGAAGCCTAGTAGAGAGTCAGGATTTGGGGGATTTTCAATAACAAGACCACCTGTCTCTTCCCTGTGATATCAGTGGAGGCCTTGTTGGGAGCAGTAACAGGGAGCTCTTACTTTGTCCAGGTAGGGAGGTGCCTTTAGAAGCCTACAATTAGAACGGAAACCAACCCAGGGTAATGAGGAGCATTCTCCAAAGCTATTCTCTTCTCCAAGGGATTTTTCCCACCCAGGAATCAAACCAAGATTTCCTGCATTGCTGACAGATTCTTTACCATTTGAGCCACCAGGGTACCCAGTTGGGTATCAATGGAGGTCAAATCAGGAACTGGATTTTTACCCCTATGTCTTCCTTCTTTGCTGGAGTGAAATCTAAATAAGCCACCTGAAACAAGATTTAAATATGAGTCTGTCTCATAATGTAATACCAAGAAACTGTCCAGGATTTGATGACCTCATACCAAGAACTAAAAAGATCTCAAGCTGAATGAGAAAAGACAGTTGATGGGTGCCAGAACTGAGATGACAGAGATGTTAGAATTCTCTGACAAAGATTTTAAAGCAACTGTGGTAAAAATGCTTCAACAAGTGATGATGAACATTCTTTAAACATTCTGTTTTTTTAAGGTCAAAAAAAATAGTTACAGTTAAGAAATAAAAGTTCCAGCAAAGATGGAGAGGGTGTGGAGAAAAGGGAACCCTCTTACACTGTTGGTGGGAATGCAAACTAGTACAGCCACTATGGAGAACAGTGTGGAGATTCCTTAAAAAAATGGAAATAGAACTGCCTTATGACCCAGCAATCCCACTACTGGGCACACACACCGAGGAAACCAGAACTGAAAGAAACACAGGTACCCCAGTATTCATAGCAGCACTGTTTACAATAGCCAGTACATGGAAGCAACCTAGATATCCATCAGCAGACGAATGGATACCACATTGTGTATATGTGGTACATATACACAATGGAGTATTACTCAGCTATTAAAAAGAACACATTTGAATCCATTCTAATGAGATGGATGAAACTGGAGCCTATTATACAGAGTGAAGTAAGCCAGAAAGAAAAACACCAATACAGTATACTAATGTGTATATATGGAATTTAGAAAGATGGTAACGATAACCCTGTATATGAGACAGCCAAAGAGACACAGATGTATAGAACAGTCTTTTGGACTCTGTGGGAGAGGGAGAGGGTGGGATGATATGGGATAATGGCATTGAAACATATTGTACGTGAAATGGATCACCAGTCCAGGTTCGATGAATGAGACAGGGTGCTCAGGGCTGGTGCACTGGGATGACCCAGAGGGACGGTATGGGGAGGGAGGTGGGAGGGGGTTTCAGGATGGGGAACATGACTATACCCGTGGCAGATTCATGTCGATGTATGGCAAAACCAATACAATATTGTAAAGTAATTAGCCTCCAATTAAAATACATCTGTGTTAAAAAAAATAAAAATACCTTAAAAAAAGTTCCAACAAAGATATAGATGCTATAAAGAATAATCATAGGGAAATTTTAGAGTTGAAAAATGTAATAGCAAAGATAAAAACTCAGTGGATGGGCTCAATACCAGAATGGAGGGGACAGAGGAAACAATCAACTGGAAGAAGCAGCAATAGAAATTGCCCAATCTAAACAACAGAAAGAAAACAGACTGAAAAGAAACAGCTAACAGGCCTCAGGGATATGTGGAATGATAACAAAAAATACAGCATTTGTGATTTCAGTCATGAAAGGCAAGGAGAAAGAGAGCGGGCCTGAAAAAAATAATGGAGGACTTCTGAAAACTTCTCATCTTCTTTGATTTGGCCAACGATACAGATTTGTTGGTTCAGGAAACCTAGTAAACCCTCAAACAGCGTTACTATAAAGAAATCCACATACTCAAAAAAATCTTAATCAAACCTCTGAAAATTGAAGGCAAAAAAAAAAAAAGGATTTCTGTCCGGGTAAAACCCTTTGAATGCTAGGATTTTTTTAGAAACTAGGGAGGTCAGAGGAAAGTGATAGAATGTTTTTCAAGTGTGAGAAGAAAGGAACTGTCAATCCAGGATTCTGTATGTATGCAAATATATTTTGAAGATAAAGGAGAAATAAAGACATTCTCAAGGGAAAGAAAAATTTGGAAAATTTGTTACCACTTTCTTATTGTTTAGTCATTAAATCTTGTCTGACTCTTCCTCAACACTATGGAGTGTGAAGCCTGGCAGGCTTCTCTGTCCATGGGATTTCCCAAGTGAAAATACTGGAGTGGGGTGCAATTTCCTACTCCAGGGGATCTTCCTGATCAGTGATCGAACCCGCGTCTCCTGCATCGTAGGCGGATTCTTTACTGCTGACCCACTGGAGGAGCCATAAGCCTCTCTAAAAGGGACAGCTAATGGCCAGTAGTTAATAATGAAAGACTAAGTATTTCTTATGTTTGAGAACAAAGCAAGGATGTCCATCCACTCTCACCTCTTTATTCAATATACTTCTGAAAGTCCCAGTTAATTTGATAAGCCAATATATGGAAACAAAAAGAGAAACATATCAGAAAGGGAGAAATAAAATTGTCTCTATTTGCAAATGGCATGATTGTCTAGGAAATTATAAAACATATTTAAAAACCTGTAATTAATAAGTGAGTTTAGCCAGGTCTCAGGATACAAGATAAACATACAAACATCAGTTGTTTTTCTACATACTGCAGTGAACACCTTTGGCTACAAAAAGCCAACATCTCCTTGTAGAGATGGAACTGTTTCTTATCTTGATTATATTATGTCCTAATTGTGATATTAAGCTATAGTTTTGCAAGATGTTACTGATTGGGAAAGCTGTTAAGGGTACATGACATATTTCTATATTATTTCTTACAGTTCCCTGTGAATCTACAATTATCTCATATAAAAAACTTAATTAAAAGTTACTAAAAAAGACTTCAAAGAACTCTTGTCAAAGAACAAAATTCAAACTTACTTGCATGATATGAATGATCTGTAGCCATCTGCTCTTTGCCCACCTTTAAAATCTGTCTCTTGTTCTGACCTCTAATTCAGCTTCCTACTCAGCAATCCAGTCATTATGAGCACTTATATGAACAGAAAAAAGTGAAAGTGAAAGTCACTCAGTTATGTCCGACTCTTTGCCACGCTATGGACTATACAGTCCATGAAATTCTCCAGGCCGGAATACTGGAGTGGGTAGTCTTTCCCTTCTCCAGGAGATCTTCCCAACCCAGGGATCGAACTGCCAGTGATTAAGTTGTCTCTTCTACTGAAATTCCACTTTTGTTCTGATCACGTAGCAGAGTGGTTCTTTTTCTTAAGGGATCAACGTGGACTTCATCTTCTCTCTGATATTTTCGTGCTTTCCTCTGGCTGATTGAAGTTCTTTGTAATTCCGTTACACCATCTAGATTCCTTTGGTCTTGTGAATACAGGCCTGTCATACTGTAAACTGTTTGAGGACAGGGAATGTTTGTCATTTCTATACCCGCAGTATCCAGCACAGTGCCTTTCAGGAGACACAGAAAATTCATTGTGTAAATGAATTTCTAGGAGGATTAATTGACAACTGGAGCATGCAGAACACAGGGTGAAAACTTGCTTGATTAATTAAAGCAAAACTAAAGTATAACAGAGTCCTGACTTGTCACTAGGCCAGCAAATGAAAAAAGTCTTTATTAACTTCCACAAAATAATTGTCCCACTTGTGCCCCAATTTCAGTTGGATTGCTAAATTAGCATTGTTTTAATTTATTGTTGTTATTATTTTTAATTTAGGAAGCAAAAATCTTCCATTATATAAAATAAATATTCTTCTTATAGTGAACAGAATAATTTAGTAGATCATTCATATCTTCATAGAATTGTCTTTTCTGAATAGAAATAAACTCATAAATTTAGTTGTTCAAAGATTTATTTTTATTCTTAATGAATTATAGCCTATCAAAACTATAGTATGAGGTAGACAGTGAATTGGTATTTGTGATGATATTTTTCCCTAGTGATGCATTTTAATTTAACAAAAATTGATGTTCTGAAGTATTAGGAGATTTGTAGCTTACTCCGTGCCAAATCATCTAGAGTACAAAAATCAGCTCATGAAACATTTCTCTTTTATTGAGTACGAATGGTTTATGATATGAAGAAATAATTACATTCAGTTCAGTTCAGTTCAGTCGCTCAGTCGTGTCCTACTCTTTGCGACCCCATGAATCGCAGCACGCCAGGCCTCCCTATTCATTACCATCTCTCGGAGTTCACTCAGACTCACGTCCATCGAGTCAGTGATGCCATCCAGCCATCTCATCCTCGGTCGTCCCCTTCTCCTCCTGCCCCCAATCCCTCCCAGCATCAGAGTCTTTTCCAATGAGGCAACTCTTCTCATGAGGTGGCCAAAGTACTGGAGTTTCAGCTTTAGCATCATTCCTTCCAAAGAAATCCCAGGGCTGATCTCCTTCAGAATGAATGGACTGGTTGGATCTCCTTGCAGTCCAAGGGACTCTCAAGAGTCTTCTCCAACACCACAATTCAAAAGCATCAATTCCTCGGCGATCAGCCTTCTTCACAGTCCAACTCTCACATCCATACATGACCACAGGAAAAACCATAGCCTTGACTAGACGGACCTTAGTCGGCAAAGTAATGACTCTGCTTTTGAAAATGCTATCTAGGTTGGACATTAGCTGGAAAAAAAATTAAAAATGGTTATAATTAAGTTGTATATTCAGTGAAACCTCCAAGTACAGAAGAGTTACCCACTTGAAGCAATCTATTTCACCGTAAACCTTACAATGAATATTTAAATAAGATTTTGTTTTTTGCCACAGAGCAACCGTCCCCAACCTTTTTGACACGAGGGACCAATTTCGTGGAAGACAATTTTTCCACAGACTGAAGTTGGAGGATGGTTTCAAGTGATTCAAGCACATTGTACTTATTGTGCACTTTATTTTTATTATTATTGTTACATCAGCTCATTCGATCCTGGAAGTTGGGGACTCCTGCCATACAGGCCATTTAGGCCTACATTTTCCTGGTTGTCTGCTTTGATTATAGCTTCCTGATAATTGCCAAATTTTCAAGACATTCCTGTTTCTTTCAGTAAAACAAACAGCAGCAAAAAACCACCATGAATCGTTGATCCCCTATCCCCATGCAGTTACAGCTTTCTTCATCTTTGAAGGCTCTTGCCTATACCCAATAGCTCCACTTTCTAACCTAGAACTTAACTCTTCAATCCTCTCAAACTGACCTCTGTCATCTTCATTTCATAATAACAGTTTTTGATAATTTCCTTAGTGATAGGAAAAGTCAGTTTTCATTCCAATCCCAAAGAAAGGCAGTACCCTAGAATGTTCAGATTACCATACAGTTGCACTCATTTCACATGCTGACAAGGTAATGCTCAAAATTCTCCAAGCCACGCTTCAGCAGTACATGAACCGAGAACTTCAGATGTATAAGCTGGATTTAGAAAAGGCAGAGGAACCAGAGATAAAATTGCCAACATCTTCTAGATCATAGAAAAAGCAAGGGAATTTCAGAAAGACATCTACTTCTGCTTCATTGACTGTGCTAAAGCTTTTGACTGTATGGATCACAACAAACTGTAAAATTCTTAAAGAGATGAGAGTACCAGACCGCCTTACCTGTCTCCTGAGAAACCTGAATGGAAGATAAGAAGCATCAGTTAGAACTGGACATGGAATGATGGACTGGTACCAAATTGAGAAAGGAGTACATCAAGGCTGTGTATTGTCACCCTGCTTATTTAACTTATATGCAGAGTATATTATATGAAATGCTGGGTTGGATGACTCACAAGCTGGAATCAAGATTGCCAGGAGAAATATCAACCTCAGATATGCAGATGATATCATTTTAATGGCAGAAAGCAAAGAGGAACTAAAGAGCCTCTTGATAAAGGTGAAAGAGGAGAGGGGAAAAAGCTGGCTTAAAACTCAACATTCAAAAAACAGAGATGGTAGTGTCTGGCCCCATCACTTCATGGCAAATAGATTGGGAAAAAGTGGAAACAGTAACAGATTTTATTTTCCTGGTCAGAATCACTGCATATGGTGACTGCAGCCATGAAATTAATAGACGCTTTCTCCTTGGAAGAAAAGCTATGACAAACCTAGACAGTGTATTGAAAATCAGAGCCATCACTTTGCCCATAAAGCTCTGTATAGTTAAAGCAGTGATTTTTCCAGTAGTCATGTACGGATGTGAGAGTTGGGCCATAAAGAAGGCTGAGCGCTGAGGAATTGGTACTTTCAAACTATGATGCTGGAGAAGACTCTTGAGAGTTTCATGGACTGCAAGGAGATCAAACCAGTCAATCCTAAAGAAAATCAGTCCTGAATATTCACCGGAAGGACTGATGCTGAAGTTGCAGCTCCAATTGACCACCTGATGCAAAGAGCCAGATGTTTGGAAAAGACACTGATGCTGGGAAAGATTAAGGGCAGGAGGAGAAGGGGGCGACAGGATGAGATGGTTGGATGGATCACTGATGCAATGTATCTGAGTCTGAGGAAACTCAGGGAGATAGTGAAGGACAGGGAAGCCTGGCATGCTGCAGTTCATGGGTCGCAAGGAGTTGGACAGAACTTAGCGACTAAACAGCAACAACAACTAGTAATTATATTTTTCTTTCTTTACAGTGGACATGTTCAGTCCTCTTCATATTTGACTCTTCAATTTTTGGAAGTTTTGACTTTCGTCTATCTTAGTTACTTTCTTCTCTTTTGAGGAAAACATGCTGCTTCTGTTTTTCTGATGTTATTCTTATGCTCATATCTGCTACAGGAATTTTCTGACTCGTTGCCTGAAATATATTCCTCTTATCCTTTACAGCACAGCCAAGTGTCACTTCCTGAGAGAAGCCTTCCTTGACCTCTCTGACTAGGGCAAATCTACGTGGTCTTTCTTAAGCACCTGGGGTTTTTCCTTCTTGACGTATGTCACCGTTGCCATTTCACTTTAATTTTTATGCTCCTCTGATTTATCTACCTCCCTCTGCTCTATACTCTGTGAGGGAAGGAATCATGCTAGTGTTTGCTCACCATCAAGTCTCTTCTTGCCTTGTTCTGGACAGATTTTCAGTTCTCAATAAATATTTGATAATAAATGCCTAAATGAAGATATCAGGTGAAAAAAAAAAGCTTGATTTGTAAGTAAAGACTTTCTTTCCCCGAGAAAGGAAAAAGTAATTCTAATTTTCTCTTTAGTAGAGAACTTCATGAGCAAATTAAGTAGTCCATTGTATCTGTTTTAAGAAACAAAGATTTATTTTTGTTCACTGACCTGTACATATTTAATATATGCAATTCTGAAAGCCACTTTGGACTGCCCAATTAAAATATGCAAACCATTTCTGAATAATTCAGCCCTTTATTTCTCATCTATAAATATTACTATTAATAGTACGTTAAATATTACTATTAATAGTACCTTTCTTCAGTTCAGTTCAGTTCAGTCACTCAGTCGTGTCCGACTCTTTGCGACCCCATAAATCGCAGCACGCCAGGCCTCCCTGTTCATCACCATTTCTCGGAGTTCACTCAGACTCACGTCCATTGAGTCAATGATGCCATCCAGCGATCTCATCCTCGGTCGTCCCCTTCTCCTCCTGCCCCCAATCCCTCCCAGCATCAGAGTCTTTTCCAATGAGTCAACTCTTC
>SJYT01008052.1:56137-77260 GCA_006410635.1 Cephalophus harveyi
TCTAGGTTGGACATAACTTTTCTTCCAAGGAGTAAGCATCTTCTAATTTCATGTCTGCAGTCACCATCAGCAGTGACATTAAATTGGTTAATCTATTGAAATATCTTAGGATAGTTGCCAGAATATAATTGTGCCATAAATGCTAGATATTATAAGCTACTGTTATTCAAAGCTATGAATATTTTCTTTCCCAGAATAAAATTCCCAGAATAAAATTCTACAATATAAACACCAGGCATTCATTCCCATGCCATCCAGCCATTGTAATGCTCGAATTTTCACATATTCCACATTTCTTCTTTCAAAGTGTGTTTGTCCTCCCAACTCTGAAGTGGTCATCAGCACATCAGAGTCTGCTCCCTTTGGAGCCCGTTCAGTCTCTTCTGAGCACCAGTCAAGGGGATCAGCACACGGGGATGTGTGATCTTGCTCCTACTATCTTTGAAGAATGGGCAGCAGATGTGGAAAATAACCCCGTGGTCTCTCCCCTCAAGAATCTGTCCTTTCAGAGTAGAACTCATGATTGAAACGAGAGTGGCCTGGAAGTCTTTCATCTGCAAATAGTACAGAACATTTCATCATTCTTTATTATCCAAATATATAACCCTTCACTTCTACTTTTTGATGGGCTTCATCATTGCAAGCTTTTAAACTGCCTGTATATCTTTGAAAACTTCAGAGTATTCAGCTTGATAGTCTCTTTCTGAATGTTCTTTTCCTGATTTCATGGGAGAAAGGAAGAGTGTAGATAGCCCTATTTTTTTCTTTCTTTACAGTATGATTAGTGTAGAAATGAACTCTGCACTCTCCTTTATTTGTGTAAAAATTTAGTAAAATAATGTACATGAAATCAGTGTGAAAGCTTCAAAGAAATATTATGATATGGATATGTATCTATAAGATATATACAAAATATAGCATGTACAATATCAATTTATATAAAATAGTGACATTATCATCACCATATATACATGGATCAAAACATTAAAACATTTTGCAATATGGAAGTCTCATATTGCAGAATATTGAGGATACTTCTTTGATCTCCTTTCAAGTTATTTTAGTATTGAACACTCTTGTTAGGTCATCCCCAGTGTTTCCTCAATGTCTGTCATCTACTCTGTCTGGCTTTGTATTTGTAATCTCTGTGAAGACATCCTATGATGTATTTTCCACATGTAGATGTCCTGAATTCTCAGTGCCTCCCAGGCTTCATTTTAACAGTGTAATTGTTACTTGCATGTATAGGGTTATAATCTTTTTGCAAGAA
Organism: Cephalophus harveyi; assembly: GCA_006410635.1. Taxonomy (NCBI): domain Eukaryota; kingdom Metazoa; phylum Chordata; class Mammalia; order Artiodactyla; family Bovidae; genus Cephalophus; species Cephalophus harveyi. The sequence continues at coordinate 57,408 of SJYT01008052.1, forward strand.
ATTTGTACTTCCATCTATGTTAGCCTGTTTTCTTTATTGATTATCCCCTTTTCAAGGACAGAGATTTGCTTCTTTCAAGTATGAAGCCTGTTACTTTTTTTTTTTAACCACTAATTGCTATAATATTGCTAAGTAATATACTCCATAGGCATACAACAAAGACTTTCTCTCTCTTTCCTCATATAATGGAAATTTCTTTCTTTCTTTTAAATCTAGTGTTACAGCAATGTATTTTTTGTGTTTGTATGAAATAAAAAAAATGGTGACTAAGTTATTACTTTGATTTAGGCTGTATAATTTCAGTATCTCTATTGGAACAGATTGTAAACCTGATGCTAGCATCTTTTAGGTTTCTTACAAGACTAGTTGTTGAAAGATTCCTTTTTTTGAGTATTTTTCTCTGTGTGTGCCATTTCAAGTATGAAGCCTGTTACTTTTTTTTTTTAACCACTAATTGCTATAATATTGCTAAGTAATATACTCCATAGGCATACAACAAAGACTTTCTCTCTCTTTCCTCATATAATGGAAATTTCTTTCTTTCTTTTAAATCTAGTGTTACAGCAATGTATTTTTTGTGTTTGTATGAAATAAAAAAAATGGTGACTAAGTTATTACTTTGATTTAGGCTGTATAATTTCAGTATCTCTATTGGAACAGATTGTAAACCTGATGCTAGCATCTTTTAGGTTTCTTACAAGACTAGTTGTTGAAAGATTCCTTTTTTTGAGTATTTTTCTCTGTGTGTGCCTGTGTTTTATGTTAGAACAAGCAAGTGCAACTATTGTTGTAGCTCCAACAACAATATTTATTGGGTACCTGTTGTGAGCATAGCATCTTGCTAGGATTGATAGAGAAACAGAGAAAGTATCAGATGCCCTCCTTGCAATGAAAGCACTGACAATATAGTCAAAGAATTAAGAGTAAAGGACGGAAAGCAAACAAATTGAAGACACCACCTAAAAAACGTATTAACAGTGTGTAGAAAATGTGAAAAAATGTCCAGAAGCTACATTGAACCATTAATACTCCGCATTAGACGCTTGCACCTGGTTCGGTGCAATTTTTTGATGACAGAACTAAATGAAGATCAAAGAAATTAAATAAGTCGCCTTAGGTCACATACCTTGTAAATGGATTATATCCTGGCTCAAAAATCTATTCGTCCCTTAAGAGAAGTTTAGGACTAGAGTAGACAATAAAGGTTTGTGGATGATACAGTACAAGTAATAACAGCAGCTACTATGGATGAGTGTTGGGTGATAGGAACTCCTCTAAGCAGTTTATATGGTTTTAATTAATTCTGTCTCCAAACTCATGGGATAAATATTTTGCCTACCTATTTACAGTTGTAGAAACTTAGTTTCGGAGACATTAAATAACTTTGCCAATAGCATAAGAGTGATGCAGCTGGGATCTGAAGCAAGGTTTTCTGGCTCCAAAGTCTGTATCCTTGGGTTCATAATTTTGAGATGAACAGTTGGGAAACTTGAGTAGAGCAGACGAGTTTGCCCTACTGTATGCCAGAACCAGAGTATCAGTGATCTGCACATAAAGGAGAAGGCAGGATGTTAGAGTGTCAGGTGGATATTGGAAGACAAAGGTAAAAAAGGAAATTGAAAAAAGTTTAGATGTCTTCAGCTGGGACAGCTGCTATAGTGGCAGTTGTCAACTGACATACCATGGTAGGAGCGACAGCTATTGTGGAGGAGAACGGCATTTTTAGTTTTGGTAATGTTGAGTTTAAAGGAGCTGCTCAGACATTTGTGTGACGTTGGGAAGTGAGGTTTGAAACTCAGAAGAACTTTCAGAATTAGAAATGTGAAAGAGTTAATAATTCAGGTACCTAAAGTGATGAGGTTTTGCAGAGAGGTGAAGTCTGAGAAAGGAAAGCAATATAAATTGAGAGTGAGAAAGTGAAAAGCGATAGAGGAATCAGAAGGCAGTGTCCTAAAAATCAGTGGAGAGGAGGTTTTCCAGAAGATGAGGGATCAGCAAGCCAAGTGCTATGGTCTCCATAGGGCTGGTAGGACAAAACTGAAGAGAGCTTTGGCAATTTGGGTGTATGAGGGCAGTTTCCTAGGAAAGTTTGTGTGTTCATTTTATTTTTAACATGGAGAAACATGAGCATGCTGAAGTTTGTATTTGGTAAATTATGGAACGGTGTGGAAGAGTTAGATTTTGTACAGCCTCAGGTTGAATTGCAGTATACATATGGAATAGTCACACTTTATTTTCTGGGCGGAAATCTGTTGGTGTAATAATGCAAGAGGCTGTTTAATTTCTCTAACAGTGAATTCTCACTCCTTGCTGTGAGTAAAAAGAGCCTGAATTTGTTCCTTCATTACAGGATATAGCACAGTGATTGCTCATCAGCATGGAGGAATTCAGAGGGGAAAGCAGTCCTGCTTTCATCTAGCCTTGAACTACCAGCTATCCTAGTGATAAATGTTCTCTGATTGCTGAGAATGCTACATATGTCAGAGTCCCTAATTAGCTCAGCACTGGGTCTGTGGAATTACCAATTACTGTGCTCTGCTTCATTTACTTGGCATTAATAACTTTTGAAAGTAAGCATCTTTTTAATATGTTTATTACCTAGGTGAAAGAAATGGTTTATCCTATTGAGGGTAAGATCGTCAAGAGTGTCAGTATGGTCAACTCTCAGAGTTGGGAAAAGGCAGGGGAAGAAAACAAACCAAAAGGGACAGACCTATTTTTGATTGTTTAAAGCTCTATTGAGGTATAATTGGCGGATAAAATTTAGGCTCTTTGATACATGTGTACATCATAAAGGGCTTCCCAGACGGCTCAGTGGTAAAGATTCCACCTGTCAATGCAGGAGATGTAAGAGACGCAGGTTTGATCCCTGCATCAGAAAGATTCCCCGGAGGAGGAAATGGTAACCCACTCTGGTATTCTTTCCTGGAGAAGCCCATGCACAGAGGAGCCTAGCAGGTTACAGTCCATGGGGTCACAGACAGTCAGACATGACAGAATGACTGAGCGTGCATGCCTGCGTGTACGTTATGAAAGGATTTCTCCCATTTGCTTAACTAAAATGTCTCACATATTAATCATTGTTTTCCTGTTGAGAATGTTTAAATTCTACTCTCAACAAATTTCAGTGATACAGTATTGTCAACTGTTAATCACTATATTATATACTAGATCCTCAGATGCTATTCACCTTTAACTAAAAGTTTGTACAAAAGGAATAGATCTAGATGAGGTTATAGATCAACATACGCAGCCTGAATGTAGTCTTGGGGAAGTCTTACCTTTTCAGGCTGGAAGCTGGAGCCTATCCTTAACTGAAGAAAGACAAGGACTCAAACCTCAGGAATTGTAACTCTGTGGTATCTGCCACAGGAGATAGTGAAGAGGGATTGTCAAAATAGCAAATTTATTGAACGCATTAATTTGAACCACATGAAACTGCTGATGTTTGGCTGGCTTTGATTTACAAAAATGGCAAATTCTTGTAATCAAACTAATAGGGGGATAAAGAAGACAGTTTGGTTGGGGACCTCAGACAGGGCCCCAAGTTTGGATTTTGAGACTGTTTGCAGTCCTTTGATAAAAGTGGATTGAGAGAGTGGCAATAGGGAGGGTTATCCACCCTGTGGGGGGGAATGAACTGAGTTATGATCATCTGCCCTCTAGCTTCATCAAGCTGTTTCTCAGAGTGAAACAAAATCTTAAAGAGATTTTACCTAGAAACCTAGGGATATATGTAGAAATCTTTTGGTTACGAAGGATTTCAGAAACTGACAAAAGCAATTGACTTCCTTCCCTAGGAAAAAGAGCATATACACATTAAAAAAAACCAGAATATTTATGAACCCCTCTGAAATTCAGATCAGAAACACTTCATTTAAAGATAAAGGGATATTGCTTTCAAGCAGTAATAAAACCAAAGTAAAACCCCCAACTAAAACTTAATTTTCAATGGTCTCTGGACAACACATTAACCTCTGCTGAGCAGGGATTAATCGTTAATCATTCCATCTTTGTGGATAAGGCAGTTTTACACAGGGTGCTAAGTCTACAAATCATGAGATATATAGATAGATAGATAGGTATAGATATAGATATCTCCAGTCTGGAATCTGATTTAGGGATCAAGGCATAAGTAATTGGGGGAATAAGGCATTTTTCTTCAACTGTTTTCTCAGTAAATGGCCTCCTATTATCAGATTTCATTTATATCAATATATGTTTTTTATCAATACTTAGATTGGCTCATTTACTGATAACATATGGAAAAAAGCAGCAAAATTTAGTGTTAAATTCTAGGCTCATCTACTGGGATAAACAGGCAGGTAGATATTGAAAAAATAGCCTAGCCTTAGGTAATGTGTTCAGTTGTTTCAGTCATGTCTGACTCTTTTGCAACCCCATGGACTATACCCTGCCAGGCTCCTCTGTTCATGGGGTTTTCCAGGCAAAAATACTGGAATGGGTTTCCATGTCCTCCTCCAAGGGATCTTCCTGACCCAGGGATCAAACCTGTGTCTCCTGCAACTCTTGTATTGTCAGGCGAATTCTTTACCACTGGGCCACCAGAGAAGCCTTAGGCAGTGCTTGGTATCTAAGGACTAGGCATTGGCTTCTCAATCCTAGCTGTGGATTATATTAATAATTACTTTGGGGACACATAAAACATAACAATGTCCAACCACACATCAAGGCTGATTAGATCAGACTCTCAAGGAGTGGGGAGCAGGCATTGGTACCTTTCAAAGGAATTCTGGGAAGTTCTAATGTATATTCAGGTGTGGCAATCACTGGTTTAGAATCGATTTAGATGGTGGTATGGATACAATGGGGGCTTCCCTGGTGGCTCAGCGGTAAAGAATCTTACTGCAGTGCAGGAGACATGGGTTCAATCCCTTGGTCGGGAAGATCCCCTGAAGGAGGGCATGGCAACCCACTCCAACACTCTTAGAGAATCCCGTGGACAGAGGAGCCTGGCAAGCTGCAGTCCTTAGGGTCTCACAGAGTCGGACACGACTGGAGTGCTAAGCAGCAGCAGCAGCATGGCTACACTGAAGGAAAGCAAGATAAAAGCATATTCTCACAGGTGAGGCCCATGGACTCGTGAAAAATCTCTAGCATACAGTCAGTCGATATAATTTTTTAGTTATTAAATTGTCTTTATAGGTATATTTACCCTGGGTCAGGAAGATCCTCTGGAAAAGGAAATGGCCACCCACTCCAGTACTCCTGCTTAGAAAATCTCATGGATGGAGGAGCCTGGTAGGCTACAGTCCATGGGGTCGCAGAGAGTTGGACATGACCGAGTGACTTCACTAGTTACTCCTTTAAAGGGAGCCTGCTATAGGAACACAAAATCTTAGGGCTGAGCATCTTAAAGCATAGGGCAACCATCCCACCTGGCTTTAAAGCAGTGGTAATATATTTTCAAAATCAGAACAAGATAATATGAGTTAATCAAGAGAGGAAGTGTAGGGAAGAAAAAGCTCATCTTTAAAAGAGGTTATGCACTCGTGTGGGCTTCTCTGGTGGCTTAGTGGTAAAGAACCCATCTGCCAAGCAGGAGATACAGGTTTGATCCCTGGGTCGGGATGATCCCCTGGAGAAGAAAACGGCAGTCTACTCTAGTATTCTTGCCTGGGAAATCCCATGGACAGAGGAGCCTGGCGGGCTACAGTCCACGGGGTCGTAGAAGTCGGACATGACTTAGCGACTAAACAATAACAAAGCGTGTAGTCACTTGGCACATATTTCAGAGCTCACAAAAGGGTAAAGAGCGTATATCTCCCTGTTCTCTGTGCTCAGCTATCCAATTTCTCTTACTTGGAAGCAGTCAGTCTCTTGTTTACAGTAGTTCATTCATGTATAAACCGTGTCCTTTCTTTTTGTCTACAAACCGCCTTGTACAAATGGTATGCACACTATTCTATGTTTGGCTTTTTCACTAAATAATATACCCTGGAGAATTGCTTCTGTTTTGACAAGTCTCTGGTTTAGATGTTGCATGCCCAAACTCCATATCCCTTGATAAAGGCACCAGGCATGTCATAGGAACTCAACAAATGCTATTGCCAATTTCATCATTCTTCCAAAATAAATAAGCTGACACTGCTACACCTGTCTCCTGAAATGAAATTCAGGAGTAGTCCATAAGGGAGTTTTGCTGTCTTCACTTTAGAACTGCAGTGAAAGCATGCCTTTGATGACATTCTCAGAAGTAGTGTTCAAAAAAGAGGCCAAATGTATTTCAAATCCTGCCACAAAAAGAGGCAAAAACTGCAGTTGACTCAAAAATGTTATGTCAGAGTCTAAGAAATCATACATACTCTTGACCCCCCAAGCCTTGAATAAAATGAAATCATAGGATTAGTAATTAAGTCAGTTAATTTTTTTTGCTCACAAATTTTATATTTAAGTATACCTTTGTTTTAAGTTATTGTATTCCATAGTCTTCTGTGTTGAAAAATTAAGCTATTGGAAACTGTGAGAATTCTAGATATTACCTGTTTTCTGACTCTGAACTTACACTTGTGGTGCATTAATATTAACACCTTGAAGCAGTAAGACCTAGATGGTTTGTAAGTGAAGGTTAATTTTATGATAATTGGTGTCTAAGGAAACTGTCATATTCTCCTTGCTTTGTACCACTGCTAACCACAATGTAAATATAAGCAGTTGATATTTTATAAATCTCTGATGTTAAAAATTCATGATTTGTAACAGCTGAAAGCTCATAATCTCTGCTTTGCCATTTAGTGATTGCTTCCTGCCTTTGTTTTCTGGGTAGCAACCAAAACACTGTAGACTTTAGAGGAAGGAAATCAAAGCAAATGGTAATGACATTGACTGAATTTTAAAGAGATTTTCAGTTGTTACCTTTTAGCCATATTACTGCTTTGAATGTGTGTGTTTGTTGAAAATTCCTATAATCTTAGACTCATCTTGTTTTAAAATTGAATGAGTTGGGGACTATTGCCCCTTATTGAATACACAAGTTCTGGAGTCAGTGTCTCCAAGCAACTCAGCATGCTTAGTGTATTAATGATTAATTTTTAAAAGCATTGTAAAGGAGTTGTATTCCTTATGTGTGCACGCTTGTCTATATGTGCAGGAGGGGAGGAGCGGAGAGTATTCCATCAAATTGATAAGCCATTTGATTATTATTAAGTCATTTTCATTTAGAGTTTGTGGTTAAGGACGCTTACTAGCTTTGCTTCAGTTTTCTGAAGCTACTGGTGCTGAAGACAGACGGATCCTATGTTTATTATGATGGTTGTTTCCATTATTAGACACAAAATAGCTTACAGCACCTACTATGTAATTTTTAATAGTATTACTATATGAAAGTGAAGATGTTAGTCATTCAGTCATGTCTGACTCTTTGCAGCCTCATGGATTGAAGCCTGCCAGCCTGTCCAGGCTCCTCTGTCTACTGAAGTGGGGAGCCATTCTCTTCTCCAGGGGATCTTCCCAACCTAGGGATTAAACCCATATGTCCTGCATGGCAGGTGGATTCCTTACCATCTGAGGCACCGTGTCCTCCCTAACCCCCCAAAATTATTAGAGTATAAATTCTTTTAGGGCAGAACCTTTCCTGGCTTGTTCAAAAAAGTATTCCTAGGATTTTGAAGAGTATCTAGCCCATTGTAGATGACCAATAAATATTTATTAAATTAATGAATATGTTAGCATGGTCTAATGTATTATGATTGTATGTAACAATGGTTTCTGATGACAGGTCTTATTTTGTGCTGTGTTGTATTTGCTGAGCTGTTATATCATTCAGAACCTAATGTTTATGTAAATCAGCAGGCTGTTTTGGGAAACAATAATTTCTTTGATATATCATATTTATATCAAGATTTGAGATTGAATAGAAGTTTTAAGAAAGTAAATAAATTCATAAATACTAAAGTAATTCTGAAATAAAGAATTCATGATCATGAACTCCTTATTGCAAAATTCAGACTTAAATTGAAGAAAGTAGGGAAAACCACTAGACCATTCAGGTATGACCTAAATCAAATCCCTTACGATTATACAATGAAAGTGACAAATAGATTTAAGGGATTAGATCTGATAGACAGAGTGCCTGAAGAACTATGGACGGAGGTTCATGACGTTGTACAGGAGGCAGAGATCAAGACCATCCCCAAGAGAAAGAAATGCAAAAAGGCAAAATGATTATCTGAGGAGGATAACCTTACAAATAGCTGACAAAAAAAGAGAAGCTAAAGGCAAAGGTGCCTGCAGCCATGAAATAAAAAGATGCTTACTCCTTGGAAGAAAAGTTATGATCAACCTAGACAGCATATTAAAAAGCAGAGACATTACTTTGCTAACAAGGTCTGTCTAGTCAAGGCTATGGTTTTTCCAGTCATGTATGGATGTGATAGTTGGACTATAAAGAAAGCTGAGTGCCAGAGAACTGATGGTTTTGAACTGTGGTATTGGAGAAGACTCTTGAGAGTCCTTTGGACTGCAAGGAGATCCAACTAGTCCATCCTAAAGGAAATCAGTCCTGGGCATTCATTGGAAGAACTGATTTTGAAACTGAGACTCCAGTTATTGGCCACCTGATGTGAAGAGCTGATGCATTTGAAAAGACCCTATTGTTGGGAAAGATTGAAGGCAGGAGGAGAAGAGGCCAACAGAGGATGAGAGGGTTAGAGATAGCATCACAGACTCAATGGGCATGAGTTTGAGTAAACTCTGGGAGTTGGTGATGGACAGGGAAGTCTGGCATGCTGCAGTCCATGGGGTCGCAGAGTCAGACACGATTGAGTGACTGAAGTGATATTGATACTGAAATGCAAAGGAGAAAAGGAAAGGTATACCCATTTGAATGCAGAATTCCAAAGAAGAGCAAGGAGAGATAAGAAAGCCTTCCTCAGTGATCAATGCAAAGAAATAGAGGAAAACAATAGAATGGGAAAGAGATCTCTAGATCTCTTCAAGAAAATGAGAGACACCAAGAGAACATTTCATGCAAAGATGGGCACAGTAAAGGACAGAAATGGTAAGGACCTAACAGAAGCAGAGGATACTAAGAAGAGGTGGCAAGAATACACAGAAGAACTATACAAAAAAGATCTTCATGACCCAGATAAACATGATGGTGTGATCTCTCATCTAGACCCTGGCATCCTGGAGTGTGAAGTCAAGCAGGCCTTAAGAAGCATCACTATGAACAAAGCTAATGGAGGTGATAGAATTCCAGTTAAGCTATTTCAAATCCCGAAAGATGATGCTGTGAAAGTGCTGCACTCAATATGCCAGCACATTTGGAAAACTCGGCAGTGGCCACAGGACTGGAAAAAGTCAGTTTTCATTCCAATCCCAAAGGAAGGCAATGACGAATGCTCAAACTACCGAACAATTGCACTCATATCGCACACTAGCAAAGTAATGCTCAAAATTCTCCAAATCAGGCTTCAACAGTATGTGAACCGTGAACTTCAGATGTTCAAGCTGGTTTTAGAAAAGGCAGAGGAACCAAAGATCAAGTTGCCAACATCCGCTGGATCATCAAAAAAGCAAGAGAGTTCCAGAAAAACATCTACTTTATTGACTACGCCAAAGCCTTTGACTGTGTGGATCACAACAAACTATGCAAAATTCTTAAAGAGATGGGAATACTAGACCACCTTCCCTGCCTCCTGAGAAATCTGTATGCAGATCAAGAAGCAACAGTTAGAACTGTACATGGAACAACAGACTGGTTTCAAATCTGGGAAGGAGTACGTCAAGGCAGGTATATTGTCACCCTGCTTGTTTAGCTTATATGCAGAGTACATCATACAAAATGCTGGCTGGATGAAGCACAAGCTGGAATCAAGATTGCTGGGAGAAATAGAAATAACCTCAGATATGCAGATGACACCACCCTTATGGCAGAAAGTGAAGAAGAACTAAAGAGCCTCTTGATAAAAGGAAGAGGAGAGTGAAGAAGCTGGCTTAAAACTCAACATTCAGAAAACTAAGATCATGGCATCCAGTCCCATCTCTTCATGGCATATAGATGGGGAAACAATGGAAACAATAAGAGACTTTTTTGGGGGAGGGGCTCCAAAATCACTGTAGATGTTGACTGCAGCTATGAAGTTAAAAGATGCTTGCTCCTTGGAAGAAAATCTATGACCAACCTATACAGCATACTAAAAAGCAGAGACATTACTTTGCCAACAAAGGTCCATCTAGTCAAAGCTATGGTTTTTCCAGTAGTTGTGTGTGGATGTGAGAATTGGACTATAAAGAAAGCTGAGCGCTGAAGAATTGATGCTTTTGAACTGTGGTGTTGGAGAAGACTCTTGAGAGTCCCTTGGACTGCAAGGAGATCCAACCAGTCCATCCTAAAGGAAATCAGTCCTGAATATTCATCGGAAGGACTGATGCTGAAGCTGAAACTCCAATAGTTTGGCCACCTGATGCAAAGAACTGACTCATTTGAAAAGACCCTGCTGCTGGGAAAGATTGAAGGCAGGAGGAGAAGGGGATGACAGAGGATGAGATGGCTGGATGGCATCACCAACTCAGTGGACATGAGTTTGAGAAAGCTCCGGGAGTGAGTGATGAACAGGGAAGCCTGGCGTGTTGCAGTCCATAGGGTTGCAAAGAGTTGGACACGACTGAGCGGCTGAACGAACTTGAATTCCATAATAAAAAAAATATCACTTATTATCTCATGTTCTTCTGAGGAATAGACAATCTAATGCAAGATAACTGAACCTTTAGTAGTTCAACTAACTTACAAAAAAGTTTGAGCTTTTACTCATCACTTCCATTGGTATCCTAATTGTAATGACATGTTATCATTTTTTATGCTTAATGAATATAATATTGATGGAATTTTGTTTGATGCAGGGTCAGAATTTATTATCTATAAAAATCTGGTGCAGTTTTTAGCTATTATTTCTAAGAAACTATTTTTTCATTATCCTTGGATGTAATTAATTTGAAGGTGCTGTAAAATACAGCACCTGTGTGTAGGTAGTCACTGTGTGTAGCATTGTCTTTATGACTAGTGTCACCCTTCAGTGAGTATATTATCATTGTCTCTTGACACTGGCACTGTAGTGGAATTCAGCTCAAATTGGCTATAAAATAACCTTCTTCAGGAGAGGTCAAACCACTTTAAAATATTATCTCAGTGCTTTTAGCTTATCAAAGACTTATTGGAAAAGCGATTTATTCTTATTTAGCAGACAAGAAAATGGCAGCATTGACAGGGCAAGTCAATTGTGTAAGGTCAGTTGAAAAATCATTTATATGGGGGTGAGGTCAAGTTTCCAAGGTTACAGTCTACCTCCCCCAGTGATCAGTGCCTAAGACAGACTGAAGAAATAAAGGTCCAATCTTTACCTCCCTTGATTAGAAATAATAAAGTTGGTGCTGACATGCTCATGCCTTCAATATGTATAAGTTAAATTATATACATGAGTTGCCAAAATGTATTTGGCAGCTTTTTCTACTATGTCAGTGTGTTGACCTGTGTAGGATGGTAGTGAAATAAATTAAAAGGTTTCCATGGTAGTTGTGATAATAAAAATGAATTTCTAACTGCAAGAAGTATCTTTGGTATTTAAAGAGCAAAAGGAGAAGTAACAGAATATAATAAAGAGGTAATTTAAAAAAGGCAAATGAAACTATATTAAAGAATATTGAGAGTAACTTTAAAAAATATGTAAAAACTAAATAGTACCCTAGGAGAGATTCAATTAGAAGTGAATAGTGAATCAAAATTATTAAATGGCTATCATATTTATGATATGATAGATGTCATATCATCATCCACTCCTTTATTAGTTGTTTGGGGAGACCTCTAAGTTGGCTTCTAGCAAATTCTTTCCTTCCTTCCTCCCTCCCTCCTTCTTTCTTTTTCTCTTCTTTTCTTTGCTTACTATAGTTCAGTGTTTCCCAAGTGTGTTTTCCAGGATATAAGGTCGATAGAATGCTCATATGCTCTTCAGTTTTCAGGAAATGGTCCAAAATAGGAAACCTATTTATCTCAGCCACTTCCAAAAGGATTTGACTGTGAAATATACATTATATACATATAAACATTCCAGGACCTGACTTCAGAAACAAAGAGAGAAGTATCAGTGATGAGAATGGATTGAGGAATGAGGGAATATAGTTGGGCCAACATAGATTTTATGGGATCCTTTGATTTTTTACAGAATTACTGATTTATTTATGCCATGCTCATTTTCAGTTAAAAATGTTTTGTGTCCTTTTGAATTGCATAGTCCATAAAGATTGTTAAGTTTTTGTGAGTGGATTATCTGTTGAACATGCATAATGTCATTTTGAGGCTGTGGAAAACCTACATTTTGAGATATCTTATTAGATTTTTTTTTAATTCTTAGAAATTGGTTTTCTTGAAGTGAGACATTTAATTGAAAAGGTCAATGCTGAGAAATCACTGTGATTCCAGGTTTTTCTGTCTTCTCATATATTTTGAGACTTGCTACTGTCATTTTTAATGGAGATCATGAAAAATGCGTAATGTTAGAAACTCATAGTAACCACATTTCTCATTTAGTCTGCCAGACAAAACAATATATTTAATTGCTTGGAAAATAGAAGACTGTTTTATTGATTTGAATTATATATATATATATATATATATTTCTAGTCCTTTATGTTTCAAAATTAAGAAAGGAAAAGTTGCAATTTGAAAAGCTTTTAGGATACAGTATTGGAGCAAATTGCTTGTCTGATGCCTGGGCATTTTGTTTATTTATGATAGAACATATTAAAACTAAGATACGTTAGAACCCAATTTTATTAATATTGCTGTGTGAAATGTATAAGTATTGAACAGTCGATGAAATAGGAGACATTTTATCTGGTGACATTTTGCATGAATCTCGTTGTAGGGGAAGCCTGTGGGAACACCAGATGCTGGAGCCTATTTCCGTGTGCTCGCGGAGCATGGAGTGGCCGCTTTGTTTACAGCGCCGACTGCAATTAGAGCGATCCGTCAACAGGACCCTGGGGCAGCCTTGGGGAAGCAGTACTCTCTGACAAGGTGAACTTGGGATGCACAGGGCAAATTACATTAAAAACTGCAATCACAGTGAATAACTGAACACTGTATATTTTTTCTAGCATGGTAGTACCATTACGGAAAAAGTCAGAGGTTCTGAATGTTAAGAATGGCTGTTCTAAATGTATTTTTCAAAGAGTTGGAAATTTAGCTATACTGTGAATATTTTTTAATACCGTGTCCTGTTTATTTCTGTTCAGATTTTCTCAAAATAGTTCTCTTTTTAAAACTACTCTGCTTATATTTTCCTTAAAGCAGAAGGCTAACTGTGATTTATACATATATGTATATGTATGTGTGTTTATAATCTAGTTCTTTATCACTAGCACCACCTGGGAAGCCCCATTCTCTCTGGTAGTAAAGAACCCAGAGGAAACATAAGAGACTCAGGAAACAGAAGAGACGCAGGTTTGATCCCGGGGTCAGGAAGATCCCCTGGAGGAGGTCTTGGCAACCCACTCCAGTACTCTTGCCTGGAGAATCCCATGCACAGAGGAGCCTGGTGGACTACAGTCCATAGGTTAACAAAAGGTTGGACAGACTGAAGCAACTTAGCATGCAAATGTACCTATATATAAATATATATGCATAGATATAATATCTACCTTTTGAAAATAGAGAATCTAAAGAGAGGGAAAATACTTGATTTTACTTATAAAGATAAAATGTGCAAATTATAGTCCAAATTACCTATGTTGAAAGAGTGAAGGAAATTATTTTCCTGTTGTTTTGTAATAATGTGCTCAGAATAGATACTTTTGTGCTGGTTTATTGCCATTCATTTTAGCTTAGTGATATGTACCTTCAGAGATAATTATAGCAATTTGCATCTTCAAGGCAGTTTCCAGCATCAGTTCTCATTGAACCTTTCTGAAATAGGTCACTGCTATCATAAACTAAAAGGATTTTGTAGTTTCTTCAAGTCAAAATTGGTTTTAAATTAAGTCAATTTGAAATTTTTAAATTAAATGCCAGATGTTATGAGTTTTATGCTGCTATGGCCCAAAGAAAGGGTTAACACAGATACCGTATAGCAATTGCAGATGTAAGCAAGAAGATTTCAAGTTGGGCAGGGTCAGTAATTTGGTTCATTTGTTTCTTTTTGGGAAAAAAAAGGGATCTGGATTTACATAAAATGTTCATAAAATGAGCATACAATGTGTTCATAAAATAATCTTATATTGTATTTCTATTCACTTTATTTACTACATTGTGATTTAGTTTACTCCATTTCAGTAAAAGAAGAGAAACATAGGTTTTGGTAAAAACATCTGAGGCTGTGTATAGTATCCATGTCTTAACACAATTGCAGGGGTTTTGAAGAAATAGTGGCCTTGTTCTTGTAGTGTCCTTTTTCTGACAAATGCATTCTGATTACAGGGCATGGAGGTGTGTGACGATCAAGCTAAAGTCTGTTGTTTGCTACATCATCTTTTCCTATTTGTTACATGGGTTTCAGGTGATATCCTTTACTGTAAAGGCAAGAAACCATTTCTAATTTGCCTGAAGTATAAAGCGTCAAATAATGCCAAATGAATACCTATTAAATCACCAATAAATGAACACTTTTAAATACCAGATTTAATAGGTATTCATTTGGTATTGAATGAATTTCAATACCAAAATACCAAGTCTTTCAAACAAATAGGTATAGACACAGAGTATGAGATTTTAGTCCATGAGATTTTAATGTAAGAGAAATTGTGATAAACTCCCCTGATCATGCCCCTTTGTCTTTAGGCATTTAAGTTATTCATGATGATGTGAACCTATGTTTTAAGTATTTAGGAATGCAGACTCTAAAACAGCCTCAATTATTCAAATGACTACTATTAATAAATGCAAACACTTGCTGATCACCTACTATGTGCTAGGCATAGCAGTCATAGTTTGTTGTCTCACTGGTTATCACAATAAGCAGGAATTTTGATTATTCTCATCTTACAGGTAAGGGAGGTTAGGGCCAGAAGTTAAGTGACTTCTTCAGTTCAGTTCAGTTCAGTCACTCAGTCGTTTCCAACTCTTTGTGACCCCATGAATCGCAGCACGCCAGGCCTCCCTGTCCATCGCCAACTCCTGGAGTTCACCCAAACTCGTGTCCATCGAGTCCGTCATGCCATCCAGCCATCTCATCCTCGGTCGTCCCCTTCTCCTCCTGCCCCCAATCCCTCCCAGCATCAGAGTCTTTTCCAATGAGTCAACTCTTCGCATGAGGTGGCCAAAGTACTGGAGTTTCAGGTGATCTAACTAGAGCCTACACTCCTAACTAAATACCATGAACATAACACTTCCTATGAAAAGTAAGTTAGGAGACTAACTGACCTAGGGATTTTTGTCATTCATGGGATAAATGCAGCTTTTCCTTTTTATATATTTATAGTCTATATGAATAGTACCTTCACTGATCTACTTTGATAGATTCTGACTTGTGGACTAAGAGAATGTTAGAAGAGACCTCCAAAATCCAACTGTCTTACTGTAGGCAACCGAGGTTCAAAAAAAGCTAAGTTTGGATTCGAGGCAGAATGAAAGCCAGAACCCAAGTCTTCTCATACAACTATACCTTCAAGTTTATATTTATGTTCAAGAAAATTTCATGCTGACTTACTGAGTGGACATTTCTTAGATATTATAATCGCAGCCTCATGATTTATTTGCAGGTTGCTTCTCTCTCCTTTTACAGAACGTTTTGTGATGGTATTTTCTTTTTAATTGTTACATAGCTCATCAAAGATTGCCAGTCTAGGTTTGATGCAGGGTGCAGGATGCTTGGGGCTGGTGTACTGGGATGACCCGGAGGGATGGTGTGGGGGGTGAGGTGGGAGGGGGTTTCGGGATTGGGAACACATGTACACCTGTGGCGGATTCATGTTGATGTGTGGCAAACCAATACAATATTGTAAAATAAAAAAAAATGATAATAATAATAAAATAAATAAATAAAAATAAATGTTACATTGCTCATCAAAGATTGTTTTAAAATAAATTTAAAGATGTTCCCCTAAATTTAAGAGGGTACTCTGAAATAGGTAACTAACCAGAACTATAAGTTATTTTATCCGACAACTAGAGTTTGGAAAAATAGGTAATACATCATCTAGTGAAATCATTTCATTTCACAGTAGAGAAAACTTTGCCACAAAGAGGTAAATTAACATTCCCAGGATTACAAAGCTACTCTAGGGCAAAAGCTGGGCTAGGCAGTACTGTATGGTAATTTGGATTCTGACTATGGAGTTAGACTCCGTGGGTTCAAATCTACCATTTATTGACTATGTGACCTTCAGAAAGTTATGTAGTCTCTCTGTTCTTTGTGTGTGTGTGTGTGTGTGTGTGTGTGAACTAGTACAAGAATATAATGAAAATAGAAGGTACATAATTCATGCAGAGCACTTGGAACTGTTTTTAACATTGTCTGTCTTAGCTATTATTATCATCTGCTTTCTAATTTACTGCTCTTTTTCATACATCATAGTGATTTTTTTTCCCCTGTGATCTTCTAGTTCAATTTTAGTAAAGTTAGAAAAATAATCTGTGCTGGGATTTCCATTCAAGATAGTGCAGTAGCTCATACTTTGATGTAGCCTTTCTTTTCCAATTACATAGCAATGAGAGTTCATATGAAAAAGAAGAAGCAGAGCATCAGTGCTGAGCTGAAAAATAAACTTTTCTGTGGACTAGAAATGGATTAGAATGGCAAAATGGCAAAGGTGGCTGAAGCCAGAGGCTTGCTACAGGCAGGTGTTGGCAGAGTAATAGGGACTCAGTGTTGCCTTGTACTCCCTATGGAGTCAAGAGTTTGCTCAGTGATTGAGGATGGGCTGGGGTGTTAACACACCACTCAGAAAAGGTGGCTGATAATAATGACTGCCGATTGTTTTCTGGGACTGTGACTTATAGCAGACATTGGTCCAGGGGTCTGAATGAGACAAAGGACAGCCCAGCAATCAGAGACTAACCAAACTGCCCATCTGTTATCCTGGAATAGGATCTATGATATCCCAGGTATCACTGTGGATTAATAATTCTGAACCATCATTATGGCATTAGATGTCACAAACCTATTGAACAGAGAAGGTGAGCATAGGAGAGAGAGAGATATAAATGACAACATAGAACTTCTATTTTGAAAAGATTGTGGGAAATAAAATTCTAAATACATGAAGAACTCTAATGCTATTGAAATCAACACAACATGGATTTATTCCAATTGACCTTATTTTTGTAATATAGTCAAGTCAAACTTGAAAATAAATATTTTAAGGATAATCAGTCATAAACTAATAACTTTTATGTAAAATTATTAAACTTGGATATGAAACAATAAAAAAGCACAGTGGATAGTGTAAACTAAATAAATATATGGACACAATGAAAGACTCTGTTAAAATTATAGGATATTACTGAGGAAATTACTCAGAATGCAAAACAGAGAGACAAAATAAAAAATCTGCAAGAACAGTTAAGAGATTTGGAGGGAAGAATCAGTTCTGTTTGAACAGAAGCCAAAATAATAGTAATAAATGGTGGAGAATGTTTTCAAAAGCTTATTTGAATTTTCTAGGGGGGAGAAAATAGAATGAAGGAAAAAGATGGAGATAACCACTGGGACATTGATGTAAAAAATAGTGATGTTCTGTTGTGTGATCTAGAGGTTGATGAAGCATTACTGAAATGATATATTTTATTTAACCTATGTTGGCACAAGTGAAGAGCAGTTTTCTCTGGTTTGGTAGTTTATGGACCTTGAAAGAAAATATTCATTTTAGTTTTCTTCTGCTTATACTTTATTACCAAAAATTCTTCACCATAATTTCGCTTTGGCTTTTTATCCACTACTATGCAGCTTCCTATGTATTTTGGAATAAAATTAATTTAACAACAATACCATTTTACTGTTTTCCTTATTGCTTAATTTTCAACTTCATTTGAGTGTTGAATTGTGCTTGATTTTATATAGAAATGGGGGAAGATGTATAGGTCTCATTCCCATTCATCTCTCTCCATTTTTTCTCCTCTGGGTGCTGTATATTGTCATTTGTTTACCCTTTTAGTGTTACACATTTGGAAGTAGGTTCATCTTTCCATGTGTTGGCATCATCAGAGTATCTCTCGTATACTGAATTACTCTGTACCAATCTGCTGCTGCTGCTAAGTCGCTTCAGTCGTGTCCGACTCTGTGCCACCCCATAGATGGCAGCCCACCAGGCTCTGCCGTCCCTTGGATTCTCCAGGCAAGAACACTGGAGTGGGTTGCCATTTCCTTCTCCCATGCATGAAAGTGAAAAGTGAAAGTGAAGTCGCTCAGTCGCGACCCCATGGACTGCAGCCCACCAGGCTCCTCCGTCCATGGGATTTTCCAGGCAAGGGTGCTGGAGTGGGGTGCCATTGCCTTCTCCCCTATACCAATCTAGGGCAGCACTATCCAGTAAAACTGATATCTACAGCATAGGAACTACTAGCAACATGCCACTACTGAATTCTTGACAAAGGGTTACTACTGTGAAGAAATTGATATTTTTAATTTTTCTCAATTTTAACTACATTTTAAATAGCCGGAGATAGTAGCTACCATCTTGTACAGTACAGAGACAGGATGCATATAATGAATATGAGTAAATTTTCTCTCCAGAGAGTCCAAATAACTGTGAACATGACTAATTTTCACTTTTATAAATTTTTAAATAAAAATATATTTTTGAATTTTTAAAATGGGGTCATTAATGAGAAATTTCACTGTTGGAAAATGTTCAGTTCAGTTCAGTCGCTCAGTTGTGTCCGACTCTTTGCGACCCCGTGAATCACAGCACGCCAGGCCTCCCTGTCCATCCCCAACTCGCAGAGTTCACTCAAACTCATGTCCAAAATGTTAGTATTCCTTTTTTGCAAACCTAAAGAACTAAATCTCCTTTAAAAAATAAGAATACAACTCTTGCCCTTAGGCTTGAGTTTATCTTTAAATTATAATTTGTCTTTCCATTATAGATTTATACTAAATAATCATTTGGTTTTAAAAATATAAAATTATATAGTATGGTTTTGTTTATTGTGAGAAATTAGGAGTTAAATAATACTTGATTAAATATTTATTAAAAGATTTTAAATTGTTCTGTCAGTCATGTCTTATTCTTGAATTTTATCTTTATTTATAGTGTGTTTATACTCATTATATAATTTGAAGTTGGTAATTGATAAAAATAGTAACTTTGGGGCAGTTTTAGAAATTTTAATACAAATATAGATAGATAGTTTTTAGTGTATTTAGGGAGAAGAGATCATCTATGCTATTTGATGTTAGGCAATAAATACTGGAGTAGCTTGCCATTCCCTTCTCCAGGGAATTCTTCCAACCCAGGGACTGAACCCAGGTCTCCTGCATTGCAAGCAGACTCTTTACCATCTGAACCACCTGTGAGCCCCAAATTTTACCTCTGCTTTTGGTAAATACTAAGGTCATTTTAATGAAAATGGAGGGGATTTTTCTGGCTTGCAGAGAAGGCAAACACCACTTTTACTATTGTTTGCTGAATATCATACCCTTCCATTTTGCTTATTAGTACCATTATGAAGATTGCCATCATGATGATACTAATGTATAATTAAAAGATAAAAAGACAGTAGAATTATAATATAAAACCATAATATTAAATAAGTTTAAAGATATATAAGGCTGAAATTTATAATGAAATAAGGAATCAGTGCTCTGCTGATTTTTTTACTATTATAATTAGTTAAGTTAGTTGAAGTTTACTTGGCTAGGGAAAAAAAGCCAAAAAATTAATTAAAATTTAAAAAAATGATG
>SJYT01008052.1:77268-103599 GCA_006410635.1 Cephalophus harveyi
CCCTTGATTAGCAAAAGATTATTTTGTATTGTGTGGTAACATTTTTAAATGACTTTATTTTACATTACATTTTCATTACTAAATACTGTTGAAATTCTAGTTCTTAAGTTTCATATATCAACTAAACCCATGATTATCTGGATTTGTAGAGCTTTTTGAAAAAATCTATGGCTTGATAGATGATGGAAATGTGGCCTCTGATGTCCATAAAGTACTTCCTTTTTGTCGTTCTTTGCCTGTAGTATTAGACTCAGCCAAACATATTCATTTTATAAATTTTAATACAAATTATCTAAATGCATATTATTCTTTTTTTCAGACATCAGACAGTTGCATATTTACTTCT
Source organism: Cephalophus harveyi (assembly GCA_006410635.1). Lineage (NCBI taxonomy): Eukaryota > Metazoa > Chordata > Mammalia > Artiodactyla > Bovidae > Cephalophus > Cephalophus harveyi. The sequence goes on from SJYT01008052.1 coordinate 77,615, forward strand.
GCTCTTAAAGAAAAATTTGAGACTAATAAATTGTGTTACATGTGTTATTACAAAGAAAGAAGGTAGAAAAGTACACTATGCTCTAGAATATGATTACACTTGCAGTGAAATACAAAAAATAACTCCTCTGTTGGTTAGTAAGAAAACCATGCTTGAAACCTCCTATAGTCATAAATGGCAAAAATACAACAGAAATCCTAGTATGGACATATACCTGTATGTGTTCTTTCTGTTCTTCAAATTTCCTGTAATATTATACCACAGCAAAATAATTCTGTAAAGTTAATCTAAATTGTGAAGCAAGTATCCATGATCAGTCATTAAAGGTGTCTGTTTATAAGTATGGTTTGAAAGGAAAGGAAAGTGAAGTCAGCAACCCCATGGACTGTAGCCTACCAGGCTCTTTAGTCCATGGGCTTTTCCAGGCAAGAATAGTGGAGTGGGGTGCCATTTCCTTCTTCAGGGGATCGTCCCGACCCAGGGATCGAACCCTGGTCTCCCACAATGTAGTCAGATGCTTTACTGTCTGAACTACCAAGATTTGAGGCAGCCCCCAAACAGTGAATAGTAGACCTTTTCATTCAGTCTTTTTTGCTTCTAGATTCATCATGGATACCTGTGTTTTCCTTCTAATCCTGTTTTCTTGAATTTTACTTTGATTTAGGATCAGGTATTTTGAAGTTTGGGTTTGGCGTTTGTTTATGTATTGGCTTTTCTTCTTCCACTAACATACAAATATTTCTAAAAGGCTTTTCAAGGAAACGGGAGTTGTCAGTGGTGGTAAGTCCTGTTGCTCAGACTTCTCAGATAATCCGCCCACCTCCATCTTTCCCCACCTGGGCTGCCTGGGTTCAGGTCTCACAACTTCTTTGGATGGTAATAGCCTCCCAAACCCAGGGCCCTGGGCTCCTGCCCTGACCTTCTTTCCATCCTCCCCACTCCTGCCAGTGGTGTTTTCCTAAACCAAAAATCTCACTGTGCCACTCTCCTGCTGAAAATCTTTCAGTTCAGTTCAGTTCAGTCACTCAGTCATGTCTGACTCTTTGCGACCCCATGAATCGCAGCACGCCAGGCCTCCCTGTCCATCCCTAACTCCCGGCATTCATTCAAACTTATGTCCATTGAGTCAGTGATGATGCCATCCAGCCATCTCATCCTCTGTCGTTCCCTTCTCCTCCTGCCCCTAATCCCTCCCAGCATCAGAGTCTTTTCCAATGAGTCAACTCTTCGCACGAGGTGGCCAAAGTACTGGAGTTTCAGCTTTAGCATCATTCCTTCCAGTGAACATCCAGGACTGGTCTCCTTTAGGATGGACTGGTTGGATCTCCTTGCAGTCCAAGGGACTCTCAAGAGTCTTCTCCAACACCACAATTCAAAAGCATCAATTCTTCGGCACTAAGCTTTCTTCACAGTTCAACTCTCACATCCATACATGACCACAGGAAAAACCATAGCCTTGACTAGACGGACCTTTGTTGGCAAAGTAATGTGTCTGCTTTTGAATATGCTATCTAGGTTGGTCATAACTTTCCTTCCAAGGAGTAAGCGTCTTTTACTTTCATGGCTTCAATCACCATCTGCAGTGATTTTGGAGCCCCCAAAATAAAGTCTGACACTGTTTCCACTGTTTCCCCATCTATTTCCCATGAAGTGGTGGGACCAGATGCCATGATTTTCGTTTTCTGAATGTTGAGCTTTAAGCCAACTTTTTCACTCTCCTCTTTTACTTTCATCAAGACGCTTTTAAGTTCCTCTTCACTTTCTGCCATAAGGGTGGTGTCATCTGCATATCTGAGGTTATTGATATTTCTCCCGGCAATCTTGATTCCAGCTTGTGCTTCTACCAGCCCAGCATTTCTCATGATGTACTCTGCATATAACTTAAATAAGCAGGGTGACAATAAACAGCCTTGAAGTACTCCTTTTCCTATTTGGAACCAGTCTGTTGTTCCATGTCAGTTCTAACTGTTGCTTCCTGACCTACATATAGGTTTCTCAAGAGGCAGGTTAGGTGGTCTGGTATTCCTATCTCTTTCAGAATTTTCCACAGTTCATTGTGATCCACACAGTCAAAGGCTTTGGCATAGTCAATAAAGCAGAAGTAGATGTTTTTCTGAAACTCTCTTGCTTTTTTGATGATCCAGCAGATGATGGCAATTTGATCTCTGGTTCCTCTGCCTTTTCTAAAACCAGCTTGAACATCTGGAAGTTCATGGTCACGTATTGCTGAAGCCTGGCTTGGAGAATTTTGAGCATTACTTTACTAGTGTGTGGGATGAGTGCAATTGTGCGGTAGTTTGAGCATTTTTTGGCATTGCCTTTCTTTGGGATTGGAATAAAAACTGACCTTTTCCAGTCCTGTGGCCACTGCTGAGTTTTCCAACTTTGCTGGCATATTGAGTGCAGCACTTTCACAGCATCATCTTCCAGGATTTGAAATAGCTCAACTGGAATTGCATCACCTCCATTAGCTCTGTTCGTAGTGATGCTTTCTAAGGCCCACTTGACTTCACATTCCAGGATGTCTGGCTCTAGGTGAGTGATCACATCTCTCACCACCTTCAGGATGAAATCCAAAATCTTTAGAAAGTTCTATAAGTTCCTTTGTGACAAGGCCCAGGACTGGCTCTCCAGATGGCTTCACTTGCTCCTTATTTACCCTAGAAACGTATAATATACTTAATCACAGAAGTTTAAAAAAATAGTTTTGATAGTTTGAATAAGATGCAATTAAAATATGTTCATGTTTTTCAGTCATAAGATTATCAACAGTATGGCATTTATATCCTTATTTTGTCTTGTTTTTATATAGTATCCAAAATTATAGATATATCAACCTTATTTTAAACTTTAAAACTTTAGTCGTTGTTATATTTTAGCCTACTTTAATAGCTTAATGTGTTACTATTTATTTCTTCCTGCTGTAACATTTCTGTCTGATGAAGTCATAATTGATAATCCAGATTTTAATTTCAAGCAAGTTATAAGTGAATACATATTTGATTACCTAAATTTTAGGTAATTTTAGGTAATATATTTGCTTGAATTGCAAATATATATGTAGTTTGTGTAAAGTTTAAGTGTCTAAAAATCTCAGATATTTTGATTGGTATTGATGTCATAAAGATGAATGATCCTAAGGAGCTGTGAGAAAGAAGCAAGAAGCAAGTAATTATAGAAAGAGATATATGTTTGTGGCAGAGGAAGCATAGAGGCTCCATAGTTGTGGAGCATAGTATGGGACTATATGAATCTTCATGAGATTTTTATGAAATAAGTTAAGGTGTAAGGTGAGGTAAGGTGAAGTCGCTCAGTCGTGTCCGACTCTTTGCGACCCCGTGGACTGTAACCTACTAGGCTTCTCCGTCCGTGGGATTCTCCAGGCAAGAATACTGGAGTGGATTGCCATTTCCTTCTCCATGGGATCTTCCCAACCCAGGGATCGAACCCGGGTCTCCTGCACTGGAGGCAGACACTTTAACCTCTGAGCCACCAGTTAAGGGAATGAGAAATCTTCTGTGGCTCTACTACATTGTGCAGGATGGGTAGGCAGATTTTTACATTTGATTTGTATTTATTTGTGTTTTTATTTTAATGATAGTGAATTAGCTTTTCATACACACCTTCTTTGTTTTGACAGACAGGCCACTGGCTCATTGAGAATGGAAGAAAAAAATAGTTTTTCTCTCAATGAACCACCAATGGTGTCAAGCCAATTCTGCTTTTTTCTGTTTCATGCTTTATACACTGTGGCATAGTGTTCCCTGCAAAGGATTGTTCATCTCTTAATAATCATTTATTCCTTTTGATAAGAGCCTTTTTATCCTGGAAGGCCACAGTGCCATTTCTTTTTAAATCACCTACCTTTTACCTACCTTTCCTATATGTCCTTGAAATAGAAATATATGTTGTAGTCAGAGTAATGTTTATTGAAGGAACTCATGAGAAGGAGCAAGTGCATCATATCTATGAGCACATTTGTTGCCTTAGCTGATATTCTAGAGTATATTTTTGTGCATAGACTTAAATAGAATACAGCAATCAAATTTGGAGCTAAAATTAGCAGAGGTGATGTCAAGGAGGAAAAGATTTTTCATTTTTTGATAATTAGATGAATATGACAGATATATTACAAAGATCAACTTAGTTGCTTTTCTCAGAACTGAAAAGCTATAACTGAATTCTGCTTTTGAATTTCTCTCCAGTGCTGTGATATGTATTTAACTATACTGGGGCCTTCCTGGGTGGCGCTAGTGATAAAGCACCCACCTGCCAAAGCAGGAGTCTTAAGAGACATGGGTTCAAGCCCTGGGTCGTAAAGATCCCCTGGAATATTGAATCCCATGGACAGAGGAACCTGGCTGGCTGCTGTCCATAGATAGCGTTGCAAACAGGCAGACATGACTGAAGTGAATTAGTGCTGCATAGCATACTGGGTCCAAGCAAATGATGCCTGCTTTCTACAACCATTCTACAGTGGTTTCCTCTGAGAATTAATGTGATTAGATTCTACAGTGTTTAAAAGAAGGCAAAAACTGAAATTATTTCAGTTTATTTTCAAGGAATAATTTCAATTCACTCTCCCTCTAATACTCAGGTTCAAAACACTGTTTGTGGCTGGAGAGCGATGTGATGTGGAGACGCTGGAATGGTCCAAAAAGGTCTTCAGAGTACCTGTGCTAGACCACTGGTGGCAAACGGGTGAGAATTTTCCAAACATGTCCATAAATATTGCAGAAACGCTGAGAAACACTGCAGGGATGGGAGGAAATTCTGAATTGTGACCATCAGGCACAAACTCAGCAATCAGGCGGTTCTGGCTTCAATAGAAGTAAGCAATTATTTGATTATCCTTTTGTTAAAAAATCTTCTTAAATTACATTGATACTATCATTCTCTTGACCTTGGATATAAAGCCCTGAGACCTTGTTTGCATTCTCATCCTCGTTTCATATTATCTGGTGAGTCACTAAATCTCAGGTTTTCTTTGAATTCATCCCACCTTCAGCGCTCCGATTGCCTTTGAGCTGCAGCAGCCACACTGTCATCTACCCTTACTGAAATTATCATCACCACTTGTCTCTGTTCTCTCTGCTTTCCTGTAACCTAGCTTTCCTATAACTGCTCCAAGAGTACTTTTTTAAAGCTCTGTTTCTTTTCTAGAATTTCCTGTGCTTCTCTGGTCTTTTCTTAGGATTAAATCCCTTCTGCTTAGCACTCGACAAACAAATGTATTTTTCTCCAACACACTTATCATTATATGTGTAATTTATTTATTTACTTATTTATTCTCTATTTTCCTCCCACTGAGTGATCTTTGGGAAACAACTTGTCATTTTAAGTGGATAGAATAAAACTTTGGTAACTTCTTTTGAGGGATGATTGTGTACATATGTGCAAGTAAGTAGTTCATCTGGAATTTCTTTTCCCTGTCACTGAAGGTAGTGATTTTGCTGGCTTTGCCATTTGGCTCACTGAAAGTAGGTATGAGTTATGAGAGCGTTGTAGCCTTCGTATGGATATATTTCAGTTCTATCCTACTTAGTTCAACTAATTAGATCAACAGTTGTATATGAGTGTCTTCAGAATTGACATCTTCTGAACATTTTAGGCAGGGGATCAAATTTGAATTAAAATAATAAAATTTCTTGGTAAAAATTAGGTCTCATTTTAAAATGACTCAGTCTAGAAGATTGTGAGACTAAAACTGAAGTTTGGTGTTTACTATTTTGGAACTCTTTGATTCCGATCAATTATACGTTTTGTATTATCTTCTTGGATGTTGCTCTTTTGGAAAAATTGTGTTTTCTATATTCTTTATAATTTGAAATATAAAATGAATGATCAGAGAATACACATTCTTTAAATAAGATGAAAATCAGAAAGGAAGGTTCTATTCTGTCTAATTTGATTTGCTAAGGAAGAAATTTCTTATCTAAATTCAGATTTATAACTGTTTGGGAAATAAAAAAGATAAGATTGAATTTGGAGAAAGGAATGCTCTGTGTAAAATACATGTAGAAAACAAATGAGGAATTACTGCTCTGTTTGGAAGAGTGTCTATAGACTTGATGCATCGCCTATTCACCAGGACAATTCCAACAGTTATTTTCCTGGGCATAAAGAGGAAAATATTTGATTACCTTTAAGACTGCTTTCCATGATGGTTTTCCTTTCCTGGTCAACATACAATTTGTTTCCAATATAAGTGACCTTACACAAATACTTGCAGAAGAGTTCTGTCCCCCACCCCTGGCTCCATTAAAGGTGACTATGCTGAAGACCGTTGAAGGAAACCAGTGCGTTAATAAATAAAATTATGATTCCTTTACTTTTTCTTATTGATATTTGCACATAATAGCCTGTGCAAATGTATGCAGTTAGTGAATCCAGGCTTACAGCAAAGCTCACTGAAGCCTGAGAAACAAGCATAAGAGGTCTCTGGTGAGTATTGAGTTCCATGTGAGTTTGCAGTTTTCCTTTAATGTGTCGTTCAGAGGGAATTAATCACCACATTTTATCAGTGTGCTGTCACCTTAATCAGCTTTTAATGGCTGCTCGTTACTGCGGAAAGCATAGTGAATTTCTACTAACAATAACTGATTTTTTCCATCCACCACATTTATTTTTACAGCATTTGATACTGTATCCAATTGAGTACACAAATACATACATAGAGATAGGTATGTAGGTGGGTAAGTATCTAGCTGTGCTTCCCTGGTGGCTTAGATGGTAGGTAAAGAATCTGCCTGCATTAGCCTCCAATTAAAATAGATAAAATTTTAAAAAAAGACCAAGTTGGAAATGGTCCTAGAATAAAGGCTTGCATATTTTGATTTTGAAAAAAAAAAAGAATCTGCCTGCAATGCAGAAGATCCAGGTTCAGTCCCTTGGTCGGGAAGGTCCTCTGGAGAAGGGAACAACAGCCCACTCCAGTATTCTTGCCTGGAGAATTCCACGGACAGCGGAGCCTGGCAAGCTACAGTCCATGGGGTTGCAAAGAGACAGACATGACTGAGCAACCTACACTTTCACATTTGCTTTCAGATAACTAGCTATTTTAGTGGTTTTGATCACTATAAAAAAAAAATTCCTCCTAGGTGGTACAGGTGTCTGCAGCTAACAGAAAATTTAGTTAGAATCTTTATTCATTGGCATAAAAGAAATTAGTTCACTATTTTCAATGATATATGTTGTGGTAAATAATTGAGAAATGAAGTTTACTGTTTGCAACTGTTCACCTTTCTTAAGATATCAGATTACTAGGGGAAAAGGTGAACACTTTATGGATTATTATTAACTCAGAAGGAAGATAAGATTTGATAGTTCTAGCTCGTTTATGAATTTCCTAATATTTTGCATATCAAATAAATGGTGTGTGCTTCTCCAAGAGGTATGTCAGTAAAAACTTGATAACATTTCGAGGAAGGTTAATCTTTCACCAAAGGAATATTTTTCTTTATTTAAAATTTCAAATTTTCTACAAAGTTGTTCTTACTTGTTACTGACTTAGAAATTGATATTATTTTATACAATCATACACTTTTATGAGCCTCAGATACAATGCATAATTTATGAATTTGCTCTCTGATTACATTAATATATGTATACAAATGAGCTGTTAAGAAACCGTGATGTATAATTTGGAATTAGTAAGGGATATGTTAAGTAACTAAAACGTATGAATGAAAATTGATTAGTTCCTGTGACTTGGGTTCTAAGAAGGCATTCTGCAGTCAATCCATTTATATTACGACATTGTTTTTGTTGGGTTTCCCAGGTGGCGCTAGTGGTAAAGAATCTGCCTGCCAGTGCAGGAGATGTAAGGGATGCAGGTTCAATCACTGGGTTGGGAAGGTCCCGTAGAGTAGGAAATGGCAACCCACTCTAGGATTGTTGCCTGGAAAAGTCCATGGACAGAGGAGCCTGGTGGGGTGCAGTCTGTGGAGTCAGAAAGAGTTGGACATGACTCGGCATCTCAGCAGCAGCAGCAATTTTTTTGTTACTCAAGTGAAATTTTTATTAGCAACAACAGGTTTCTAGTGACTCTTTTGATCTGTTAATATCAACACTGTCTCATGTCTGATTTAAATAACACCTAAGATTCTAAACTGCAAACTTATCTGTAAAAAAAATTCAGGAAGAGATCAACGCCTTGCAGGGGCATTTAATAAAGAATTGTCACTGTTCAACACCACTGAAGCATTAAACCCTTGTTTTGGATTGTAATAATGTAAACATGAAATGCTTTCATGAAGAAAATTGGTCTTGCTAGTTTATATAGGAGAGTTGTATCTGCATGATTCATAATTCTGGATAATAGATGAATTGTCATTTACCCAGGTGCTTTATCTCACAGTAATTTATCCATAAAATGACTGAAAGCATCTGGATTATTGACTGAATTTTTCTTTTTTTTTTAACATGGATTTTGCGAAACAGAGGTGTTGCAGTCATAATCTGAGAAGGGGAAATTAAGAGAATTGATGATTGTTCCCTTAAGATATGATAATTTGTGCACAAAAATATAAACAGCCAGAACTTCATTATCCTTCATTATCCATGTACAGTCACTAATAAAACACTGTACTGTTGCAGATCACTTTTTGTCCTAAGATGAGCTTTTCTAGTAATCAAACAGCACAAAGAAAGAACTCTCAATTGCGGTGCACTGTGTCTCCAGCAAGAATTATTTTCTTCCTGACTTAAGATGACTGTGGAGGAAATGTTTTCCTTATGAGTGATCACCTAGTGTAAGCAACTGGCTACTAAAACCCCAAACTTCCTTTCCGAAGTTTCCTCCTTCCGTTTCCCCTTGTTTCCTTCCTGCCTCCCCTTCTGGCCCCTCTTTCTTCCCTTCTTTCTCTCCTTCCTCCCTATTTGCTGTAAGATGTGGCACAGTCACTTCCAGGCCTGGCCACGCGTGCTCAGCCACTTTGGTCATGGCAAAGAATGGGACACGACTGAGGTGCCTGAGCACGCGTGGCACTGAATTGGAAATGATTGTAACAAAAAAAGTTGGGCATCCTGCTGTGTTATGTTATTTAATTTTAAATGGAAATACTGTCTTCTTTCATTTGTTATCAGTCAGTTAAAGGTATTGACTGTAAAGGTAGAATACTTGAGTTCCACAGTCGCTTTTATAAGAGGCAACTTGGTAAAGGGCTTAGATCAAAAGAATCTGTGATCCTTTCCACCTGCTAGCAGAACAAATCTCTGTGGTTTCCATCAGAAGATACAAAGCTTCTGTTGAAAGTGTTTTAAGTGATGGCCCGGTAGTGATGAAGTAATTGAAATGAGGTAATGACCACCGACTTGAGTAGCACTGGGTGGTTTTGTTGTTTGTTTTGTTTCCATCACTTTAATGGAGGAGTAAACTTCTTCCTAGAATTTTCAAAGCCTCTAGGAGGGATTTCAGTGAGAAAATGGTAGTCTCCTAATGGATCGAGACATTGGTGGCGATTGAAGTTATTGATCGTACTTTAGCTGCCTTGAGCCATCTTTGCTGAGTTCTTATATTTTAAAGTAATCACAGTGTTTCTCTCCCTGTTTGAACTGCTGCAGTTTTAATTGCAATTGCTACTTCTGTAGTAAATATATTCTATATATAGCCTAAATCCTCCTCCTTTGAGGAGGAATCTGATAATTCTAGATTTTATTAAAGTAGACCCACAGGCTCCAGCAAACTTCAATCAAGCTGGCTCTTAAATCAAAATCATTGATCCTAAAGGCACATACATCCTAAGACCATATTATTAAAATATGTCAAGGCTCCCTGATCCAGTAATCCTTGTTTATGTAGTATTCAGTAGGATATACTTCCTGAGGGCCACGAATGTTGACCAGATTCAGTTGTTATCATTAGGTGTACCTGGAAAATATGTTGACCAGATTCAGTTGTTATCATTAGGTGTATCTGGAGAATATCCATTAGCCCAGGAGTTTTTAAAGGCAGCAATCCTTTTTATTTGCAAGAATCAAAACCACAAAATGGAATAGTTCATTGTAGTTTAACAACAGTTATCCTAAAGAGAGAGCTCTTTATGATACAGACTCAGATGTAGTACTGTCTCCTTCCCCCTGGGTAGACGCATTGTGCCTTGATACTTGCTAGGCAGAATGTCAGAGTTTGTAGTGCTTTTTTTCTTTTTTCTGAATTATCCTCTTCCTTTGTTACCTTTGTATTTTCACACATTCCACCTTCAGGTGTCTGAATTGGTGTACTTGTTGCAGAGGAATTTCGATCTGTCAGTGTGTAGTCCTGAGTTTAGTCTGTGATTTTCTTCATCCCTGGAAGTCTACACTGGGAATTTTATGAGTCTGGTTATCGTGCCTTTGAAAAAGCCATGTTACAACTATGTGCTGGATGTGTGACTTTCTTCCATCTTGATATACCTAGCTTGGCCGCATGCAAAATCTTGTATATTTTCCTGCAAAATGGCTTCCTATGGCTCAGAGATAAAAAGCTCTGTATGGCTAACAGTACAGCGAGGAAAAGTATCTTCCTGGTAATTTGATCTTGATTACACTATCTTAAATTATTCAAAAATCTGTTTTCTGTGGTTTGGGTGCCTATAGTCACTGAAGAAGGAAATGGCAGCCCACTCCAGTGTTCTTGCCTGGAGAATCCTAGGGATGGGGGAGCCTGGTGGGCTGCCGTCTGTGGGGTTGCACAGAGTCGGACACGACTGAAGCGACTTAGCAGCAGCAGCAGCAGCAGTCACTGGCAAATATTCCTTTTGTTGCAGATCTTGAAGTAAAAGATTTCTATATACAGCCAAATGCTGCCTTCCTAGATTTTAATACTTNAGCCTGGTGGGCTGCCGTCTGTGGGGTTGCACAGAGTCGGACACGACTGAAGCGACTTAGCAGCAGCAGCAGCAGCAGTCACTGGCAAATATTCCTTTTGTTGCAGATCTTGAAGTAAAAGATTTCTATATACAGCCAAATGCTGCCTTCCTAGATTTTAATACTTGTAAACGGTCATCCCCTGCTTTCTGGGTTTTCCTAAATATTTTCTGAGGCTATCAAATTTGGGCTGTGGTTGTAGGGTTTGGTTAAAGTATAGGCCTACATTTTGAAAGACAATGGATTACACTAGACTTTTGAAATACACATTATGGAACTCAGAGAGCTGGGTCAGACGGAACAGACAAGGCCACTGCCCCATGAACTGGTTTGTCCAGAATATACCCTATGATGCAGAGTGCGAAGAGTCTTTAGTAATATGAATGAATCAGTACTGTCTGATGCAGTTTTGTTTTTCTCAACATAACCATCGAAAATAAATTCTTTTTTTATTCATTCATGGGAAAGAAATTGTAGATAGTTTGGCATGAGAAGTTGTGATTGGGAAGAACCGTCATGTAGACACAGAGTCATCTTGGCAACATTCAGCTAGTGATGCTGTGATAGTGTTCATCTGGTGAGAGGGGAAAAATTTGTCTTGATGTCGTCTTTGTTGCCTGGCAACCAGATTTTTTTCTCATTTAGAGCAAGACTTCATTAGTCTAAAGTAGATAATTTTTACTGATAATTTGAGAAGACGAGCTTAAAGGTAAGCTACATGAATTTGGTTTGTGGAAGGAATAATCTTTTGTCAAATGTTAGACAGGCATGATGAGGCTTTCTCTTTTTGAAATGAGTAACTGTTTACAGATTGTTAATCCACCTGAAAATGAATATCCCAAGTCAAATAGCAGCCACTGAATCAGACATTTTCATCTCAGTAGGAGAAGGCAATAGCAAGCCACTCCAGTACTCTTGCCTAGAAAATCCCATGGATGAAGGAGCCTGGTAGGCTGCAGTCCATGGGGTCGCTAGAAGTTGGATGCGACTGAGCGACTTCACTTTCACTTTTCGCTTTCACACAATGGAGAAGGAAATGGCAACCCACTCCAGTGTTCTTGCCTGGAGAATCCCAGGGACAGGGGAGCCTGTTGGGCTCCTGTCTATGGGGTCGCACAGAGTCGGACACGACTGAAGCGACTTAGCAGCAGCAGCAGCAGCAGCATTATAATGTGGGAAGAACTCCATGTTGTTATTTTTTCAGGTATGATTCCTATACATGAAGCTGTTCAGATATGTATACTTGCTTTTTAGAATCTCTATTTATGCCCATTATTATATCAGTGATAATCTTTTTGGATCATTTTTAAAGTCTTTGGTGAATTTGTTACAGTATTGCTTCTGTGTGTGTGTGGTGTTTTTTTTTTTTTTTTTTCTAATTTTGGCCATGAGCCATGTGGGATATTAACTCCCTGACAGGGAATCAAACCCATACCCCCTTTATTCGAAGTCTTAACCACTAGACTGCCAGGAAAGTCCCTTAGTGACTAAACACTGAGAAATTAAGAATGTAAAATTGATTTGGTCTTAGAAATATCATCTATTTTAATTGTCCTACCCTTGGCAAGAATCACATTTAATCCATTCTAGAAGGGTGAAAATATGTAATGATTTTGTAGATCTTTATAAGGAAAAGAGTTCCTAAACCCTCCCTTGATAAACCTTATTGTCTGGAAATTTGATTTCCCCCTTGCATGTAATTCTCTGCACTGTGGGCCCATTGGCCCCATGAAGTAGTAGTTCCCAGTTCCTCTTTTGTTGTCAGTTCTAATTAGAAAACAAAAAGTGGCTATTCTCCTGAACAAGCAACATGGGAAGTAAAAAGTGACACCGAATCCCAATAAGACTGTTTCAATCCTGGTTTAGCCACTTACTGTGCAGCCACTGGCAAGTCCTTAATCTCTAGCGCACGTCTGTTTGCTCAAAGGTTTGTAGAAATCCTGAAATGAAGTGAAATATGTATGAACAATGCAGCAAGTTCCTGGCTTATACTAACACTCAATGAACGTTTTTCTTTTCCTTTCATTTCTATGAATAATAACCTTTCATGAATATAAAGGCCATCTTTTAGCATTCTGGTCTGTAGGTAGTTCAGACCCAAGAAAACTTAGAACATAAGAGCTTAATTCATAAAAGAAAATATTAATCATAGAGAATTTAATCTCTTAGAGTCAACTAGTTAAATTAGGACCAGAGTCTCATTGTTCTGTGTTGATTAGAGCCTTTTCTTCGTATGTTTTATCTTATGCCTTCATTAATTCAGCCATTTCTTATCTAATTCAGCTGCAGGTTATTTATGAAAGTCCCTAAGGTGAGAGGCAGCTTGCTGGTAAGAGAGTAGGATAAGACCAGTGTCTCACAGCTTGAATTAAGGGTCTACTCCCAGTACCAAAATTTAGACTGCTTTGAATTAAGTATTTTAAACTGTGATCGTCCTATCTCATGAACACAAAAGATTAAATTGATTTTCTTTCACTGCGGTACATCTCAGTGTTTCTGCTTTCTTTCTGCTACCACCATTCACGTTATTTATAGCTCACAGTATAGATTTAGAGGTGTAGAGAATGGTTTCTTTACAAATTGCTTCTGTGCCCATCATGATGCTGTGATTAATATGACTCAAGGGCCCTGGGCCACTGAATTGATTTATTTCCAGGACTTTAACTCTCTGCATGGGCCACCAACTTCTAAAATCCATATTGCTTAAATGTAGTGTTTCTGGAGCCTCAGTGGGAGCACTGTGGCAGACTTCCAGTTATAGCAGGAGCTCTTATTTATAGATCTAAACCTGCGTAACGTTCTTCCTCTTAGCCCTCACTCATATCTGCTCTTCTTTCTATGTTGTCTTTCATCTGTAAACCAAAACCCTGGAGCTTGTCCTGGATTTCTCCCTCTTTTCCTGTCTCTGTATCCAAACCGTCATCAAGGCCTTTTAATGCTGAGTGTAACTCCAAGTTGGTCACACTGTCTACTACCGCTGTCTCAGACCACCACCATCTCTGATTGATTTCTTGCTCTGGGTTGGGATTCTCATTTTAGTGCTCCAGTTTGCAATTGAAGAGCTTTTTCTAAAATGCAGTTCTGAACAAATCCCTGAATCCCCCAGTGTTCCCAGAGTAATAGCCAAACTTCTTAACATGGCACAGAACACACTTAGTGGGCCTCCTCTGCGCCCCTCTCTCATTTTGGTCCTTATTATCTCTCTTACTTCACCTCTTTTTCTCACACTCGACCTGCCACCGCCAGTTCCCCCAAAGTTTGCTCTGCTAAATAGCTTGAAGTCAGTCTCTTGGTGGTTGGTCTAACTTCTCAACTTTGCACATCCTTCTATTTCGGTTAGGCATGTCTTTCCACCTTTAACACTCCTTTTTCCCCAAAAGAAATGCGTTAAGTAACTCTGATATATTTAATAAATATTTATTGAAGGACTGACCTTTGAGTATCATTCTAAGAATGAGAAAAAGATTGCAGCAGAGTCATAACAGTTTTTTTTTTTTTTCCTTCCTCGCTTACCTGAGTCTTCTCTTTGTCTTGCTCCCTTATCCATTTTTGGGATTGTATTGTGTGGTTTGCTGCTTATTTTTTTAAGAACCCTGATCTTAATATTGGGAGCCCGAGCCTAAATTATGTAAGTATGTATTTACTAGTCAAAAGACATTTCCCAAGCACAAAATGTCAGGGATTACACTTTGGTTCTACTGATACAAATGATTCTCAAAGCATCCAAGAAGCATCTGATTTCAGCTGCAGGCTAGGAGAGGGTTTTCATATAATTAGGTGCACAATTCTTTTCTGAAAGATTTTGTCACATTTATAATGGCAAGTGTTCCAAGTATCTATTGTTGTGTAAAAAATACTTAAAACCTAGTGGCTTAAAACAGCCACCCTAATTCATGATTTTATGGATCAAAGATATGAGTTGAGCTCAATTAGGTATTTTGTACGATTGATTGGGACAACCAAGAGAAAATTGTGTGATGAATGAGCTGGTCTAGGAGGTCCAAGATGGCTTCCCGCTCATGCCTGGGATAGGCTGGAAGGCTGGACTCAGATAGGACTGTTGTCTGGAAAGCTTGCAAGTGGCATTTTTAGCTTGGAGGCATTGGAGTAGTGGACCGTCTTACATGGCACTTCACTCTTGAGACAATATTCTGAATTTCTTAAGGTCTGTGCTTAGGAACTGACAAAGCATCACTTTCACTCTTTTCTGTTACTCAAAGCCATCAAAAGCGCAAAGTAAATTGTATCCACCTTTAATCCACCATCATGGGGAGATTTCAGAGTTATAGATGTAGCCTCAGGACTCCAGTGTAATTTCCCCTTTGCTCATCATTCATAAGTGGTGTTCAGAGATTCTGTGAATACTTGAATGTGTACCTTGCCAAAATATATGTTTTTCCCTAATGTATAATATTTATAAAAAACTTAAATCATATTATGCATTGTTTTACAACTTTTATCGAAACAGTGTTTGGTGAGAATTATTTCCTATCACTAGATATTTTATTTCCTATCACTAGATATTTTCCTATGGTATTTGAATGATTTTGCATTACTCCTTAATATGGAATAATTCCCACTTTTTGGATAATCTTTTAAACTCTAATATAAACATTTACATGTGATAAACATCCTTGGTGCTTAATGTTTGTGAGCTCTTTCAAATATTTCCTTGTGTATATCCCATAAAGTGGAACAGCTGCATTAAAGGCGAGGATCAGTTTTTAAGAGTTTTTATAAGAATGGCCATTTTTAAGGCTTTTTATAAGAATTGCCATATTGCCTCTCAGAAATGCTGCGTGGACAGAGGAGCCTGGTGGGCTATAGTCCATGGGGTCACAAAGAGTCAGACATGACTGAAGCGACCTACCACACACGCACGTATTGGTGACAGAGGTAAAGAATTTGCCTGCCAGGGAAGGAGACGCAGGAAATGTGGGTTCGATCTCTAGTCAGGAAGATCCCCTGGAGGAGGAAATGGCAACCCACTGCAGTATTCTTGCCTGGAAAATCCCGTGGCCAAGGAACCTGGCGGGCTGCAGTCCGTGAGGTCGCGGAGTTGGGCATGACTGAGCATGCACACCCGCACAGCTCTTACATAACAAAAATGACTGTCTTTGGCTTGTCTGGGCAGTCTGTCTCCTGTCTGCCACCTAACCGGGCTCTAGTCTTTTTGTCAGTTTTTTGAATTGCTTCTTGATGTTCAGGCAGCCACAGGAATCTCTGTCATTAACCAACCATCCTAAAACAGCTCCTATCTGTCCATTTTGTCCCATATATCTGTCTCAAAACCCCAGATAGAATAAACCTGATCGTAAAACCCGTATGACGCTCAAATATTTAAGTAAATTCTATTTGCATTGTTGTTGTTGTTCAGTTGCTAAATCATGTCTGACTTTTTGCAGCACATGGACTGTAGCCTGCCAGGCTCCTCTGTCCTCTACTACCTCCCAGAGTTTGCTTAAATTCATGTCCCTTGATTCGGTGATGCTAACCATTTCATCCTCTGCCACCCCCTTCTCCTTTTGCCTTCAATCTTTCCCAGTTTGCATTGCTGTGATTCATTAACTTCTTTGTTTGAAAGTCTTCATTAGCTTGCAACATTCAGTTCAGTTCAGTCACATAGTCATGTCTGATTCTTTGTGACCCCATTGACTGGAGCTTGTCAGGCTTCCCTGTCCATCACCAACTCCCAGAGCTTACTCAAACACACATCCATGGAGTAGGTGATGCCATCTAACCATCTCATCTTTTGTCATCCCCATCTTCTCTTGCCTTCAACCTTTCCCAGCATCAGGGTCTTTTCTAATGAGTCAGTTCTTCAGTCAGGTGACCAAAGTATTGGAGCTTCAGCTTCAGTATCAGTCCTTCCAATGAATATTCAGGGCTGATTTCCTTTAGGATACACTGGTTGGATCTCCTTGCAGTCCAAGGGACTCTCAAGAGTCTTCTCCAACACCACAGTTCAAAAGCATCAATTCTTCAGTGCTCGGCTTTCTTTATGCCCCAACTCTCACATCCATACATGACTGGAAAAACCATAGCTTTGGCTATATGGACATTTGTTAAAAAGTAATGTCTCTGCTTTTTCATATGCTCTCTAGGTTGGTCATAGCTTTTCTTCCAAGGAGCAAATGTCTTTTAATTTCATGGCTGCAGCCACCATCTGCAGAGATTTTAGAGCCAAGAAAATCAAGTCTGTCACTGTTTACACTGCTTTCCCATCTATTTGCTATAATGTGATGGGACCAGATGCCATTATCTTAGTTTCTTGAATGCTGAGTTTTTAAGCCAGAGTTTTCACTCTTCCTCTTTCACCTTCATCAAGAGGCTCTATACTTCCTCTTCACTTTTTGCCGTAAAGGTGATATCATCTGCATATCTGAGATGGCAATGTTACTCAGACTAAAACTTCAAGGTCTTATGTTAGTTTTCTGTGACTGTGGTTTTCATTCTGTCTACCCTCTGATGGAGAAGGATAAGAGGCTTATGGAAACTTCCTGATGGGAGAGACTGACTGAAGGGGAAGCTGGGTCTTGTTCTGATGGGCAGGGCAATGCTCATGCTGCTGCACTCAGTGCCCCTGACCCTCAGCAGGCCACCATTGACCCACGCCTGCAGTGGAGACTCCTGGACACTCAGGGCAAGGCTGGGTCAGTCTCCTGTGGGGTCACTGCCCCTTTCTTCTGGGTCTTGGTGCACACAAGGTTCTGTTTGTGCCCTCCAAGAGTCTGTTTCCCCAGTCCTGTGTAAGTTATGGCGGCTCTATGGTGGGGTTAATGGTGACCTCCTCCAAGAGGGCTTATGCCATACCCAGCCCTGCTGCACCCAGAGCCCCTGGCCTGCAGCAGTCCATTGCTGACCCGTACCTCCTCAGGAGACACCCAAACACAGTTCTGGCTCAGTCTCTGGGGTCCCTGGGTCCTGGTGTGCACAAGGTTTGTTTGAACCCTCTGAGCATCTGGCAGGTAAGGGATTTGACTCTAAATGTGATTTCACCCCTCCTACCATCTTGCTGGGGCTTCTCCTTTGCTCTTGGATGTGGGGTATCTCTTTTTGGTGAGATCCAACATTTTCCAGTTGACGGTTGTTCAGCAGCAAGTTGTAGTTTTGGAATTCTCATAGATGAGTGTATGTCCTTCTGCTCTGCCATCTTACACCACAAATGTTCCCTTGGTATCTCTAATTTTCTTGAAGAGATCTCTAGTCTTTCCCATTCTATTGTTTTCCTCTGTTTCTTTGCACTGATCACTAAGGAAGGCTTTCTTGTCTCTCCTTGCTATTCTTTGGAACTCTGCATTCAAATGGGTGTATCTTTCCTTTTCTCCTTTGCCTTTAGCTTCTCTTCTTTTCTCAGTTGTTTGAACTGTGGTGTTGGAGAGGACTCTTGAGAGTCTCTTGGACAACAAGGAGATCCAACCAGTATTTCCTAAAGGATATCAACTGTGAATATTCATTGGAAGGACTGATATTGAAGGTGAAACTCCAATGCTTTGGCTACCTGATGTGAAGAACTGACTCTTTTGAAAAGACCCTGATGCTAGGAAAGATTGAAGGCAGGAACAGAAGGGGACAACAGAGGATGAGATGGTTAGATGGCATCACTGACTCAATGGACATGAGTCTGAGTAAGCTCTGGGAGTTGGTGTTGAACAGGGAAGCCTGGCGTGCTGCAGTCCATGGGGTCATAAAGAGTCCAACACAACTGAGTGACTGAACTGAACGGATAAGAACTTTGAAGCAGTTTTACTGCCTCTTCACTGTCTCTCTTACCTTATTTCCTGTTAATACTTTCCTCATTTGTTCTGCTTCAAAAACACTGACTGCCTCACTATTCCTCAAATACTCTAGGAATACATCCACCTCTGGGACCTGTGCACTTGCAGTTCCTTCTTCCTGGACTCTTTGTCCCTAGATCCAAGGCACATGTCCTCTCTTCTTTCAGGTCTTCACTCAAAGGTCACTTCTCTGGGAGTTTATTTTCTGGCTACCCAGTTTAAAATTGCAGTCTCTTCCCATCACATCTCATCTCATATCCTGTCTATGCTGTCTTTATTTTCTTAGTAATTATTTCTTCTTAACATGCTGTATATTGTACTTTTATCTGTTCTTATTGTTTGTTTCCCCAAATAAACTATGAACTCCATAAATATAGAGATTTTGGTCACTTTTGTTTATTACTCTGTCCCCAGTTCTAATGACAGCACTTAGCTCATAACAGCTGCTCAATAAATATTTGCTAATAAGTGATATGTACCCCCGTTACTTCAGTTTGCAAATATGAGAGACTGGACTCACTCCCTGTCAGAAAGGTTTTTCTTCCTCTGCTGTTATGTAGTCTGGATGAGCTCTCTTTTCTTCTCATCCTCTGCATTCTACGTGAGAGCCTTCCAAGTAGTACACTTGTCTGTTCCATTCTACTCTTTCTCTGAAAGAACTATGTGGACTAGGGTGTTGGTTTAAATTTTCTATGTTAGGTTTCAATACTTTATATCTCTTAAAATGATATTTCCTTTTCTATCAGCTTATAGTTGAATTCAGTGCAATAATACAAGCAAAAAGCACTTATACATGGCACACAGCATAATTCATATTTGAGAAAATTATGTTTACGTCTTCTCCTTCCTTTTCCTACTTTAGAGTTAGAGGTTTTAAGGAAACTTCATGGGGGTAATAGCTTCCTGATGCAATAAGGTGGAGTGAGGCAATAAAAATACTGAAATAATAGTCAAGTGTCTGTATTAGCTTCTAAGGAAGTATGGATATAAACACACCCAGGTGACTTATTCTTCACAACTTTCGATTTCCACACATCTTCTTCCTGCTTGTCCCTTATCTAAAGAAATTGTGCTGGTGAGTTGCTGAGCATTGTACCTTTCTAAGGTTGGATGTCTTTGGAAAGAGTTCTCCAAATGAAATGTCCAGTTGTTTTCTTCAAAGAGAATGTTGTGATTTCTTTCTTGTAGCTATTTCCCAGTCCACATGTTACATCTGGATTTCCTGTCAGCTTAGATTATTGCGAGCCAGTTAATTACAGCCTGTGCAATACGAAGCAGATGTGTTTAGCACATCTTTGAAATGGGGCTTTGGGAGTCCTTTGGGGTTTAAGGACTGCAGCATTCCTGGGGGCTTTCCCCAGCTGGAAGCCTATTCTGTATATGGACCCAGTGGGCAGCCAGGGTGGTTATACAATCAGTGGGTGTGCAGGAATGTGTGAGCACGCACCTGTGTGCCTCCAGTGATGATGAATCAGTTCTTGGGTCTCAGGACGCTCAGAGGCATGAAGAGAGAAAGCAAAGTCTCTAACAACCAGTCCTTGTTGGGTCTTTCGCATCCCATTTTTGTCCTGACTGTGGCTCCTTATTAGACTTCGATTCCTAGGCTCTGTCATTTTGTCTGTGCCCTTTGTATATCACTACAAACAGTTATTTTTAATCCCCAAAGTGAATATCCAAATAAAGTCAATGAGTGCTCTCTCTGGTAGCACAGACACTAATATCAGAAAATCTAGAGAAGATGAGCGTGGCCCCTGCACAAAATAAAGTCAACAAGGTACTGAAATTTCTAATTTTCAACGTATAAACATATTATCTACTTGAAGTAACTGAATGCATAATTCTTTCCCTTGCCCTTAAAAGTCAGTCAAAATGATCATACAGAAGAAAAGAATATACTTTGTCAAAACTTACTTATTTTTTAATTGAAGGATAATTGCTTTACAGAATTTTGTTTTCTTCAAACCTCAACATGAATCAGCCAAGGGAAAACTATGTCCCCTCCCTCTTGAACCTCCCTTCCACTTCTCTCCACATCCCATCCCTCTAGATTGTTATAGAGCCCCTGAGTCATACAGCACATGCCCATTGGCTATCTATTTTACATGTGGTATTGTAAGTTTCTACTTTTCATAGTTGTTTTATACTCATAAACAAGACAGTTGAAGGTGGAAGATCATGAATATGTAATCACTATGGCAACCTACTCCGGTGTTCTTGCCTGGAGAATCCCAGGGACGGGGGAGGCTGGTGGGCTGCCATCTATAGGGTCGCACAGAGTCGGACACAACTGAAGTGACTTAGCAGCATGAAAAGATGGTTAAGAATCTTGGGAAGAATGTATCATGTCAGCTTTGTTGTTGTTAAGTTGCTAACTCCTGTACAACTCTTTGTGACCCCATGGACTGTTGCCCCCAGGCTCCTCTGTCCATGGGATTTCCCAGGCAAGAATACTGGAGTGGGTTGCCGTTTCCTTCTGCAAGGAATCTTCCCTACTCAGAGATCACACCCGCATCTCCTGCTTGGCAGGCAGACTGTTTACCACTGAGCCACCTGGAAAGCCCCACAGTGTCAGCTTCTCACAGTGCTCCGGCTTCTTGTGTCTTTGTTTCAGAGTAGGTTTTCTTCTCACCTCTCCTTCCCATCCTCCCTACTCCCAATGTTATCAGAAGAACAGAGAGCCCGCGTCCTTTATAAAAATCCACACTGAGATGAGATGAAGCGGGGTGCAGTTAAGAGTTTGGTTGTGGTAGTTTGCTTTTCTGGTAGGCAGCAGATTCTAGAAGCATCGATAGGCATTAGAGCCCCTGGAAGGTATGTTTGTAGGTTCTGGAGCCGTCCACTGATAAGTTGCTGAGACGCCTCATGGTGTTGAGAAGTGTGGAGAATTTGAACTTCAGATGACTGGAGGGGCCCTACTCATCAACTCAACTTGACAAGATATGCTTCAGAAATAGCAGATTGACTTCAGCAGCTGCTTCTCTCCAGGATGGGAGGGGGAGCAGCAGCATCTCGAAGGGGACATCTTCTTTCCTACTGCGTCTTAGTAGCGTCTGTTCCTCTGGTCACTTTGTTCTGAGTACCTTCCTTTAAGCAGCTCATTCTGCAGGGCTGCTTCCGGTCATCACCACGGCTCTTGTCTCACTGCCTTTCAGGGGTAGCTGAGATGAGATGAGTACTCAGATATTTTCCAGAAGGCAAAGGGAAAATGCTGCTAAATTTCCAAACCTGGGGCTTTCCTCCCTTGCTTTGATTGTGCTGTGGGGAGAATGCTCATAGCTGATAGAATGCTGTGTCATAAAATGCCTCCTGATTTTTTGTCATCATATGAAAATATTTGAGAATTCTTTGTTAAACATCAGCAGTGTCTGCTCTGGTTACTCACTGCTTCTGCTCAGCAGTGACCATCTGGCTTAGCATCTTAAGCACTGGACTGTGACTCAGGAACTGGGTTTTAATGTTTGAGAGTTCTTCCTCTGTTACTGATGCCAGCTGAGCTGCCATCAAAATGTGAATAATAAACTGAACTACTCTAGAAGGTAAAGAACAGTAATAAATGTATTCTAAAGTGACACAAATATGTAATAAATCATGGTGAAAGAAACACATTCTGGGTCCTTAGGAAGATAGATGTTATTAATATTTTGGATTACTTTGTATCTCATTATTTTGACAGTCAATCCCTTGCATGTATGTAGGTATACATTTACGTATGTAAAATAGTTCTGAAACTTTTTAAAAAGTATCAATACCCACTTGCCCCTCACAGAGATAAATCTCATATTCAGAATATTCTGGTAGCTTCAAACTTGCATTTGCCAGTAATAACAAATGCATTGCTTTATAAAAAATTATAAAAGTTTCAGAACTTATGATTATCATATATTAATAATAGCTGCTATTATTCTGTTATAACTTCAGACAGAGAAGACAAATTTAAAAGTTTTCGATAATCAATGGAGGCTAATTGTAAGTTGCTGGTCTTGGGGAAATAATCAGCATAACATAAATATCTTCCTCCCTAGGTTTTGGGCCTTCAGAAGTCCAGGAGCAGCAGATTAAGAGGAATTTGATAAAACGATGAATTTAGTTTTCGAAGCAAGGTTTCTAGGCAAAAGTAGTTCTTAAAAAATTAGAATATGATACTGCTCATATATATTTTAAAAAATCTTGGTGTTACCTCTTCCAGGGACTAAGTTATAAATTACAGAAATATTTTTCCTTTTGCTGTTACTTACCCTGATAAAATAACTTTAGGTGAATTAAAGCATCTTTACTAGAGATTTTTCAGTTTTTACTGTGTTTTGTAAAGCTGTCACAGTCACATAATTCTCAGTTCTTCATGCCTGCTGATTCACAACTGAGAACACTAAAGGGGCCTTTCTTTAAAAGGAGCACTACTATGTATATGATTCTAAATTTGTATCCTTAAGTTTTAAAAATGTCAATATGATATAAATTACTGGATTTGTTTCATTTTTAAAAATAGGCTTGCCCTATTTATTCCTCATGCAATGAAATTCTGTGGAGGGAGAGGGGAAGTGCAAGCACTGAAGAAACATTATGATCTCAAGTTGAAATATTAAATCATAAATATTACTTGTTTCTCCAGAGACTGGATCCCCAATTACAGCATCTTGCATTGGATTAGGTAATTCTAAAACACCTCCTCCAGGGCAAGCAGGAAAAAGTGTTCCAGGATACAATGGTGAGAAATTACCTTGATTACTTAAAATATTTAATGTTAATAAATTTGGTATTTTTTCTGTATTTAGTGTGAATCATATTGATTGAAACGTAGTAGGTGCTTAATAAGTATTTGATTGAGTGAATGCCTTGTATTAAAAATGTCTTTTTGTGATAACTTTTGTTATTAGCCAATTTTATCAGAAGTGATATTGTAGACTTCTAAAGGCATGTTGTGGAGAAGGCAATGGCACCCCATTCCAGTACTCTTGCCTGGAAAATCCCATGGACGGAGGAGCCTGGTGGGCTGCAGTCCATGGGGTCGCTAGGAGTCGGACACGGCTGAGCGACTTCACTTTCACTTTTCACTTTCATGCACTGGAGAAGGAAATGGCAACCCACTCCAGTGTTTTTGCCTGGAGAATCCCAGGGATGGGGGAGCCTGGTGGGCTGCTGTCCATGGGGTCACACAGAGTCGGACATGACTGAAGTGACTTACCAGCAGCAACAAGGGCATGTTGTAAATGACTGTCAAAATATAAGGCAAGTTAAGGAGCTATGGGCTTCCCAGGTGGTGCTGGCGGTGAAGAGCCCCCTGCCAGTGCAGGAGACATAAGACATGGGTCCAACCCCTGGTTGGGAAGATCCCCTGGAGGAGGGCATGGCAACCCACTCCAGTATTCTTGCCTGGAGAATCCCTTGAACAGAGGAGCCTGGTGGGCTGCAGTGCATCGGGTCGCAAAGAGGCAGACCCGACTGAAGCGATTTAGCATGCATGCAAGGACCTATGTGAGAGATTAATACTTACGAATATATGCTAGGTGCTGAGTACTTTGCATACATTGTTTCGATTAATGATGAATTTATTTAATTTTGTGATATTATTCCCACTTTAGCAATGAGTTAGCTGGTGCCCCGAGAGACTAAATGACTAAAGTAATTCAGCTGGTGAGGTCCTGAAGACAGTGCAGACCATTGTGTTTTGTTTGTTTCTGTATTAAAAGCTGCAGTTGTTCCCATTATATATATTATCTTTTATTTTAGGGGTGATAATAAAGTTTTTGAAACTTGTTGGCTAGAAGATGAATATGAAGAGTAAAGATTCTAAAAAGAAAAAACAGTTTCATCCTTGTTGGCAGTATGTGACAATGAGATACGCTAGCTTTTCCATCTAAGTTTTTTTAAGTCATCAGTAGTGACTATAATAGTTCAATGATTTCCTCTGGATTTCACCTCTTAGTTGTATATGTTATATAAAGTAACTTGTGTAAGTCATGCTTTATTATACAAGTCACACATTCAATTTCCTTATTTCTAAACAGGAACAATAATTCTGTATGCCTTGTTTTTTGTGATGGAACACAATGAAGCACTAACACAGTGCCTGCTGGTAGGAAAACTGAACGAAGTCTTAGCTAGTAGGGTCATTAATATTTCAGAGAAGCCAGAGGGACTGACTTGTTTTAGATGTACACATTCATTTTACAGACAAGAAAAATGAGATACAGACGTTATGCTATTTGCATAAGGTCACACATTTAGCTTAAACCCAGCATCTGGAAAGAGAATAATTCCTCCATACAGTTTGTATTTGCATGAAAATTACAAAGTTTAGAGATTTGTCTTTTACTTCTCTAACATAAAAATATTATATTTTCTTTCTAGGACAAAGACTGGTTAAGGATTATTTGCTTTAGCCTAGCAGATATATTTATAAAAAGACGCAAGTATTTTTTTTTTTTAAGGGTAAGAATAGATACTTTGTGAAGTCAGTGACTTCTCCAGGCATGGAAGGGTGAACCTAACTTCAGTGAAATCCTCCCTTTGAACAGTTCTATCATCTCTACTCCTTTTATCAGAAAAAATGCTTTTGTGTTGGGCCATTTTTAGGGGCTGATGACGGTGGATTTTTTTTTTTAAGGGTAAGAATAGATACTTTGTGAAGTCAGTGACTTCTCCAGGCATGGAAGGGTGAACCTAACTTCAGTGAAATCCTCCCTTTGAACAGTTCTATCATCTCTACTCCTTTTATCAGAAAAAATGCTTTTGTGTTGGGCCATTTTTAGGGGCTGATGACGGTGGGAGATGTTGACTCCATTTCCCTCTCAGCGTTTCAGTACCATTTTTATATCCAGTTATAAGAAAGAGTTAAAGCTTTGATGCCTCATGGAATTTCAGTACAGACATTTCTCATTGCCTGAAAGTCATTAGCTTACAGACAGCACAGCTTAAGCACTAGAACTAAAGTATAACCAAGGAAATAAAGACTTTATGACTCATGATTTTTATGTTTTGTGGTTATTCAGAGATTCAAAAGTATAATGTAACATTTAATATTATAATGAAAAAAGCCATATCCTTTTGGGAAAGGAAAGAACACCATTTTGTGCAAAAAATATGTAATGTAATGCTCAACCTCTCATTTATTTAGTATGTTATGCAAGATTGTCACTGAGTTTTTTTTTCAAGTGATTATTGTGCAACACTATGAGAAGGGAATGATTTCCAGTTTTTAGATAGAGAAATTGGAGGGGTAATAGAATGAGAATATGTTCCGGGGCACATAGTAAATTGGCCACTGTGCTGAGATTTGGGGAAACAAAGATGAATTATCATGCATCATGGCCTCACCTTTAATGAGCTCACATCTAGGGAGAGACAGATACTGACACCGCT
>SJYT01008054.1:0-13018 GCA_006410635.1 Cephalophus harveyi
GGTATATTTCTCCATCTATTAGTGTCCTCTTTGATTTCTTTCATCAGTGTTTTATAGTTTTCCATATATAGGTCTTTAGTTTCTTTAGGTAGATATATTCCTAAGTATTTTATTCTTTTCGTTGCAATGGTGAATGGAATTGTTTCATTAACTTCTTTTTTTACTTTCTCATTATTAGTATATAGGAAGGCAAGGGGTTTCTATGTGTTGATTTTATATCCTGCAACTTTACTATATTTATTGATTAGCTCTAGTAATTTTCTGGTGGAGTCTTTAGGGTTTTCTATGTAGAGGATCATGTCAGCTGCAAACAGTGAGAGTTTTACTTCTTCTTTTCCAATTTGGATTTCTTTTATTTCTTTTTCTGCTCTGATTGCTGTGGCCAAAACTTCCAGAACTATGTTGAATAGTAGTGGTGAAAGTGGGCACCCTTGTCTTGTTCCTGACTTTAGGGGAAATGCTTTCAATTTTTCACCATTGAGGATAATGTTTGCTGTGGGTTTGTCATATATAGCTTTTATTATGTTGAGGTATGTTCCTTCTATTCCTGTAAGGTATTTTTATTGCATGCTCGTGTGTCTATAATGTCCTCCTGCCTTCAATCTTTCCCAGCAGGAGGACACTATAATGTTTGTGAGTCTATAATGAGCACTCTTTAACACACACACACATATATCTTCCTATACTAGTAAGTATATTTAACTAAGTTAAACTCCTGTAAGTGGAGTGTCTGGTCAAAGGGCACAATAATTTCAATAGTATGGTCAAAAAAATATCCCAATAAGGCTGTGACATATTATACATTCTCTGACAGTATACAAGCATCTGATAGCATACAAGCTTTTTTTTTTTTTTGGATATTTTCAAACATTAGTTATTATCAATAAGTTTATTTTTGCCTATTCAATGAGTGAAAAAGTCGTTGGTACTTTCATTGTCATTTACCCTATTATCCATGAGGTGTTGCGTACTTCAATGTGTATGCTTCTGCTGTTGCTGCTGCTGCTGCTGCTAAGTCGCCTCAGTCGTGTCTGACTCTGTGAGACCCCCATACACGGCAACCCACCAGGCTCCTCTGTCCTTGGGATTCTCCAGGCAAGAATATTGGAGTGGGTTGCTATTTCCTTCTCCAATGCATGCATGCATGCTAAGTCGCTTCAGTCGCGACTGACTCTGTGCGACCCCATGGACAGCAGCCCACCAGGCTCCTCCGTCCACAGGATTCTCCAGGCAAGATGTTATTGGCTAACTGTACTTTTTTCATGAAATATGCTTTTTTTTTCCCTCTGTCCATTTTCCTGCTGAATTGTTGCCTTTCCCATGATTTACAGACACTCTATATATTATTACTGTATTTCTCCTTTTTTATACATAGCAAATATCTTATTCCAGGTTGTCACTTTTATTTTTGTTTATGGTATCACTCACCAGAAAGAAGTTTCCTATGTTTACATATTTAAATCTGTTAGTCTTTCCATTTTCGGTTTCTGTTTTTCTGTCTTACTTAAGGTCATTCCTACCAAAAATTCTAAAAACAGTCTTTTATATTTTCTTCTAGTACTACTGTTTTTACTATTCTTTGTAAGAAGATATATAACTAGTTTCTACCTTAAATCATATATAAAAAGAGTTTTGATTGATTAAATATATATGCATCTATCTATCATTTATCTTTTTAATGTTTCCCACAATGGATAACCATTTGTATTAGCACCATTTTTGAAAAGCCATTCATTCTCCACTGACTTGAAATCACTTTTACCATATAATTAATCCTCACATCTACATAAGTTTGGTTTTGGATGACACTCTAGTCTTCATTCTGCCTTGTAATACCTTCTTGTCTAGCTCTAATCCATAAGACTATCTATATGTATATTTGTATTCAGTCTCCCAAGTCGTGTCTGACTCTTTGCAACCCTGTGGACTGCAGCATGCCAGGACTCCCTGTCCCCCACCATCTCCAGGAGTTTGCCCAAGTTCATGTCCATTGTGTTGGTAATGAAATGCATGTATATTGTGTAATTGTAAAAAAGGGGTATTTATACTTTGGCCACCTGATGTGAAGAGCCAACTCATTGGAAAAGACCCTGATGCTGGGAAAGATTGAAGGCAGGAGAAGAAGTGGGTGACAGAGAATGAGAGGATGGTTGGATGGCATCACGAAATCAATGGACATGAGTTTGAGCAAACTCTGGGAGATGGTGAAGGACAGGGAAGCCTCACATACTGCAGTCCATGGGGTCAAAGTGTCAGAAGTGACTAAGCAACTGAACAAATATTCTTTCTCTTAATACCATAAATATATTTTCATGTTTCTAAGTAGTTTTTCTTAATTATTATTATTATTAAATATTTATTTGGCTGCACTGAGTCTTAACTGTGGCATGTGGGATCTAGTTCCATGAGCAGGGATGGATCTCGGGCCCTTTGCATTAGGAGTGTGGAGTCTCAGCCACTGGACCACCAGGGAAGTCCCTCTTAATTATTACTTGAGTGGCTATAATCTATTATTTAGATGTACTGTACCTTATTTCTCCCCTATTCTTGGACACTTGTATTGTTTGTTTCTAAAGATATTGCTGCAATGAACATTTTCATTCTCTCTCCCTTCCTCCCTCCCCCCACTCATTTAATTAGCAAATCCTTAGTAGTAGAATTACTGCATAAATTGGTGTGAATATCTTTATGGATTTTGCCATGTCTTGCCATATTACTAACAGGATTTCTTCAGTTTTCAGTGTTCTCAGTCATATATGAATTTACTTATTTCACTGCAGTCTTCTCAGTATTGAGTGTTACTTCTCAAAAACGTTGAATAATTTAGTAAAATATTACCTCAAGTTGCCCTGCGGAGAAGGCAATGGCAACCCACTCCAGTACACTTGCCTGGAAAATCCCATGGACAGAGGAGCCTGATGGACTGCCGTCTATGGGGTCTCATAGAGTCAGACACAACTGAAGTGACTTAGCAGCAGCAGCAGCAAGTTGCCCTGATAATCCTATATGAAGCTGGTTATCTGTCCCAGTGTTCTGAACACATCTTGTTTATCATATATCACAGCTATATAATAATTGCTCTTTAAATAGTAACAATAAAAACTTAATCTGTATTGTGAGCTTGAAAATGACATACAATCTTTGATTCCTTCATGCTTCTATTTGTTAACTCACCATAATAGACAACATATTGTGGACTATGGGATAATTGAGTGCCATTCCCATAAAGTCCAGTTTTAGACATTTACTTTTCTGGCACTCTGTGGCTATGGAGCAAAATAATCCCCAAATTAAGTGACATATAATGACCTTTTGTTATGATCACATATTTTCCATATTTTCAACAGGGCACAGACAGCATAACTTTTTTCTCTTTCACTATAACTGAATAACTCAAAGGCTAACAGAGACTTAATGGCTGGGGCTGGAATCAGTTGAATGCTTATTCACTCACATATCTTGCAGTTGATGCAAGATGCTGCCTACAACTTTAGCCATCAATGTTGGCTAACAGCTGGAACATCTCCATGTGACTTCCCCAACTGGTTCGGTTTCAAGGGCAAGTATCTTGAAAGTCAGGTGGAAACCATATCTTTCATGACTTAGCTCAGAAGTCGCAAAACGTCACTTATTTTGGTAGTCATAATCTCATCTAGATTTAAAAGGAGAGAACCTAGCCTCCCTCTCTTGGTGGAGAAGTATTAACATCACATTGTAAGAAGGGGGAGTGGGATAGGTTTATTTCTGCCACAATATTTGGAAAATATGATCTGCCATATTTGTCATTGCATTTCAACTTTCTGCTATTCTGACTGATTTTGCAACATATTTACATTTATGGATACACTTGTCTTTTATTTATTAATTGAAGTATAGTTCACTCACCGTGCTTTACCAACCTCTGCTATATGGAACTACTTGTCTTGAAAGACACAGATTTACATTCTACATTTGCACTGCAGTTCTGTTGACACCATTCATGGTGTTTTCTGAGCTATTATTCTACTGTCTTTTATTCTTTATTCAAAATAATGTTTAACAACATTCAGATGTTACTGTGGTTTCTGCTCTATCGTAGGGAGCTCTCCTTTGTTGTTCATTTAGCTTACAAGAAGAGCTGGTCATAATTTTAGCTCTATGTCAATTTATGGTTAGTGTCAAACTGGCCAAATACTCCAGTAAGGGGAAGAAATCAGATTGGAGGATTGATAACAAGGAAACCTAGGAAGAAATTGTAGATTGACATCTTGGAAAGGGTCTAGAGTGTGAAAATTTTTATTCTATGCAAATGCCCACCAAGAAGAACCTACTATGGCAGAGACTCTAATAATCTAATGACAAGATGACCTAGTTTTAAAATGCATCCATTTTTAATTGAAGGATAATTGCTTTACAGTGTTGTGTTGGTTTCTGCCACACATTAACATGAATCAGCCGTAGGTATACATGTTCCCTCCCTCTTGAACCTTCCATCGCACCCCTCTAGGTTGTCACAGAGCGCCCGGTTGATTTCCATGCATCACAAAGCACATTCCCACCGGCTATCTATTTTGCATATGATAATGTATGTTTCCAAGCTACTCTCAATTTGTCCCACTGTCTCCTTACCCCACCGTGTCCACAAGTCTGTTCTCCATGTCAGTGTCTCCACCGCTGCTGAACAAATATGTTCATCAGTACCATTTTTATAGATTCCATAAACACGTGTTAATATACGATATTTGTTTTTCTCTTTTTTACTTACTTCACTCTGTATAACAGACTCTAGATTTATCCACCTCACTAGAAGTGACTCAAATTCATTCTTTTTTATAGATGTGTAATATTCCATTGCATATAGTGAAGGACAGGGAAGCCTGGCATGCTGCAGTCCATGGGGTTGCAAAGAGTCAGACACAGCTTAGCGACTAAACAACAACAATATATGAACCACAACTTCTTTATCCATTCATCTGTTGATGGACATCTAGGTTTCTTCCATGTCCTGGTTATTGTAAATAGTGCTGCAATGAACACTGGGGTACATGCATTTTTTTCAACTATCTCAGGGTATATGCCCAGCAGTGAGATTGCTGGGTCATATGGTAGGATTCCTAGTTTTTAAAGAAATCTCCATACTATTCTCTATAGGGGCTGTAGAAATTTACATTCCCACCAAAATTGCAAGAAGGTTTCCTTTTCTCCACACCCTCTCCAGTATTTATTGTTTGTAGATTTTCTGATGATGGCCATTCTGATCCACATGACGTGATGCCTCATTGTAGTTTTGATTTGCATTTCTCTAATAATAAGGGATGCTGAGCACTTTTTCATGTATTTATTAGCCAGCTATATGTCTTCTTTGGAGAAATGTCTGTTTAGGTCTACAAGATGACCTATTTTGTGGCTATCAATGAGAGCTTTCTTTTCTTAGCAAACCCTAGAACTTGTTCAATGAGTTTATAAACAAATACAGCAGGAATCTAAGCTGAAGGTGGACTGAACAATATGGACTTAATTTTTGAACAAAGCTTACCTAGTGACCTCTACTGCTGAGTGCCTAACCAGACAATAGCAAAGATTAATGTTGAGTTTTCAATATGGTATCATACCAGTAAGGGAGCAACTGGTCACCTAGTATAAATTGTCTACATTACTCATAGCCATTATGAAGTGGCAACAATTTGTCTTCAGAAGAACAGATATTAATACTTAGTTGTTGTTATTATTTAGTTGCTAAGTTGAGTCCAACCATTTTGCCATCCCATGGACTCTTTTGCAACTCCATGAACTGTAGCCTGCCAGGCTCCCCTGTCCGTGGATTTCCCAGGCAAGAATACTGGAGTGGGTTTCCAGTTCCTCCTCCAAGGGATCTTCCCAACCCAGGGATCGAACCTCCATCTCCTGCATTGGCAAGTGGATTCATTACCATTGTGCCACCTGGGAAGCCCAGTCTGTTTAATCTGGATACTTATTTTTATATTCTCTGTCTGTCATGCTTTTGCCCAGAACCAACTTCCTCACAATTAACAAATGCCTTATTCGCTACCATCCCACATAACACTGCATTTGAATAATGGACTCATTTTACAGTTAAAGTGGGAGAATGTGTAATTTCCATCAGATTCATGGGTATTACTATGTCCTGTCATCCAGAAGAAGCTGGTATTATTATTATAGAATAGTGAATATATAGTGAAGACTCAGTTATGACACTGTCCAGGGAACTATAAGATTGATGTTCTTTCGTATAGAATACAACACATCCTCTGAGACAGCTTCCAATATATGGTGCACTTTCCCTCATTGACATACATGGGTCTGTAACTCAAGGCATAGGAGTGAGAGTGGTTTCACTCACTGTTATAGCTATCTATTTGAATAATGTTTGCTTCCATCTCCTTTTTGTGCTTAGGTGGCCTAGAGGTATTAACACTCAAGAGATGAACAATTTCACAGGGGCCATAACAATGGTCTCACCAAAATGGAAGTTAAGACTGCTCTCAGACCATTTTAATTATCCCCAATATCCATTTCCTGCCTCCTGCACAATTAAAAATTAAAAAAAAAATTTGGTCCAATGGACACTAAAATAGACAGAATTCTAGGATCAACCACAAGATTCATAAGACTTGTGTACAGATCTTGTAAAATCCCTCGCCTGGAGTATGGTCAGATTTGTGAATGTGGTGAGATTTCACTCCTGTGAAAGATGGCATTACATGGCAAAAGTACACGTATTTTGCAATAACCTCAATTAGCTTGTAAGCAGATTGTCCCAGTGAAGTCTTCAGATGAGAAGAAAATCTGCTTAATATTTTGATTTCAATTTAGTGAGATCCTGAGGAGAATACCCAGTGAAATCTTGCCAAGACTCCTGATCCATAGAAACTGTGAAAGTGAAAGTGTCAGTCATTAGTGTCCTATTCTTTGCAACCCCATGGACTGTAGCCCACTAGGCTCCTGTGCCCATGGGATTCTCCAGGCAAGAATATTGGAGTGGATAGCCAACGCCTTCTCCAGGGGATCTTTCCAACCCAGGGCTCAAACCCACATCTTCTGCACTGACATCTTCTGATTCTTTACCTCTGTGCAACTTGGGAAGCCATTGAGACTAGGTCCCACTTTCTTAATAGGTTTAATGTCAAGAAATTCCAATTTGTCTTTGGCATTTATGAACATTGCTTTGGAGTCTCTGGATTGTTTTATTTCTCTGCAAAGCACTCATGCTTCTTCTTCTTCTTCTTTTTTTTTTTTTAAAGCAAGAAATTGAAACAAACTGAAAATTTTGTTTTGCTTGTAGTAACAACTCAAGTCTTGCTTCAATTCTTTCACCTGGAAGAGTAGTAGGATATTCTATCTTTGGTTCTTTTACCTGAGCTACTTACATTCTGCCTTTATGTTATTCAAATCAAAATAAGGTTTTTTGCTGTTAAAAATTTTTTAAATTGAATGAAAGACTCTATATTCTATAGTGCTCCACAATTTTCAGAAGTTTACACAATTTTATATAATCTCATAATAACTCCCCCTTTTCCCCTACCACTATATTGACCCTACCCCATTCCCTCTCTTCACTGATAACCACCCATGTTTGTTCTCTGAGTCTGTTAGTCTGCTTTTATTGTTTTATTCACTAGTTATATTCCACATAAAAGTGATATACAGCATTTATCTTTCTCTGTCTTATTTCACTTAGCATAAGGCTCTCCAAGTTCACTCATGTTGCTGCAAATTGCAAAAATCTCATCTTTTTCATAGGTGAGTAGTATTCCAAATCTCATATTCTTTATTCATATCTGATTATGGACTCTTAGGTTGCTTCTATATCTTGGTAATAATAAGTAATGCTACTATGAACACTGAGGTGCATATATCTTTTTGAATTATGGATTTGGTTTCTTTTGGCTAAACACCCAGGAGTGAAACTGCATGTCTGCATTTGTATAGAGTTCCCCTCTCTGGTTCTCTGTTTTGGAATTCATTCTCTAGCTACCCTGGGCTTCTCAGGGCAGAAAGATAGTGGGCTATTTATGATAGTTTTTTCCACCCTGTATTGTACCACAATTCTGGTCTATCCATAGGTTAAAGCTATCAAAAATTAGAAATTCACTCTGTGTAAGTAATTTACTCCATATTTTGACTTTGCCTGTTTCTGTTCACTCTCTTAACCCCTAGGGTAGTTTTTGCTTAATTTTTTTTGTATTTTGTCTAGAGTTTATAGTTTTTATCTGTGGAAAGGTCAGTCTGTTCAGTTCAGTTGCTCAGTCGTGTCCAACTCTTCGCGAACCCATGAACCACAGCATGACAGGCCTCCCTGTCCATCACCAACTCCCAGAGTCCACCCAAACCCATGTTCATTGAGTCAGTGATGCCATCCAACCATCTCATCCTCTGTCGTCCCCTTCTCCTGTCCTCAATCTTTCCCAGCATCAGGGTCTTTTCAAATGAGTCAGCCCTTCGCATCAGGTGGCCAAAGTATAGGAATTTCAGCTTCAACATCAGTCCTTCCAATGAACACCCAGGACTGATCTCCTTTAGGATGGACTGGTTGGATCTCCTTGCAGTCCAAGGGACTCTCAAGAGTCTTCTCCAACACCACAGTTCAAAAGCATCAGTTCTTCTGTGCTTAGCTTTCTTTATAGTCCAACTCTAACATCCATACAAGACCACTGGAAAAACCATAGCCTTGACTAGACGGACCTTTGTTGGCAAAGTAATGTCTCTGCTTTTCAATATGCTGTCTAGGTTGGTCATAACTTTCCTTCCAATTAGTAAGTGTCTTTTAATTTAATTTAAGGTCAGTCTGTTAGGCGCTTACTATTCCTCCATACTAGAAGTGGAACTCTCTAAACCAAAATAATTAAAAAACTAAGTTTTTAGATAGAAATAGCTAATTATAAGTTTTATACATACTTGATCTTTCCAAGGATTATGTTTTTTAGTGAATGTTTCAGAAGTATCTACGTGTCATAAGCTACCATTTTAATTTTACTATGTCAAGATAGTTTATTCTGATTTAAGCTGATGGCACAAATCTATAGATACAAATCAGTGCTATCCAGATTGTTGTCTACCAACCAATGCCTGTTTTTGAAGGTATTTGCTGCCTGTCCACAATGAGGACAGAACTGGGAATATGTGTTTATAACCTTTCATGCAACTTTTATACAGTAATTTTTATGCTCATTAAATATAAGAAAAAAACTTGGACTGTATTTACATGCCTTTGGCTATTCTTAAATTTCACTTTTTTAGTAATTAATTTTTCTTATGCTTTAATTAATATAATTTATATTTATTATAATTTGTCTCATATTTTACAAGTAATGAATTTTTCTTATATTTCTTATATTTACACCATTGTTGGTGATGGCTTGGAAATCAATTCTCATGGGTAATTTGAAAAACACTGGACTAGATTTCAAATAAGTAAATAACTTTTGGGAAGGTCTCAAGGTAACCAGTTAATAGGAGAGATGGGCCTAGACTGTTATTTGATTATAGTTTAATAATCAAATAATGGTTCCTGAACGAACCTGGGATAGGCTAAAATGTTCTTTTTAAAAGATGATGAAACTGAGGTGCAGAAAGTCCTAATTAAGTTGATTTTTGAGGGGGGTATATGACACAGTAATTAACATGACAGAAAAAAATTCAGTGCTAATGTAACTTTCAGCTGAAAGTATTCTTTGTTTGTTGCTCACTCTGAGAAGTTGCTCACTCTGTATTACTATTTAAGTTAAAAGTAAAGCAGTAAGTTCAGAGGAATAATAAATAATAGGAATATACTCATTTACTGATCCTGCTGTGCAACCGACTGTGTACAGGAAAACAACCTATTACATGGGTATTTTTATTCCCATTTTAGAAATGAGAAAACTGAGTCTTGGCAAAGCAACTTAATCAGAATTATAGAGCAAGTAAGTGACAGAATCGGGGGCTTCCCTCATAGCTCAGTCAGTAAAGAATCTGCCTGAAATGTAGGAGACCCGGGTTTGATTCCTGGGTTGGGAAGATCCCCTAGAGAAGGAAATGGCAACCTACTCCAGTATTCTTGCCTGGAGAATTCCATGGACAGAGGAGGCTGGCGTGCTACAGTCCATGGCGTCGCAAGGTTGGACACAACTTAGCAACTAAACCACCACCACCACCACCAAGTGACAGAATCAGGATTCCAATTCAAATCTGTCTGGTTCCAAAGTCTCTACACTTAACATTACTGTTCTTTGTTAATCACTAAATAGACCGCAATAGAAATTGCTGCATCTGATGAAACAGATGGGTTCAAGTGCTCTACTAACACAATGCTAAAAATGAACTTTACTCAAAATTCCTTTGCCAACCAACAAGAGTCCATCAAGTCAAAGCTCTGGTTTCTCCAGTGGTCATGTATGGATGTGAGAGTTGGACCATAAAGAACACTGAGTGCTGAGGAACTGATGCTTTTGAACTGTGGTGTTGAAAAAGACTCTTCAGAGACCCTTGGACTGCAAGAAGATTCAACCAGTCTATCCTAAAGGAAATCAGTTCTGAATATTCATTGGAAGGACTGATGCTGCAGCTGAAACTCCAATAGTTTGGCCATCGGATGCGAAGAACTGACTCATTTGAAAAGACCCTGATGCTGGGAAAGACTGAAGGCGGGATACGAAGAGGACGATAGAGGATGAGATGGTTGGATGGCATCACTGACTCGATGGACATGAGTTTGAGTAAGCTCCGGGAATTGCTGATGGACAGGGAAGCCTGGTGTGCTGCACTCCATGGGGTGGCAAAGAGTCGGACACAACTGAGTGACTGAACTGAACTGAAAAAATGAACTGAGTAGTAGAAAGTACAGGGGTCTCCTGTCCAAGGATTCATCAGCTTTTACCAAACTTAGACTGGAAAATCCATGCTAAGATACCAGGTGATTGTGAGCCAACAATTTGGAAGACAGGTAGGGATGAAAAAGCATTAGCAAGTTTTTTTTTTTCCTAATGAATCATTGCAGATGTTTATTCTTGTTCCTGATTACCTGTTCTATTTGCCTATCAGAGGAGTACAGTTAAGCTCTCTTTACAGATTATAGAAATAAAAAACATTAGTTGCCATCCAGTACCTGCCAAGCTAGAGAATGGAACAGAAAGGCCAAGTCTTTTTGCTTTAATACATATTCATTCATGGTAATAAGTACAACAGTGGCAAATTTTATTTTCTTGGGCTCCAAAATCACTGTGGATGGTGACGACAGCCATGAAATGAAAAGACATTTGCTCCTTGGAAGAAAAGCTATATCAAACGTAGACAGTGTATTAAAAAGCAGAGACATCACTTTGCCAACAAAGGTCCATATAGTCAAAGCTATGGTTTCTCCAGTAGTCATGTACTGATGTGAGAGTTGGATCACAAAGGCTGAGCACTGAAAAACTGTTTTCCAATTGTGCTGGAGAAGACGCTTGAGAGTCCCTTGGACAGCAAGGAGATCAGTCAATCCTAAAGGAAATCAACCCTGAATTTTCATTGCAAGGACAGTTGCTGAAGTTGAAGTTCCAATACTTTGGCCACCTGATGTGAAGAGCCAACTCATTAGAAAAGACCCTGATGCTGGGAAAGATTGAAGGCAAGAGGAGGCGGTGGCAGAGGATGAGATGGTTAGACAGCATCACCGACTCACTGGACATGAATTTGAGATAGTGATGGACAGAGAAACCTGGCAAGCTGCAGTCCATGAGGTCACAAAGAGTCGGACAGGACTTAGTGACTGAACAACAATGAACTATAGCTTATATGGAACACAACCAGGTTAGCTGCTCTTCTGAGGAATGTACTTACAAGTTAATATTTCACTGCTCCTCTACCTTGAGACTTTCCTAAAGACATCAGTTACTGTCAGTGTAAATTATTCTTAGTTTAAATCAACATAATTCTATTTATCCTAGCGAGGAAGCTTTTTTTTAAACTACTCATTGTCTTGATTTCTTTCACAGAAATAATCTTTGCATATTTTTATACAACATACATGAGGTGACTGTGATTCAGTGTCAACCAGAGAAATTCTTTTACGATATCCTTTCTATGGCCTTCCTTTGTCCTCTGTAATAGAAAATTACCAGCAGAAGCACTTCCCCTTCACCCAGTTCCTGTTCTCTTATCACAGATTATCCCTTTACACTCCCTTCCTGCCTTGTTGGGGAATTTGAGAGGGCAGGGAAAGACTGCTAAACCTTTGCCTTCTATCAAATATCCACTGGATCCAATAGGATATGTGTCTAATCTTTTGCACATTTAACAGTTCCCTCACCAATTCCTCTTTCATACCCTTTTGGGTGGACAATGGATTAATGCCAAAGTGATTTTTCCCCTTCACACACTTCAAAACCATACAGAGTTTAATCCAAGTTACAGTAGGACTGATAGTTTCAGCTTTTATTTTTTTGTAGTGCCCTTTCTATAATGCTGGGCCAGGGGTGCAAGGGAAACAGAATGATGAGCAGTCATTTTTTTCCCTACCTGTTTTATACTTTCCATAATACCCTTAGCATACCAATCACTTCTTCCTTCTCAACATCCTTCTCTCTTGTAGCTATCATGTTTGAAACTGTGTTAAAAACTGCTTATACACACTAGTCCATTTCATCCTAACCACCCTTATGGAGAGGGTAGTAATACTACTTACATTTGAGGGCTTTCTATGTATGAACCATTGTTGTAAGTGTTTAACAGGTAGCAAATTTGGAAAACTCAGCAGTGGCCACAGGACTGGAAAAGGTCCGTTTTCATTCCAATCCCAAAGAAAGGCAATGCCAAAGAATGCTCAAACTACCGCACAATTGCACTCATCTCACAAGCTAGTAAAGTAACGCTCAAAATTCTCCAAGCCAGCCTTCAGCAATACGTAAACCATGAACTTCCAGATGTTCAAGCTGGTTTTAGAAAAGGCAGAGGAACCAGAGATCAAATTGCCAACATCTGCTGGATCACGGAAAAAGCAAGAGAGTTCCAGAAAAACATCTATTTCTGCTTTATTGACTATGCCAAAGCCTTTGACTGTGTG
>SJYT01008054.1:13795-89466 GCA_006410635.1 Cephalophus harveyi
GATAGGGGACAGGAGGAGAAGGGGACAACAGAGGATGAGATGGCTGGATGGCATCACTGACTCGATGGACGTGAGTCTGAGCAAACTCCGGGAGTTGGTGATGGACAGGGAGGCTTGGTGTGCTGCAGTCCATGGGGTCGCAAAGAGTCGGACACAACTGAGCGACTGAACTGAACTCATCTAATCTGTGAAGCTGGTTTTCCTGTTTTACAGATTAAAAAATTAATGTTCCATGCCTTGGATTACACTGCAAATAACAGAGAGAGGCAGGATTTGAATCTACTAACTTTAAAGTAGGCTTTGCGTGCTTAGTCCCTTCAGTCGTGTCCGACTCTGCGACCTCATCAACTGCAGCCTACCAGGCTCCTCTGTCCGTGGGATTCTCCAGCCAACAGTACTGAAGTGGGTTGCCATTTCCTTCTTCTAAGAGAAGTCGCTCAGTCGTGTCCGACTCGTTGCGACCCCGTGGACTGTAGCCTACCAGGCTTCTCTGTCCATGGGATTCTCCAGGCAAGAATACTGGAGTGGGTTACCATTTCCTTCTCCACGGGATCTTCCCGACCCAGGTATGGAACCCAGGTCTCCCGCATTGGAGGCAGACGCTTTAACCTCTAAGCCACGAAGGAAGCCTCCTAAAGTAGGCTTTAATTATGATTTAAGAGCAATTACTTAATCATTTTCAGCTCTTGACCTGATGAGTATTTCGCCATCTCACCTCTCACAGCCTCATCCTTTACGCGAACCTGTGTTCAGGTGCTCCCTTCCTCATCCCCCATGTCCCTCTGCCTCTGATCCTTCGGTTTGCCCACATCCTTTATTATTCTGTTCTCTCCCCCGACCCCCACATTCCCGTCACAATCGTCCCCGTCCTTAAGGTCCTTGTCTTCAGACCATCGGCCGTAGTACTCGCTGCTTCATTATTTTTAAAACGGCCCCTCCTCCTGCAGCCCCGGCTCCAGCCGGCCTCAGAGGAGCCTCGGCCTTCAGGCGCCGTCACGCGCTCCCCGGCCCCCGGCGGCCGCACGGGGTGGCGGCGCGCGAAGCACGCGAGGGCGGGCGCCCCCGGGGCGCCGCGGCTCCTCCGGCTCCCGGCAGCGCCCGCGCGCGGTGCAGGCTGGGGGAACATGGCCGCTTCCGGTCTCCCTGCCGGGCCGGCGCGGGCCTGAGCGCGGCCCCAGCCCGTCGCACCCCGCCCTCCGCTCCTCCCGCCGGGCAGCCGCGGAGGTCGCCTCAGGCTTTTCCTCCGGCTGCCCCCGCGCCGCGCCATGGAGAAGAGCTCGAGTTGCGAAAGCCTTGGCTCTCAGCCAGCAGTAGCACGGCCGCCCAGCGTGGACTCCCTGTCCAGGTAACCGGGGCCCGCCGAGCGCCCGAGGGGGATGAAGAGGAGCCCGGGACCCGCCGGACGGTGCCCCACCTCGCGGGCTCCGGGACTGGGAAGCTGCGCCGGAATTCCTTCCCTCAGGCTGGGAACCGCTTCTTTCTTCCTCTCTGCGGGTTAGAGGCTGGGAAAGAGGAGGTTAAAACTCTGCGGTTCTTCTTCGGCCTTACCTTTTGTATTCGGGTGTGTTTATCTGCGGTCGAGAACGCCTTAGTCCACCACATCCTCTAATCTCTCATTTCCCTTTAATTCACTTTTTGGACAGCCCTTCCCCGACTCTGTCCCCTCCTCCCATCTCCTCCCTGCCTTTCTCCCTTGACGACTCTTTTCTAAGACCCTTCTCCAGTCTTTTTTCCATCTGTCTTTCAGTCTTCGGGTGCTGGGTTCTTGCCCACCCTTTCCGCTCTTTCCCGTCATTTCACTCACTCTTTTACGGTTTCCTTGCATTCTGATTTTCCTCCCTCCCCCCAACTTTGCTTTAAAATGTAAGTAAGAGTACCCACACCGTGAATCTTCCAGCTGAACGTTATTATTTCTGAGTAATAAGTGGTAGTTTTCGTCCTTCCTGGGCTACCTACCGGTTCTCCAGGTTTCCATCTTGTATCAGCTGGGATTTTTTTTCCTCTGGAATTTTGAGGAGGATTTTACTATGTAGCTTTTCACAGAGCTGTTGTGAATATTAACTTGACGTGTTTCAAAGGCAGTTTTTTCCTATTGTTTTAAAATAGTAATTTAAATTTTATTAAGAAATAGGAAAACCTGTATTGTTATACTGCTACATTGAAATCAGGTTCTTTTCCTTTGAAAAAGTCTAGTTTATTAGATACTAAATCGCTGTAAACTAGCACGTTTCATTTTTTTTTTCCCGTGAATAAATTGGAGTTACTCTCTTTTAATTCGTTTTGGACTCTGCTAAATATGGGTGATACTGCCGTTTTTTTTTCTGTTTCTGTTCAGGACCTGATTGGGAAGTCAGTCATTACCTGATCCCACCTTTCTTTGGCTTTGTTTGTAGCTCAGAGATTAAAGCATCTGCCTGCAATGTGGGAGATCCAGGTTTGATCCCTGGGTTGGGAAGATCCCCTGGAGAAGGAAATGGCACCTTTCTTTATTAGATTCTCTTCCTAAATGTATTCACAGCAACCTGCCCACCCTTTTTAAAGTGTTTTTAACA
Organism: Cephalophus harveyi; assembly: GCA_006410635.1. Lineage (NCBI taxonomy): Eukaryota > Metazoa > Chordata > Mammalia > Artiodactyla > Bovidae > Cephalophus > Cephalophus harveyi. The sequence goes on from SJYT01008054.1 coordinate 16,348, forward strand.
AGCACAGTGTTGGTTTAATTGTCTTCGCTACTAGACTATCAGCTACTTGAGGGCAAGGATCATATCGTATTGGTTTGCGTATCACCATCATTTAACAGAGACCCTGCCTGTCAGAGGTGCTTAATAAATTTTATTTTTTGAATTTGTAGATTGAATTACGGTGGAGAGTGATTTTGCATTTGATTATGTACCATTAGTGTGCATTTGTTTCAGGTGCTTTTTAGGTTTATTGCTCTGAAATTTAGGTCTTCCCTGGTGGCTCGGAAGGTAAAGAATCTGCCTGCAATGAAATTTAGAAGACTGGGGGATTTACACTCAGCTGTAAAATCATTCGAAAAACAGGTTGGAAAATTATAATTTTATGGGAAAGTTACGAATGGCAACTATGGCTCACGATAGATAGAATGTAAAGAAAACAAATGAGACAGCTGAAGTAATCTCATCCAAGGGAGGATTTGAACCACAGGAGGCAGCATACTCTTGTTAGAAAGAAAGTACTGGATGTCAGGAGGCTCAGGCTCTTTAGTCCTAGGCTCAGTTTGTCATTTGGCAGGTCCCATTTAACCTCTCTGGTCTGCAATTTTTTCATCTTTTGAAATAAGGCAGGGGGAAAGGAGAGTTGATCTAGAACATCGGTAAGGTCCCTTTAAGCTTTAAAAATCTGTCAGTTCTGTATCTTAATGGTAATAACCTTTGTTTTGAATTTTTGGAATTACACTAAATTTTTATATCACGTAACTAGGTTGGTTTTGCCAGTTAAAGAAAAAGCCCAACGACTTCAAAGTTTATATGTATATATTTTAACTTCTTAATGAAACATTAGCTCACATATGAATATGGGAAAGTTAAGAATTCCTTGAGGGGTGGGATGTGGGGGGGGATTCAGGATTGGGATCTCATATACACCCATGGTGGATTCATGTCAATGTATGGCAAAACCAATACGGTATTGTAAAGTAAAATAAAGCAAAAATTAAAATAAATAAAAATAAAAAAATAAATAAATAAAAATTTCCCCATGGGGGATTAAAAAAAAAAAAAAGAATTCCTTGAATTTTGACTGGAGTTTGTTGGCTTCATCCTCTCCAGACAAAACTATAAGTATGGCTCTACTTTCACAGGAAAATGCCAGCTTTCATTCCTGTTCTCTGGAAAAGTAGAAAAATAATATTTATTGATTGTCTATAGAATTCATCCTGCTAAATTCTTTCATATCTTTTACTTTGTGAATCATTACACCTATTTGTGGCACTCACTTTAATCAACATTATAGGATAGCTGGATTGTAGGCACTTGTTAGAAAGCTTAATTTTAAACTTAATTTAGGGTAACAGTCAATCACAGGTGCTTCTAATACAGAGGGAGGGTGGACAACTATGGTTACAACAGCAGTGTTACATAACTACCCAGATTAGGTTTATTACTTTTGTTATCCTATCGTTAAGTGAAATATTGGTGTTTGAACTGTATTATTTCAGTTTTTTGCAGAAATCTCATTCTTAAATTGTAGTTCTGCTTTTGTTTTATACAATTAGAAAATTCTCGTTTTCTTATTTTCAGTTAGGAAAATTGCCTTGTGAAATTACTTTGATATCTTTTGCAAAATAATAGTTAATAATTCTATTCAGTGTATTACAGATTGTGATTTGCACACTAGATTACCAGATTTCTGAGTGTAGTTTCAAGGAAAATTTTGCTTATGTTTTCTATTTGTTTCAAAATGGAAATTATGTAGCTGCATCTTCAATTTGGCAAAAAGTCTTCAGTCAAATTTATAACTGAAGTTGGTAATATATTCATCTTTAATTCCTTCAAATACTCCTACTATTAGATGGAGCCAGCTTAAATATTATGTTTAAATGTGTTAATTTGTAAAATGTTTTATGCTCTTCTGGGAAGTAGGGAAAATATAAATCTGTAAAATAGTACTGTAACCCATGTGGTTGCCCATTGTTTTTTGGAAAATGACACACTCAGTTTAGGTTGAGTGATTGGCTCTTGTGGGATCTGTGGTTCACACTAAACATATGTTTTAATATCTATATATCCACAGTCTATGTATATCTATAAATCTGTAGTCAGCTCAGAATTGCTGTTGCTTCTAGCTTTGCCTTCTAGGTCATCATAAACCTTATATCTTTGTTCACAGAAGAGCAATTTCATTCTTAATATGATATTTTTTCTATCAGCTACAGCTGATTAGCAATTATGTCATCTTGCATGCTTAAGCTAATTTTCTTTGGTGAGTCCTGCTTGGTATTGCCTACTTGAGTGAACTGTTCAGCAGCTCTTGTATATCCTGCTTTGCTTTCATCACACATGTCCTGCCCCACACAGAGAGAGTGAGTTGTGGAAAAAATTCATTTCAGCACACTGATTATCTGACTGTATTCCAGTTGGTCTTGCTCTGATTTTTGTGGTCAGACTATTGATAAAACTATACTGTGGGCTGGATATGGCAGCTAGGGTAGACCTGAGCTTCAGAACTGTAGAAGTTATACAGCAGAATTTAACACTATATTGATACTCATCTGGCTTCTTAGTCTGTTTTTTTCCATCTTTCAGTTTGTATGCTGTTAAAGAATGTATTTCTTAAGTGGGTTTCTTTGATTATTTTTTACTGTGCACAATCATGCTAATAAATCTAGTGCCAGAGAGGCACCCAGTAGATGATTGAATAAAGAAATGTTGACTGAATAATGTTCAACACTTGCCTTATTTGTTGTTTTTACTCAAAGAATTAAAAGGTTTTCCAAAGTGAAGTGTGGCCTATAAAGTCACAAGTTCCGGTTCGAGCTGATGGGGCCCTTGTGTGAAGCCTCTTGACACCCTGGGCGTTTTTATTGTCTGCATTATCTTTTCTGTGCCCATTCCTCTGTCTTCACAACATTGTTTCCTTAGCCTACTGGATTTTCCATCTGTCTTGATTACTTTGGTCTCTTTCTCTCGAATTTAGTTTGTCAGTTATTTAATCTGTATTTCTTTCATCCGATATATCCTCATTTTCTAATTTTTCTGGGCACCATCTGTTTGTCTCAGATTGTTTTTGGTTATCAGTTAATTTCTAGTGTATAAATTCATTAGCATTTATGAGCATCTTATATTTACATTTAACTTAGATTAAAACAATCAAAGAGGAGGTGCACATAATATAATCAAAAAAAGTAGCTCAAGCTAATTACATTTTTGAATTGCATGTCTTCCTTGAAATTATCATCATTTGAAAACAGCAGATCGTGGATTTCTGTTTCTATGAATTTTGATGATGCTTACCGCCTGGAGGGGCTTCCTCGGTGGCTCAGCGGTAAATAATCTGCTGCAATGTAGGAGCCACAGGAGATGCAGGTTCAGTGTCTGCAGGAAGATCCCCTGGAGGAGGGCATAGCAGCCCACTCCAGTGTTCTTGCCTGGAGAATCCCGTGGACAGAGGAGCCTGGCCAGCTACAGCCCATAGGGTTCCCAAAAGTCAGATACAAGTCAAGCAACTTAGCATGCTTGTACGCACACGCACAAATAGCCCGAAGAGGTAGGAGTTTTTAAGATTTCCAAACTACATTTCACTGGAGGGTCTCATTCCTGGTTTCAGCCCCAAGGTCACTTAGAAGTGATGCCAGTAGGAAGTATCCTTTCAGGTTGCTTTTTTCAGTAGTGGTGATGGATTTGTATCCAATGACACATTCTTGCCAGTTCTCCTTTTGACTCTTGGCATGACTTCTGAGGCAGCTGGCTGGGTTAGCGGACTATAGCTAGAGAACAAATAGATTGTGTCTCCAACCTTGGCCTTATTATTAACACCTTGCATCAGACATTGAACATTTTGACAGCCTAAAAATTACTTGAGTTTCATTATAACAGGACCCTAAAAGAACCTTTAAGTTCTATTAGATAAGATCCAGTATTACTGTGAACTAATCAGTACTTGTGTATATTTTTCTGGAAGAACGTGTAAAGAGATGACTTATTGATCACAGGTGTTCGGATTAATAATAAAGTTGAAACTGGGTCCTGTGTATGATTTTTACCTGCTTACTCTGTCATCGTCAGTCTTCTGTTAATATAGCTCAGTAGTTCCAAGACAGTAACATCAGCATCCCTTAGGAATTTGTTCAAATACAGGTTTCCTGGCCCTGCCTCAGATGTGGCTGAATGCAAATCTTTGGGGGTGGAGACCAGTGTTTGTATTTTATCAGGACAGCCAGGTGATCCTGATGCATGTTGAAGTTTGAGAACCACTGTTTTGAGTCTTTTACTGATGGTTGCTTAGTAACCAAGCCTATTACTTGAGAGCACTTTTGTAAAAATATTGACTGAAATAATGAAAGGTAAAAGTCCATCTCTTGTGGATTTATTATATCTGGTTTTTAGGAAATTTCCTGAGAGCTTTTCTTTCTTAGCCACAAGAAAGAACACCAAAACAAGAATATATGTTTTGAGGCTTATGAAAATAGGTCCTTGGTGAGACGCATTAGTGGTTAACATACAATTTTTAAAACTATTAAAAAGAATTCCAGAAGGCTATCACCTGAACCAATAAAGGATTATGTCCAAGGGAAGGAAATAACCCAGATACAGATGTTCAGAAAGCAGTGAGTTTATTTTGGAAAGCTCCCAGTTAATGCTATTGTATTCAATCTCACCAGGGACAAAGGTTGCATGTGATTCAGGAAATTCTCTAGATTAGTATGGAGTATTTTCTTTCTAAAGGTTAGTTTTGAGTCGGTAAAGCACTTGCTATGTCTTGGCCTACTCTATGATTTAGTTAAATCAATAGATAGGATTAAAGCTATTGAGAGGTGAGAGTCATGCATAGGGAGTAATTTTATAAGCTTGCTTTACACAGGAAGTCAGGTTAAAAATGGAACTATATAAAATGAAAAGATTGATACAAGGTGGTTATAATTAAAGGGACAGGGAAGATGCCCTTTTAATGAAAACAATAACCTCAGTAACCTCAATTCCCTTTCCTGTAGCTTTATTACACAGAACTAACTGTGAGTATCCCTCTTAATGTGTTTCTATATATGTACCAATGTTGTCATCACCATAGACCACTTATGAGCAAATTTTCTAATTCTCCTGGCCAAGTACCTTAGTACTGTGGCAGTAATTGCTGATGAATTTTCCTTCTTTAAAAGACTTTACTAGATGTGATTAACTTTTGGGCTGTTTAAGTAATTCTTAGTCTAGGTTAAATAAGGGCAGATGCTATATAATCAAAATTTTAAAATGTTTCAACCTATACACTTCAAAAGACCTAAACACACTTACTTGGAAAACTCTTTCTTTTTTTTTTTTTTTTTTTTTAAGTTTAGGTTTAGCAGAGTATAACAAAAAATCCAAAGTAACCTTGTCATTAAACAAAGAATTTTGTGTTATTTTTGCCCCATATAAAACCCCAGGAATAGTTAATACAGATCTGATACAATGGATATAAAGTATCCATCCAGGACATAGACTCTTTCTAACTTACTGTATCTTACATTCCAGGGTTACCATGAGAGCCAGAATTACTGTTACAGTTCTTTAACCCCTGATCTTCATGAGTCAAAAAGCAGGACAGGAAGAAGAAAGGCATGTTGCCTCTATTTAAAGGATACATTTTTTGAAGTCACATACCACCTTTTAAGTTTACATCCAGTTGGCCAGATCATGGTCCCATGTTATACCTAGCCACAGTGGAGGCTAGATTATGTAGTCTCTTCTGGGAGGCCTTATTCTAAACTAAAACTTGGAAATGTGTGTCTAAGGAATAGAAGAGAATAGGTATTGAAAACAGGCAGTAGCTTCTCCCATATACACAGATAAATCATTGTAAAGCAAGGAAAATATTTTTAAATTGAAGTGTACAACTCTTAATTATGCCAGCGACATTCTTAGATTTGCCTGCAGTGATCACAGTGGAAAATGCCTGGAAAGAGAGAGATGATATGTTGTAGCAAACCAAAAATGAGAACTGTATCTTGAAGCCCTCTAAACTTTTGGGTTTTTAAGCTTTTTACTTTTTTGTGTGTGTATTATTTTAGGCTAGATTTTTATAATCTTAATCTGGGACCATACAGTGAAAAGGATGCATTTATTTATTCCCGTGGCATTAAGTGAAAAGCAAATAGAAATTAAATGAAGAGTGACCAGCTGTGGTATTTCATTTGAGAAGCTCAAGGAATTGTTGGGTAAAGTAGTGGTGGTCTGAAGACAGTGGCCTATACTGCTTATTCCTCTGCACTTTGGCATTCATTTCGAGGCCAGGTATCCATGTGTTTTATATCCTCCCAGAATGCTGCATCAGGTTATACTGAGGTATTTTCTCTCCATTTCAGTTGAGAAGGTTTGGTCTTCAAAAGGAAAGGAAAGCAGGCTGTTCAGGGCCATGTTAATTTATGAATGCTTTTGCCAATATCTTGTGTTTATTTTTGTATCTTCAATCTAAAAGTTCTATGCATTTTTGTTACCAAACTTAAATATTAATATTTTAAGCATGTAATGTCAAACATAAGGAGTTTAATCATTGAGGATTAATGGAGGAGGGTAGAGGAGTCTCTTCTGGGAGACTCCTGTGATTCGTTGTGCTCAAGGGATTTGATAGGCATGAGTAACAGACATATCCATCTTCTTTCTAACAGCATTGGCAATACTGAAACCAGCAAGTGGGTAGTTGCTCAAGTAAGACTTTGTTAGGAGGTTATGTGTTAGCCAAAGGTGTAATAACTTTGACTCATGATGGGCTAGTATCATGAGCCTTAATTTTCTTGAATTGAGCCAGGACACCTTTCAAAAGTCAAGAATAAAATTTTACATAATATGAATGACCTTTGTTTCTGGTACTAGATAGTATTCTTCTGTTACAACCAAAAGTAGTACCTAAAAATATGAACACCTGAGATAAACTTTGCTTTTCAAGTGAAAGTTGTCCTAGTAAATGATAGTAGTAATATCAATAGTCACAATAATATTGTAAATAAAAGCACTTAACGTATATTGAGTGCTTACAGTGTGCTTGGTATAGTGCTAAAATTCCTTATATGCATTTTCTCATATAATCCTCCTAATTGTGTGAAAGAAAGAGTATTATTATTCACGTTTTACAGATGAGAAAACTGCAGATTAGGGAGAACAGTTTGACATTTGGACCCAAGTTCTGTTTAACTTCAGGGGCTCAGTGCTGAAATGAACTCATCATGCTTGGCGATCTGGTGCCCCAGCTCCAGGGCAGAACTTTGTTCAGCAGTGAGAGGGCAGTCCCAGGCAGGTCAGGTGAGTGTCTTGATGGGGAAGTGAGTTTCCTTGACCAGTTGCACTTTCTGCTGAGCAGAAGGATGAGGTGCACAGTATATTAAGTTCAGAATTTTGATCTTTGGAGAGAATTTTGTCCAGTTTTGAATGTTTTTTTTTTTCCAATGGAAAATAGGACAATTTTTTTTTCTTTGCCTGAATAGTAAGAGGATAGTATCACTTTCAGTTAGAGGAACAGGCTTACATTTTGAATATCAGATAAATTAATAAAGAGTAAACATGATGCCCAAACCTCTTTCTGCCCGTCCCTCCCCTTTAGGCTTTACAGAGTATTTTAGACTATTTTACTGTAGGATTCCTTAAATATCTGAATTCCCTTAAGTTCCTTTGTGTTTGTTTACAGTTAATGTGTTAAGAGCCATTGACATTTGAAGATCATCAGAAGTGAAGATAAAACATCTCAAAAATTATAATGTAAGTGAATGGGAAAATGGAAATAAAAAATGAACGAAAGTTAATATTGCCAACAATATTTCTGCAGTTCATATATTATCACAAATGAAATTTATGTGTATGAGTAACCAATAACTTCAAACTTTAGTCCCAAATCCAAGTCCTAGTGCTTAAATTCTGTTCTCTTCTACTTGGGGAAAATAGTCACCAACTTTTAGTCATCAGTAATTTCCCATTAAAATTCTTTTGGCTTCCACGTACTATTTTTTGCTTTTTCCTTCCTAGACTTTGCACTTTGACAAGGGCTGAGGTTGTATTTAAAATTGTATGTGTGTGGAGACTGAGGTCTTCACTTTCCAGCCACTGATGTATGTTTTATGCAGTTTTAATTTTACTATTGTTCTGTATTTCTTAGGCAAAAATATGACCAGTAAGCTAGCTAGCCTCTCCCTTCCTTCCCTTCTGTCTTTACCCGCTCCCTTCCTTCCTTTCTTACTCTCTATAAATATTTGCTTAACATAGATAATGTCCTGCACATTGAGCTAGATCTAGAATTCCTGAATAAGACCTTGGTGCTGGAATGAGTAATGTCATCTTTTTATACAGTTAGGGTGTTAGAGATGAGCTAGTTAATTTCTCAAATGTGCCTGAGGCCCACCTGCACATTTCAGTCACTTGTGGTGCTTGATGGGCATTTAGTTTCCTAGATTCTGAACCAGACATTCTGAATCCAGAGGAATGGGCCCAGGAATCTCTCCTTAAAGTGAGAACCACTAATCCAGATATTTTTGGATTCTAGTATAACTGTGTAAGTTTGTAGTTGAGGGAACAGACCTAGAGAAGTTTAGTAACTTAACCCAAAGACCCTGTAAGTGTTTGAAGGCCAGGAATGGTTTGGTGGTGTTTTCTCCAAAGTCACAGAGATATTTAGTGCCAGAAGTGATCCCCTGACTCCTGCTTCTAGACTTCAAGTCATGGCATGATTTCAGTTAGGCCAGACCATTTTAGTGTGTGTGTGTCTGTGTGTAATCATAAGCGGTTCATCACTGTTCCTGAAAAAAATAACTAAAAAAATAACTGAAGAACATGAACTGTTTGTTTCTTCATCTTCAGTCAGATGGATGACTGGTTCTGATTTTGAAATCACTGGGTGGGAAAAAGCCCCTGGTAGTCCAGTCCAGAAAGAGTAACCCCTCTCTCCTCCGCACCCATGGCACTATCTCTACTTGGTCTTTAAATTTTATGCTTCTGAAAAGGAAGGATCTGATTTCATTTTTGAATGATGGTAGCTAATAGTAGGTGCTTGGTAAATAGTGTAAACAGGTTGCTATTAAATTTTTTTTTTTCTCCTTTAGATTCTATAAGATACTATTAGGAGTGGTTTTATTTTCTTTGTATAGAAGTTGATACTTTATATACTGAGCCAGAGACCTTAAATAATTGAAGTTGTATGTATGATACTCCATTGTTACAGTTCATATGTTCACACTATCTCTAAGTCTGACAATATTCTAAAGTGTTTTCTGAACTATGTGTGAATTAATTTTAGTGTTGTATTTTATATTGTATTGTATATGGTATATTGATACTGAATTTTAACCTTACATTAGTAAATGTATTTATCCAATTTATCCAATTAAAGTATTTCATTCTTTAATTCTCATATTAACTACAAAGTTTAACTATAAAATGTTGTTAATTCGATTTTCCAGAAATTTTGGAACATATTTTCACTGTAAGATTTCTGTCTCTTATACACATCTCATGCTTGTACGCACACGCACAAATAGCCCGAAGAGGTAGGAGTTTTTAAGATTTCCAAACTACATTTCACTGGAGGGTCTCATTCCTGGTTTCAGCCCCAAGGTCACTTAGAAGTGATGCCAGTAGGAAGTATCCTTTCAGGTTGCTTTTTTCAGTAGTGGTGATGGATTTGTATCCAATGACACATTCTTGCCAGTTCTCCTTTTGACTCTTGGCATGACTTCTGAGGCAGCTGGCTGGGTTAATCTAATAAGTTGTATTTTTGTAATTTAAAATTTTCTTCCCATTAAATACTTTTTTTACTCTTTTTGTAATCACAGACTTAAAATTGTACATATGGTAGTTCTAAAAAGGAGTCTTATCTACTATGCCGTGTAAATCCTTCATTTTTTGGTATGTTGAGACACTGAAGTTAAGGGACTTGCCTAAGAGTGGAATTTTTATAAATATTAAAATACACGTGAGCAAACAGTAATATTGTATTTCTATAATGATACGTATGAAATGCTTTGAACACTGTAAAAGTATCACACAAATGTAATGTATTATGGTTACTGCCCTGGTGATAATGTATGAAGTTAGTTTTCTTATTAAATTAAAAACATTTACTATTTAAAATCAGACAGAAAAATACGCAGATGCTTGTGACATGGTCTGTTCTCTTATTTCTTCTGTTCAGATTTTACTGTCTCCTTGAAGTACATGGTACTAGAATAGATACTTTGTGGGTTACCAGTGAAATTTCTCTTTCCTTGTGGTAGTCCAATCCAGATTGTCACCTTATACAATTACACAAAATACTCAGAATGATACTTATATATTGCAAGACTTCTGTCAGCAGTTTTCTTTGGGGAAAAAAATGGTGAGTGAATGAATGTTCAATATTGTTCCTCAGTGTAATCAAAGTAACTAATGGTAATGTTAACACATTCTGGTGTAGTTTATAGTTAGAAAAGTGTTTCACCTACATTATCTTTTGTGAGGAGAGTCTCATTGGACAGATGAGTAACTTGAGGCTCAGAGGAGTGCATGACTGTTCATTGTCCCTGCTTAGAAGAGATTGGACTAGAACTTGAACTTTGACTCTAAGTTAATGCTTGTTTCCCTGCCCTACATAAATCATAGTATGAACATGTTCAAGTTTCATGGGGTATACATTTTGTTTTTAAAAATAACAACATCCGCTGGATCATGGAAAAAGCAAGAGAGTTCCAGAAAAGCATCTACTTCTGCTTTATCGACTATGCCAAAGCCTTTGACTGTGTGGATCACAATAAACTGTGGAAAATTCTGAAAGAGATGGGAATACCAGACCACCTGACCTGCCTCTTGAGAAATCTGTATGCAGGTCAGGAAGCAACAGTTAGGACTGGACATGGAACAACAGACTGGTTCCAAATAGGAAAAGGAGTGCGTCAAGGCTGTATATTGTCACCCTGCTTATTTAACTTATAACTCTAAATATTGGAAAATTAATAGTAGGTTTACCTTGTCCAGCCAGTCCAATTATTTTCTTTGGAAGTTTGACTCACTTTTGCTACTCTTAAAATGCTTAGCAAGAGATGAAGGTTTATTTTGAATAAAAAAGGTATATTCTTAGCATGGCTACCAGTGTGTGCTGCCTAGAATTATTTGAGTGTTTAAATGTTTAAAAGAGTAGTAATTATAGGCTTTAGAAGTATATTGAACTATGTAAGCTAAAAATTTGTCCTGTGTAATATATACAACCTAATGTAGTGAAAAGTCTTGGTACTTTCTTAGGGCTGAGTATTTTTAGTTTGGATTCTGCTTCTTAACTGTGACTTGGCTTGATATCTCTGAGCCTGATTCCTTTATCTGGAAAAAGGGTAGAATGATACTTGCTGTCTTTATAGAATTGTTGTGAGACCTGAATAAGATGATTTATCTTGAGGACAGTAATTAAAAAAAATAACTAATGCTTATGTAGTGTGTACCATGTAATAGACACTGTTTTAAGTATTTTATGTATAGTCATTGAATTCTCATAACAGTCCTGTAAAGTATGAGAATTATCACTATAGATGAGGAAACTGAAGCACAGAGAGTTTAGTAACTTCCTCGAAGTCACATCAGAGTGGTAGAATCGTAATTTAGTACCAGACAGTCTAGTTCCAGAGTTGGTAATAAGTATGAAAGAGAATATATATGAGAGCTCTTTGACATTTGTAAAGGCTATGCTAATGTTAAGTATAATTACTTTAAAAATATTTTAGAAGAGAGATGTTTTCCTTATCTTCATTATATAGCCTGAGGGAAAAAGGCAAAAACAAGCAAGAAAAAGCAACCAGCTTAATCTGGTAAATAGTGAATAGTATTCAAAATTAAGGGAGGATAAATCTCTGAATGATGCCAGTACACTAGATTTTTAATGTAACTATTCCAGGCTAGGAAGAGAAAGAGACAGTGAATGATCTTATTTTTCTACAAAATGTTTCAGTGACTGCAGAATAAAACACCTATGTCAACTTCACTTATATTACTGAAGTTTTTGCAGAAAACTTGTATCTCATGTTGATGGGGTTGTGACCAGTTAATAGTAATAATTTGTTTTTCTCTGATTTGGAAAAGGAAAAATGTCCATCTAGATAACTTGAAGAACGGATGTGTGACTTCAGAGTTTTAATAATGAATTATGTTTGCATGATGGAATGAGAAAATTACATGCAAAGTCATTTATCAGTGTGTGAATTCCCCATGTATTTTCTGTATTTGTTTGGGTAAAAGTGTTGAGCAGGCATTTACAGAATAGGTCAACTCTCCTCTTTGCAGTGTTTCTGCCCTGATACTTCAATTTGGATGGAACTGTTTGTTTCTAAAAGGAAATGCAATATCTGTGTAGTGTGCTTTGAGCTCTAATAATCATATCAGCTTTCCAATAATCTTTCTCAGCTAAACTGATCTATACGTAACTTTTCCTCTCTAGGCTTTGTATGAAACCATGTGAGTTTTAATTTCTACTCTCATCAGAGTTTGAATCAGGATTTTTGAAGGGATTCTGAGAAACTCTTTAAAAAAGGAGTTGTTGAGGGTGTTGGAACTCATGGTCTGGTCCCTCCTGCTCTCCAGTTCTTACCCCATCCCCCACAGGCACATTTGTTTTGGCTAAAATACTTTTGCTTTCACCTATTTATTTATATTTCCAGATAAGATCTTTGAAGAAACTGTACTCTGTAGAAAAAAAGATGTATTAAACTATTTTCTATGCAACCTGGTTTTTCATACTTTCTCTTGCATTGCCAAATAACATGTCCTCCCTTTTAGTTAGGAAAATGTAGTTGATAGACCTGAAACTAAAATAATAAAAATTAAACTATAACCCAGGTTGCATGTACCTTAGAACCTAGAGATTTTCCAGATGTCAACTTGCACCAGCTGTCTCAGAGCTCAAATCCCCTTTGTTTCTCTGAAGAGGAATGTAGTCTCATCTTTGTTAATCAGATGCCATGATGATAAGATCACTGTGCCACCTCTTTTAAACTATGGGTTGGTTAAGTAAAAAAAAAAAATTCAGGTTTCTGGTGTACCATTTTAAAAATAATTACTATAGTTTGTAATTAATTTGTTTGGGGAGTTGTTTTTCTATTTTGGAGATCCTACAGATATTCTGACAATAGGTCTTTTGTATCCCAAGGGCTTTATACACACTGCAGGCCTTTTATTTATTTTTAATAAAACTTTCAACAGAATGATGAATAGAGCATGAACAGTGCTTATGCACTGTAGTCTATTGTGTAAGTATTGACAGCAAAATTTGCATTTCTAGAAAAGCCTGTTCACAGTCAGAATGTAGAGTACATTCTTTAATGTTCTTGGACAAACATGCTATGTATGTGCTCAGGACATTACTTACAGGAGAATACTTTTTTGAAAAGAACCTTTTCTTCCCATGGGATACTGAAGAGAAATTAAATTGGCTGTAGGAGTGAAGCCATTTATATAAGGCAAGTGATTTAAATCTTATTGTAATGATTGTGGTCAATAGTGACTGGAAATAAAAGAAATGCAAGCTTTCTCAGATTCTTGGGAGGCATTAGTTGATTAGGATATGTGAAAAGATAGGTGAATTGTTTCCTGTCACTTGAGTTAGGAGTGTAAAGTGTGGGCATATTTATCTGGACCCCTAATTTTCACAAACACTTTCTCACTTTTGCTATAATAGGAATATTTTTTACTGGATTTTGAATTATTAAATCAGGAGAACTAAGAGGAGTATAAATCTATTTTTGGCATCTTCTGATGCTTGAGTTTTATTTTTCTGTTTGTTATTGTGAAATACCACTAAGTGTTGGTGTGTTTGACAATAAAGTGATGCTAATTAATTCTGTTACGAGCCCAGCAGACAGCAGAGTCAAGAGGGTTGGTACGTTGCTGATAGTTACACTGAAAATTGCTGGTGATGGAATTGGTTTTATTTGGGCCAGTCTTCTGTTTGTATCTGTCAGAAGTTACACAGGATGCATGTATGCATGTGTGTAGCATATACATATTTATATATATTTAAAATTTTTCCCCTCAATGTTTGTGCTTAGAATTAAGTGATTTGTCCATTAACTAAAACTTTTTTATTTTAAAAGTTTATACATTTAGTTATCTGAGTCAAATGACATTTTACAGTGCACATCTGAGTGAAAAGTACTTTTAGTGCCAAGGACTTTGCTTCATTTTAATTTAATTAGTGGGTTACTTGAAAGGAGACCTTTATTTTTTATTTTATCTTATTTTCCCTTCTGACCAGGGTACTTTTGTATTTTCACAATAGTATTGGTTTAACACTTTCTACCAGTTAAGAGTTTAGCGCTAATTACTTTCTACAGGTCATGTTTTTTTTTATCCTTATTATGGTCTTAATAAGGTATCATTACCTTATTTTGTAAAGAAAGACGTTAGACTAAGTAACTTGCCTGAATTATTATCTGCTAAGTGGTGAAACCAAGTCTTCGTGACGCTGCTGCTCATGTTTTCAGCTCCTGAGTGCTTCTGAGTCTGCATCTGTGCTCTGAGCTTTGTATTTTCTGCTGTGTTTCTGCTGCATCCTTTATATCCCTTCATTTCCACTCTGTTCTCTTATAAAATACTTAGATATCCAGCATCTTTGTTGTATTCTTAAGTCCCATGAAGAAAATGAATCTGTTTTCAGCACTATGCCTAGTCCCTGATACATGGGTGATGTCAGTAACTGTCAGAGGGAGGGTATGAAACAGGCAACTTTAGGAAGTTCCTGCTCTGCAAAGGGAGAGGGAGAGAGTGAAGACCAGAGGGGAGATGGCTGAGTCCTTTAGTGGAGGTAGAGATTCTGAGTCTCCATCCTGGCAAGGAAACTGAGGGGTACTTTGAGGCATGGGAATATGTGAACGTGATAAGTGACCCCTACTAGCAGCTGAACAGGAACGAGTATCTGGAGACAGATTTTTCTGCTTTTGCGGCATTATCAGGGATGCTGTAAGTTCAGTAGTATGAGGTAAGAAATACTTCTGTGTAGGTACCCATATTCATTTGTTTAGACATGACTGTCCTAAGTAGCAACTTTTTAGCCTGATTAATTCTCAAGAATAATTATAACTTTCAGGAATAAGTATAATTTAAAATCTGATTGAAACAAAGAGTTGAAAAATCTTATTTAATGATACTATTTTGAAAAGCATATAAAAAGTAACTTCTGCCTGCCTACCAATAGTTAATTTGTATAACTTTGTTCACCTAAATGCTACACTTTGAAATAGAAGAGCTTTTGAGACCAAAAGGGTGGAACACTGCTCTTAGGAATAGTGTAGCAAGGGAAAAAGACATTCTGTTATAATAACAGCAGACCAGTAAATGTGTGGGAATGACTAAGAGTCAGATGATGGGATTTCTGTTTTGATCTTGTGGTGGAAAGAAAACTGTGTCACTCTGGCTGACATAGTGGCAGAACTATTGAAAAATAGTATGACTAGAGCCGTCCTGTATTATGCTTCTCTTTGTTGTTGTTCAGTCGCTAACTCCTGTCCAACTCTTTGCAACCCGGTTGACTGCAGCAAGCCAGGCTTCCTGTCCTTCACTATCTCTCGGAGTTTGCTCCAACTCATGTCCATTGAGTTCGTGATACTATCTAACCATCTCACCTTCTGCTACCCTCTTCTCCTTTTACCTTCAGTCTTTCCCAGCATCAGGGTCTTTTTCACTGAGTCAGCTCTTTGCATCATCTGGCCAAAGTATTGGAGTTTCAGGTTCAGCATAAGTCCTTCAGTGAATATTCAGGGTTGATTTCCTTTCAATTCTCTTATAAAATACTTAGATATCCAGCATCTTTGTTGTATTCTTAAGTCCCATGAAGAAAATGAATCTGTTTTCAGCACTATGCCTAGTCCCTGATACATGGGTGATGTCAGTAACTGTCAGAGGGAGGGTATGAAACAGGCAACTTTAGGAAGTTCCTGCTCTGCAAAGGGAGAGGGAGAGAGTGAAGACCAGAGGGGAGATGGCTGAGTCCTTTAGTGGAGGTAGAGATTCTGAGTCTCCATCCTGGCAAGGAAACTGAGGGGTACTTTGAGGCATGGGAATATGTGAACGTGATAAGTGACCCCTACTAGCAGCTGAACAGGAACGAGTATCTGGAGACAGATTTTTCTGCTTTTGCGGCATTATCAGGGATGCTGTAAGTTCAGTAGTATGAGGTAAGAAATACTTCTGTGTAGGTACCCATATTCATTTGTTTAGACATGACTGTCCTAAGTAGCAACTTTTTAGCCTGATTAATTCTCAAGAATAATTATAACTTTCAGGAATAAGTATAATTTAAAATCTGATTGAAACAAAGAGTTGAAAAATCTTATTTAATGATACTATTTTGAAAAGCATATAAAAAGTAACTTCTGCCTGCCTACCAATAGTTAATTTGTATAACTTTGTTCACCTAAATGCTACACTTTGAAATAGAAGAGCTTTTGAGACCAAAAGGGTGGAACACTGCTCTTAGGAATAGTGTAGCAAGGGAAAAAGACATTCTGTTATAATAACAGCAGACCAGTAAATGTGTGGGAATGACTAAGAGTCAGATGATGGGATTTCTGTTTTGATCTTGTGGTGGAAAGAAAACTGTGTCACTCTGGCTGACATAGTGGCAGAACTATTGAAAAATAGTATGACTAGAGCCGTCCTGTATTATGCTTCTCTTTGTTGTTGTTCAGTCGCTAACTCCTGTCCAACTCTTTGCAACCCGGTTGACTGCAGCAAGCCAGGCTTCCTGTCCTTCACTATCTCTCGGAGTTTGCTCCAACTCATGTCCATTGAGTTCGTGATACTATCTAACCATCTCACCTTCTGCTACCCTCTTCTCCTTTTACCTTCAGTCTTTCCCAGCATCAGGGTCTTTTTCACTGAGTCAGCTCTTTGCATCATCTGGCCAAAGTATTGGAGTTTCAGGTTCAGCATAAGTCCTTCAGTGAATATTCAGGGTTGATTTCCTTTCAGATTGACTGGTTTGATCTCCTTGCAGTCCAAGGGACTCTCAGGAGTCTTCTTCAGCACCACAATTTGAAGGCATCAGTTTTTCAGCCCTCAGCTTCTTTATGGTCCAACTCTCACATCTGTACATAACTCCTGGAAAAGCTATGGCTTTGATTAGATGGACCTTTGTTGGCAAAGTGATGTCTCTGCTTTTTAATACGCTAACTAGGTTTTTCATAACTTTCCTTCCAGGGATCAAGTGTCTCTTAATTTCATGGCTGCAGTCCCTGTCTGCAGTGATTTTGGAGCTCAAGAAAATAAAGTCTGTCATTGCTTCCACTTTTTCCCCTTCTGCCATTTTTCTCTGCTGTGTTTCTGTTGCACCTTTTATACCCCTTCACTTCCACACTGTACTATTATGAAATGCTTAGATATCTAGCATCTTCCTTACACTCTTAAGTTATCACTCATCACTAAGATGTGATGAGACCGGATTCCATGATCTCAGTTTTTCAACTGTTGAGTTTAAGCCAGCTTTTTCACTCTCCTCTTTCACCTTTATCAAGAGGCTTTTTAGTTCCTCTTCACTTTCTGCCATTAAAGTGTTGTTATCTGCATGTCTGAGGTTGTTGATATTTCTCCCAGCAATCTTGATTCCAGCTTGTGATTCATCCAGCTGGCATTTCAGTGTACTCTGCATAGAAATTAAATAAGCAGGATGATAATATACAGCCTTGACGTACTCCTTTCCCAATTTTGAACCAACCTGTCTTTCCATGTCCAGTTCTAACTGTTGCTTCTTGATCTCCGTACAGATTTCTCAGGAGGCAGGTAAAGTGGTCTGGTATTTAAGAATTTTCCATGTCTTTAAGAATTTCCACAGTGTTATGATTCACACAGTCAAGGTTTTAGCGTAGTCTGTGAAGCACATTTTTTTTTCTGGAATTCCCTTGCTTTCTTACCCTTCTTACTGTCTATATACCTAAGTTCTATTCTTTCATGGATATGTATGTATGTTCATTTGGTTATTCTGCAGAGCCAGACATTAACATTAAAATAATACTGACTTGACTCTTTTAAATTAGGAGTAAAGAGAATAATAGTTTAGGGTAGAATGAAAAGTGGGTTAAAGAGGAGAATTCTATTGAAAGTGGTTTCCCATTTGTGAGGGCCGTGGCTTTACAAATTTGAATGAGCACATTTGTGAATGTGAATTGTTTGTGTGTTCATGTAATCATTAACTGCTCTTCCTAAGGGTAATATAATGAATCAGAATTTAGAGTGTAAGCATATAATGGCAGTTTTATTCTGAGATTTTTTTTTAGCCTCTTGAGAAAAGCAGTCTACATATGAATAAATATGTAGAATAATTAGTATTATTAACAAGAGTATTCCACAGTGCTAGTTATATTTTAATCAGCTAAACAACTTTATTAATTTCTAAATGGTGTTTTATTTATGCTTTTTTTTTTTTTTGACATAGCACACTTATTTAAGTAAAGATATTACTACTGTTGAGGGCAAAAATTGTTTTGCCTACCCTTGAGGTATTAGGATTGCTTTTGCTCCAAAGTACACTTGCTGCTGCTGCTGCTGCTAAGTCGCTTCAGTCGTGTCCGACTCTGTGCAACCCCATAAACAGCAGCCCACCAGGCTCCCCCGTACCTCTCCATTATTTTGAACCGTGTTAATTACTTGCAGGTTATGCAGGGAATGTTCTATTTATTTATGGCTTAGATATTTGAACCTCTTTGGTGGTTTTTTGTACCTCCATTAAAGGATTTATAGGAGAAAGATAATTATAATTTGATATTATTTCTTAATGATCCTGATTGAAGGTTTGGGCAGAAAAATGCCCATGCTAATTGAAGATGAATAAAGTTGTATGATGTTGGTGCTGTGTGGCAGCCTTCTTATAGGGAAAGTTTATGCAAAGTAGCTAAGAAGTAATACTGACAGCAAAGTCTGTGAATCACATTTTCATACTGACAGCGAAGTCGTTGAATCACATTTTCGTATGGGACAATAGTTTATTTGTATGTATGTGTACATGTGCGTGTTAGGAGGGGATAGTCAGGGGCATTTTTGACTATCAGGAGCTGAAAGGAATATTAAAAAATGATAAAGTCCAGCTTAGCAAATTTTTCCAATAGTTAGAACCATAGCTCTTTATTTGTAGTCTTAGAATTTTCTAAGATTGTATGCTCTGAGTCACAGGATCTCAGATTTGAACTTTTGAGACCATCTTGTACAGCAGCTCCACCCCTCACATCTTTCTTATGACTTGAATGTCATCACTGAATTGAGTTCATTGAATGTCATTGAATGTCATCGTTCACAAAGCCCTCACTTTCTCAACACTTCCTGCACCATTTTTGGAGGTCACTCCAAAGAAGAGGCACTGGATATAGGAAATGACCCATTTGGTAGCCTGTCAGTGAAAGGGAATATGGATAGTGGAGAATGATTGCTAAGTTTGGAAACATAGTTGTGTTTCTCATGTATGCTTACATTTGGAGAAATCTTTTTTGTCATGAGGGGGAGGTGGCATTTAGTGATTAAACCAGAGACTATGGAATGGCTATAATTTAATTTGAATGGCAACAACTACAGTTCTTTTTATCTTTTTGAAATCACTTGGTGAAACTGTAATGACAGTAATTGGTCATTTAAAAAAAAGTATTTGGACCATGAACCTGTGACTCTGTATGTCATCTTCTCATCTGTGTGACAGATTCTACTCAATCTGGATTTTGTCAAAAGTAAGATGACGTGGTTTTTTTTTTTTGGACATTTGGTGACTTCCACAGGTCTTTTATTGTTTGTCTGATGGTTTTCCCTAGTGGCTCAGATGGTAAAGAATCTGCCTACAATGCAGGAGGCTCGAGTTTGATCCCTGGGTTGTGAAGATCCCCTGGGGAAGGGAATGACAACCCTTTTCAGTATTCTTGCCTGGAATATTCCATGGATAGAGAAGCCTGGCAGACTACAGTCCATGAGGTTGCAAAGAGTCGGACGCTACTGAGCGACTAACAGCTTACTGTTTGTAATGATAGATTTGATCATCTCAAATATTTATTTAATGTCTTTTCCTATAAATCAGTTATCCTTTAAAATTTTTTTTAGTATAAATTGATCTGGCTTAATATTCTATTACTGTCATTTTAAATATAATAGATGTGTTGTAAATGCTAATCTCTAAAGAGCTATTTTTGATGTTTACTTGATAAGCAAACATTTATTGAGTTTGAGCATTTTACCTAACCAGAAAACGTAAGCTTGCTTGAAAAACACTAGCAAAGAACTGTAGAAAGTAGCTGTGAAGCAAAGATGAATGTGGTGAGAAGGGTATGTATTCAAGGAATCATCTGAGAGGAATGGTGCTAGTCTAGAAAATCTTCCTGATGCCTAGTTTCTTAGATAGCCCCATATATATCTGAAACATTTTAACAGTAGCTTCACATTAATACATTATCAGTGTTGAATGCTGGTCCTCCCCCTGCACCCCTAGTAATGGTGTTTATATAGAAAATAATTTTAATGCTTAGATAGTATTTTCACATTATTTTCACTTGGTCTTTGTAACCATCCAGTAAGATAAGAAGAGCAAGTATTTTTATCCCTGTTGCAGTATGAACTTGAGGCTCTCAGAGGCTAAATGACTTTCCGTGACTCATGAGATCTAATTTTCCTTTTTCTCATTGTAGCTTAAACTTACATGTCCCAGTTAGAATGAGAGATTAGGTACGTGTCGGCATCTGCCAAAATGTCCCATGCTTCTTATTGTGAAGATGCTTTTCAGTATGGTTACTTATAGTAATCCACTATTAAACACATAATGGTAGATATCCTTTTTTGGTCATGAAATAAGATAGTACACAGCTTTTGTGATGAAAGTAGAAAGGATCTTATGTTTCCAACAGTGATTTAATAATTGGAACGGATTGCTAGAAGGGAAATATGAAACTTTCTTTTCCAGAAGTTATTTTTGCTTTCTTGTCATGTTTTAAATAAATTGTATTAAATATTCTCTGGCAGAGACTATCCGATTATGGATAATTTAGCTCCTTGTTTCTTTAAGGATCAAATTGCTGAGAGTGTCATTTTTCTTAATTCTCCAGCTCTGTGTTTAACCTCATTCTGTTAAAACTGGAGTTC
This sequence comes from Cephalophus harveyi, assembly GCA_006410635.1. Taxonomy (NCBI): domain Eukaryota; kingdom Metazoa; phylum Chordata; class Mammalia; order Artiodactyla; family Bovidae; genus Cephalophus; species Cephalophus harveyi. Next base: position 37,399 of record SJYT01008054.1, read on the forward strand.
TCTGATGATAGTAGGAGGCATGCTATTCCAGTCTCCATTAGATAAAAATAATATTTTACTTTGTTCTGGTGTTTCTGTCAGGTAATATACTAAACTCTTTGCATGCATTATTTCATGTAATCTTTACCAGTATTTGAACTCTTCCTGGCATATGGTAAGTAAGTACTCAGCGAGTATTAACTAAATGGAGAAAACAGAGAATAAGTAAAACAACAGTTGTATCAGATTTGGAAAAATAAAGCCGGGAGGATGAGTAAAGAATGAGTGGGTGGATTTGGAGTTGTTCACAATTTTAAATGGAATGGCCAGGGAAGGTCTCACTATGCAGGCAACATTTGAGTAAAAAGGCTGGAAAAAGGAAGAAATACAATATTTAGAAGAGAGTTATAGATAAACAGAAAATATTAGGAACTTGAAGTGGGACCTTGCCTGGTGTGTTTGAGGAACAGCGAGGGCTCTGCTGTTGCTGTAGTGCAGAGAAGCAGGGGGCGATTGTGGAAGGCTTTGGGGGCATTTTAAGGACTTCAATGGCTTTTGTTCTGAGTGCTGAGGAAAGGTAGCAGGAGGTTTTTTTACAGAGGGGTTACTATGTCAAATGTTTCAGAAAGGTTAATCTGACTGCTGTGTTGAGAATAGACTAGGATGCAGAAGCAGGGAGACTGGTTGGTAGGCAGTTGGAATTATCCAGAAGGCAGATGATTATAGCCAAAAGAGTAAAGAGACTTGTTTTGAGGGTGCAACCAGGCAGATTTCCTGATGTACTGAACATGTAGTATAGGAGGAAAGTCAGAAGTTCACTCTAGAATTTTTGGCTCAAGAAAGTACAGAAGGATGTGCTCAGTTGTGTCTGACTCTGCAGCCTGTGGAATGTAGCTTGCCAGGCTCCTCTGTCTGTGGAATTACCCAGGCAAGAATACTGGAGTCAGCTGCCATTTCCTTCTCCAGGGGATCTTCCTGACCCAGGGATCGAGTCTGTGTCTCCACAGGCAGATTCTTTACCATTGTGCCACCTGGGAAACCCAGAGAAGGATAGAATTACTATTTACTAAGATGTTAGAGTTGGTATCAAGAAGAAGAGCAGGAATTTGGTTTAGGGTATATTAGATGTTCAGCCGAAGGTGTTAAGCAAATTCGTAATTGAAATCTGGATTTCAAGAGAAAAGTGTGCAATGGTGTTTAAATTTGGGCTCATCAACTTAGAGATGTTCAAGTTGTGAGACTGGATGAGATTATAAAGGAGGGGAGGTGTGCATAGAGAAGAGTTTCAAGGACAGAGTTCAGGTGGAATTCAGTGTTAGGAGGTTCAGAAGTGAAGAGGAATCACCATAGGAGACCTGAGAGGAAGCGGGGCTCACGAGGCAGCGGTAAGAGTACAGTGTTTGGGAAGCCGAAGACAGGAAGTCTTTGAAGAAGGAAGGCTCAGCTCTGGCAAATGCTGCTCACAGATGGGGACTGAGTATTGACAACTGACTTTAGCGAAGTGGAGTTCTTGATGGCCTTTATCAAGCATTTTTGTTGACCTGTTGGAAGCGGGTTCAGAGAAAATGAGAAGCGAGGACTTGGAAGCAGTGAGTACCCTTCTGTTTCTAGAAATTTTGCCATAAGGAAGCTCAAAGAAGCGAATTGGTATCAGTAGGGGTTAAGTTAAGAGAAATAATAGCATGTTTCTATGTTGACTGGAATGACTGAGAGGAGAGGACAATTTTTCTGTTGCAAGAACCAGAGGGAAAATTGCTGTGGAGATTTTCTTGCAAAGATGAGGGGAGATAATAGTTCAGTGGAGGAGCTGGCTTTAGATGGAATTATGGATGCCTTCCCTACAGTAAGAGAAAGAAAGGCAGAGTACATGGACACACATGCAAAGAGATTGTAGTTGAGGGAGCCTGTGAAAGATCTATTTTGATTACTTCTGTATTTTTCAGTGAAATGGGAATCTAGGTCACCTACTAATATTGAAGATGGAGAGGGCAATAGAGGATGGGGAAAGAAAAGACCATATAAAATAGTTGTCTGGAAGAATGGGAAACATATGGACTAGAGAAATGTAGTGTAAGTCAAAGTTGCCTGAATGAATGAATGAACAGGTCCTTGACCAAGTAACATGTAAAATCTTGGTCCACTGCTGCGTGGGGAGACCTTGATGCCACCTCAGTGTTAATTCCAGGAAGAACCTTGTTAGCTACTTTCCTTGGTCTAATTGGCACACTGGTTTCTCCATCAGCAATACTTGGGATCATATTTTGACCCTTTTCTCTCCCTCTCTCATCATGTCAAGTCAGTTGTTGAATTCTGTTGATTCTGTCTCCACTGTCCTTTGCATCCACTCCTATTTCCTTTCTCTGCTAGTTTAGGCCCTTAATACCTCTACCTTGAGGAGGTCTCCTAATAGTTTCCGAATAGGTTTTCCTGCTGTTATTGTCCATTCTTTGACCCACTGTTAAAATGATTTTCCGCAAGCACAGAGACTTTTCAGTGTCTTCTCACTGTTTTCAGAACCATCTAGATATCAGGTTATTTTTTAGGACTTGGACAATCTAATAAAATATTACCTTTTCTGCTGTATATCTGGTTGAGCTTATAAGTATCCCATGCTTCAGCCAGAGTGGTCTGTCTCTAACAGTGGCCTTAAAATGTCTTGAATTTCCTAATTCTTTTTCTTTTTTTTCATGTTGTTTATTTAGTGAAATTTTTGAGACTGTATTGAACCTCTTCTTCTTCTTGTTCAATCGGCTAAGTCGTCTCCGACTCTCTGTGACCCCTTGGACTGCAGCACGCCAGGCTTCCCTGTCCTTCACTATTTCCCGGAGTTTGCTCAAACTCTCATGTCCGTTGAGTCAGTGACGCCATCCAATGATCTCATCCTCTGTTGTCCCTTCTCCTCTTGCCCTCAGTCTTGCCCAGCATCAGAGTCTTCCAGGGAGTTGGCTCTTCGCATCAGGTGGCCAAATTATTGGAGTCTGAACTTCAGCATCAGTCCCTCAAATGAATATTCAGAGTTGATTTCCTTTAGGATTCACTGGTTTGATCTCCTTGTTGTCCAAGGGACTCTCAAGAGTCTTTTCCAACACCATAGTTCAAAAACATCAATTCTTCGATGCTCAGTTTTCTTTATGATCCAGCTCTCACACTTGTACATGACTACTGGAAAAACCATAGCTTTGAATATATGGACCTTTGTTGGCAAAGTGATGTCTTTTCTTTGTAATATACTGTCTAGATTTGTCATAACCTTTCTTCCAAGGAGCACGGTTCTATATTCTAGCTAACTTCAAATGTTCAGCTCAGTTCAGTCACTCAGTCATGTCCGACTCTTTGCAACCCCATGGACTGCAGCATGCCAGGCTTCCCTGTCCATCACCAACTCCGGGAGCTTGCTCAAACTCATGTCTATTGAGTCGGTAATGCCATCCCGCCATGTCATCCTCTGTAGTCCCCTTCTCCTGCCTTCAGTCTTTCCCAGCATCAGGGTCTTTTCCAGTGAGTTAGTTCTTTGTATCAGGTGGCCAAAGTATTGGAGTTTCAGCTTCAGCATCAGTCCTTCCAATGAATATTCAAGACTGATTTCCTTTCGGATTCACTGGTTTGATCTCCTTGCAGTCCAAGGGACTCTCAAGAGTGTTCTCCAACACTACAGTTCAAAAACATCAATTCTTCGGTGCTGAGCTTTCTTTTTATTCCAACTCTGACATACATACATGACTACTGGAAAAACCATAGCTTTGACTAGACAGACCTTTGTTGGAAAAGTAATATCTCTGCTTTTTAATATGCCATCTAGGTTGGTCATAGCTTTTCTTCCAAGAACAAGCATTTTTTAATTTCATGGCTCCAGTCACCATCTGCAGTGATTTTGGAGCCCAAGAAAATAAAGTCTGTCACTGTTCCCTTGTTTTCCCATCTATTTGCCATGAAGCGATGGGACCAGATGCAATGATCTTCATTTTTTGAATGTTGAGTTTTAAGCCAGCTTTTTCACTCTCCTTTTTCACTTTCATCAAGGGGCTCTTTAGTTCCTCTTCACTTTGTGCCATAAAAGTGGTATCATCTGCCTATCTGAGGTTATTGATATTTCTCCCAGCAATCTTGATTCCAGCTTGTGCTTCATCTAGCCCAGTGTTTCTCATGATGTACTCTGCATATAAGTTAAATAAGCAGGGTGACAATATACAGCCTTGATGTACTCCTTTCCCAATTGGGGACCAGTCTATTGTTCCATGCCCAGTTCTAACTGTTGCTTCTTGACCTGCATACAGATTTCTCAAGAGGCAGGTCAGGTGGTCAGGTATTCCCATCTCTTGAAGAATTTTCCGCAGTTTGTTTTGATCTACATAGATAAAGGCTTTGGCGTAATCAGTAGGCAGAATTAGATGTTTTTCTGAAAGTTGCTTGCTTTTTTGATGATCCAGTGGATGTTGGCAATTTGATCTCTGGTTCCTCTGCCTTTTTAAATCTAGCTTGAACATCTGGAGGTTCACGGTTCACATACTCTTGAAGCCTAGCTTGGAGAATTTTGAGCATTACTTTCCTAGCATGTGAGATGAGTGTACTTAAAGATGAACACCCCAGGTCGCTAGGTGTCCACTATGCTACTGGAGAAGAATGGAGAAATAACTCCAGAAATAACTCCAGAAATATCATAACCTCGGATAGGCAGATGACACCACTTTTATGGCAGAAAGTGAAGAGGGACTAAAGAAGAAGAATGGAGCCAAAGCTAAAACAGTGCCCAGTTGTGGATGTGACTATTGATGGAAGGAAAGTCCGATGCTCTAAAGAGCAATATTGCATAGGAACCTGGAATGTTAGGTCCATGAATCAAAGTAAATTAGAAGTGGTCAAACAGGAGATGGCAAGAGTGAACATCAACATCTTATAATCAGTGAATTAAAATGTACTAGAAGGGGCGAATTTAATTCAGATGACCATCATATCTATTCCTATGGGCACGAATCCCTTAGAAGAAATTGGAGTAACCTCATAGTCAAAAGAGTCTGAAATGCAGTACTTGGGTGCAATCTCAAAAATGACGGAATGATCTCTGTTTGTTTCCAAGGCAAACCATTCAGTGTCACAGTAATCCAGGTTTGTGTCCCAACCAGTAATGCTGAAGAAGCTGAAGTTGAATGATTCTATGAAGACCTCCAAGACGTTCTGGAACTATCACCCCCAAAAGATGTCATTTTCGTCATAGGGGACTGTAGTGCAAAAGTAGGAAGTCAAGAGCTACCTGGAATAACAGGCAAATTTGGCCTTGGAGTACAGAATGAAGCAAGGCAAAGGCTAATAGAGTTTTGCCAAGAGAACGTACTGGTCATAGGAAACACCCTCTTCCAACAACACAAGAGCAGACTCTACACATGGACATCACTAGATGGTCATTACAGGAATCAGATTGATTATATTCTTTGCAACCAAAGATGGAGAAGCTCTATATAGTCAGCAAAAACAAGACCATGAGCTTACTGTGGCTCCGATCATGAACTCCTTATTGCCAAATTCAGACTTAAATTGAAGAAAGTAGAGAAAACCACTAGACCATTCAGGCATGACCTAAATCAAATCCCTTACGATTATATAGTAGAAGTGACAAATAGGTTCAAGGGATTAGATCTATTAGAGTGCCTGAAGAACTATGGACAGAGGTTTGTAACACTGTACAGGAGGCAGTGTTCAAGACCATCAGAATGGCAATGCAAAATGGAAATGCAAAAAGGCAAAACGGTTCTCTGAGGAGGCCTTACAAATAGCTGAGAAAGGAAGAGAAGCTAAAGGCAAAGTCGAAAAGGTAAGATATACTCATCTGAATGCAGAGTTTCAAAGAATAGCAAATAAGAAAGTCTTCCTCAGTGATTAGTGCAAAGAAATAGAGGAAGTCATAGAATGGGAAAGACTAGTGATCTCTTCAAGAAAATTTGAGATACCAAGGGAGCATTTCATGCAAAGATGGGCTCAATAAAGGACAGAAATGGTATGGGCCTAACAGAAATAGAAGATATTAAGAAATGGTGGCAAGAATACACAGAACTATACAAAAATGATCTTCATGACCCAGATAACCAGGATGGTGTGATCACTTAACCTAGAGCCAGACATCCTGAATGCAAAGTCCAGTGGGCCTTAGGAAGCATCATAACGAACAAAGCTAGTGGAGGTGATGGAATTCCAGTTGAGCTATTTCAAATCCTAAAAGATAATGCTGTGAAAGTGCTGCACTCAATATGCCAGCAAATTTGGAAAACTCAGCAGAGGCCATAGGAGTGGTAAAGGTCATTTTTTTTCCCCAATTCTAAAGAAGGGCAATTCCAAAGAATGCTCAAGCTTCAAAATATTGCCTCTTTCTTAAAACCTTCTGAAGCCCTTAGTCCAGATCCTTAAGTTCTTTCTCTCTTATTTATTTTTTATATTCTATGTTCTGTGTAGTAAGTACTTTGGAGTGAAAGTTCACTAGGGGCCGCAACCCTGTTATCTCTGTATTAATATCTAGTAACTCCTAGGATAGTAGCATCTTGCATATAATAGGCGCTCAACACTACTGATGAAATTAAACTTAGATATGATATAACCAAAAGAATATGCTAGTGAGGAGAGCTGAATTTATAGTATCAGAACTGAGAAAAGACCTTCTTTAAAAAAAAAAAAATCAGATCATTAATAAATATATTAAGGAGCCATTTAAAGGACTTGGTAGAGTCAAAAGCCAAAGTGGAAGGAATTGGGGAAGGAGTGGGTACTAAGCCAGTGGAACCATTGAAGATAGACCATTTGCTGTAATGTGGAAGGTAGCTAAACTCTTAAGAAATGGAATATGGTGTGCAGATTTGGAAAGAGACTGGTGAAGGAAAAGCACATGTGGTGTTTGAAAAAAAATGAGTGTGTTGGCAGAAATGCAAGTACCAAGATTACTCCAAGTCATGTGTTTTCCTTTTTCACCTCGGCAGAGGCTAAGCACCCCAATGAGTCAGGCCACTGACGCTAATAATGAGTCCAGTGTGCTGAGGCCGCAGGTTAGAGGGAGTGCAGATCACGGACCGGAAGCCTTGTAAACCTCGCCACGGCAGCCATCGGCAAGGATGATGCTCCTGAGTCCCTGGGCTTATGTTCTTGTGTTCTCATTCATTCTGATGAAATTATTTATTTAGAAAAGTTAACTGAACCAACTGTATGTATATTTTTACAGAGGTATCTCCCATAAATTATTACAGATATGTTTTGAAATTTATGATGTTTGATTCAGAATTGTTAAGCACAGGAATCCGAATGGAGGAAGCTGTTGATGATGTGTGGTAGGGCCAGGGAGGCAGACAGTGAAGGTCTTTCCATTGCGCTTGAAGTGACATGATAGGGAGACTTCTGTGGCCCATCTGTGGCTCAGTTTTTTTTTTTTTTTTTTAAAAGGAAAAAAGAATCATTACTTAGCTAGTTAAAATGTTTTTCAAGTGTATTTTAAAAGATATAGTTTCTGATAAAATCACTTGATATAAAAACAATGAAAATATTTAATTTCATTGTTTAAATGTTTAAACAATGAAAGGTAAATAGTTTCTGATAAAAGTTACTTGATATTAAAACAATGAAAATATTTCTTGATAGAATATTATTTCTGTTTATCTATAATTTGAGGTGTTGAGTTTACAAAATGATAGCCCAGAGTTCCTAAAATAAGTGTAGCTGTTGGATTTAGTTTCCTTTTGACTCTATTGTATGAAACACAATATTAGAATATTTCTGTTTAGGCTGTGAGTCTTAAATAAAATTTATTCAACTCTGATTACTTAATTAGAAAACACTTGCGTGTATATACACATACACACACACATACACATATGCCTTTCGGACAGTCAGTTTCATTTTTCAGTATTTCTATAGATAATTGTGTGAATATTTTAAAAGGTAGAATACTCATTTCCGAAGCTCTGGACTATGTTAGAACTAAAAGAGACCATCTAGACATGATTCTTGACCTTAAAGTGGCTGACATCGGAAACAGTTCAGGGAATAGTTTTCATGAGATTTTCAAAGAGGTATCTGACCATCAAAAAACTAACCACTAAAATAGTCTAATTGGTACTTTTCACGGATAATGGAGCTATAATGGAGAGTGGGGATTAAGTCACTCGGCTGCGGATACTGCTGTTAGCTAGTATGGACTAAAATCCTGGTTTCTTAATTCTCAACAACTTTTTCTTTAACCATTTGGGAAATAGCAGTCAAAAAACAATTCCCACCAGTTGTGTAAGGATTATTTGTCATTCACATAAGACATGGTCTCTCTTTTAAAAAATTATTTGTTTATTTATTATTTTTGGCCGTGGTGGTCTTTGTTGCTGCACAGGCTTTTCACTAGTGCAGAGACCAGAGATTAGCTGCGCTGCGCTCACTACCGTGGCTTCTGTTGTGGAGCACAGGCTCTAGAGCGCGTGGCCTTCCGTAATTGGTGGCACGTCGGCTCAGCAGTTGCAGCTACTGGCTCTTAGAGCACAAGCTCAATAGTACGGGCCTGCAGGCTTAGTTGCTCTGCAGCATATGGGGTCATCCCACATCAGGGATTGAGCGCACGTCTCCTGCATTGGCAGGTGCATTCTTTACCACTGAGCCACCAGGGTAGCCCTAAGACATAGTCTCTTTACAAAATGTTTGCTCTAGTGTCCTAAGAAAGTTTTTAATAGAAATGGAATACTGTATATATTAAAAAATCCTCAGTAACTCCAGAAGGAAAATGAAACTTTCTGTTTATCTTCCCCTATTTTTGAGTTTTTTTCCTCAGTTTCAAATGGTTCAGCTGCATCTATTTCTTCTTTTCTCCAATCCTTAAGTTATTACCATTTCCTTTGAGTTTTTTTCCCCAATTCTTATTTGTAGCTCTTATGGTATTATTGATATGTCTGTGTGGTATAATGTCTGTTTCTGGCTGAAGTCTCAAGGGCAGAGGCTGTTCTGTAATCTAGTGTTTTGTATCAGTTCAGTTCAGTCGCTCAGTTGTGTCCGAGTCTTTGTGATACCATGGACTGCAGCACGCCAGGCTTCCCTGTCCATCACCAACTCCTGGAGCTTGCTCAAACTAATGTCCATCAAGGCGGTGATGCCATTCAACCATCTCATCCTCTGTTGTCCCCTTTTCCTCCTACCTTCATCTTTCTCAGCATCAGGGTCTTTTCCAGTGAGTCAGTTCTTCGCATCAAGTGGCCAAAGTCTTGGAATTTCAGCTTCAGCATCTGTCCTTCCATTGAATATTCAGGACTGATTTCCTTTTGGATGGACTGGTTGGATCTCCTTGCAGTCCAAGGGACTCTCAAGAGTCTTCTCCAACACCACGGTTCAAAAGCATCAATTCCTCGGTGCTCAGCTTTCTAAATAGTCCAACTCTCACATCCATACATGACTAGTGGAAAAATCATAGCTTTGACTAGACAGACTTTTGTCAGGAAAGTAATGTCTCTGCTTTTTAATATGCTAAGTTAGTCATAGCTTTTCTTTTAAGGAGCAAGTGTCTTTTAATTTCATGGCTGCAGTCACCATCTACAGTGATTTTGGAGCCCAAGAAAATAAAGTCTGTCCACTGTTTCCATTGTTTCCCCATCTATTTGCCATGAAGTGATGGGACCAGATACCATGATCTTCGTTTTTTGAATGTTGAACTTTAAGCCAGCTTTTTCACTCTCCTTTTTCACTTTCATCAAGAGGCTCTTTAATTATTTTTTTCCCTTTCTGCCATAAGGGTAGTGTCATCTACATATCTGAGGTTTTTGATATTTCTCCCAGCAATTTTGATTCAAGCTTGTGCTTCATCCAGCCCAGCATTTCACATGATGTACCCTACATATAAGTTAAATAAGCCGGGTGACAATATACAGCCTTGACTTACTCGTTTCCCAGTTTGGAAACAATCCATTGTTCCGTATCTGTTTCTGACTGTGCTTCTGGACCTGCATACAGGCTTCTCAGAAGGCAGATAAGGTGGTCAGGTATTCCCATCTGTTGAAGAATTTTCCACATTTCGTTGTGATCCACACAGTCAAAGCCTTTGGTGTAGTCAATAAAGCAGAAGTAGATGTTTTTCTGAAACTCTCTTGCTTTTACTGTGGTCCAGCAGATGTTGGCAATTTGATCTCTGTCTCCTTTGCCTTTTCTAAATCTAGCTTGAACATCTGGAAGTTCTCGGTTCACACACTGTTGAAGCCTGGCTTGGAGAATTTTGAGCATTATTTTACTAGCATGTGAGATGAGTGCAATTATGCGGTAATTTGAACATTCTTTTGCTTTGCCTTTCTTTGGTATTGAAATGAAAACTGACCTTTTCCTTTCCTGTGGCCACTGCTGACTTTTCCAAATTTACTGGCATATTGAGTGCAGCACTTTCACAGCATCATCTTCTAGGGTTTGAAATAGCTAGAATTCCATCACCTCCACTAGCTTTGTTCATAGTGATGCTTTCTAAGGCCCATTTGACTTCACATTCCAGGATGGCTGACTCTACTTAAGTGATCACACCATTGTGGTTATTTGAGTCATTAAGATCTTTTTTGTACAGTTCTTCTGTGTATTCTTGCCACCTCTTAATATCTTCTGGTTCTGTTAGGTTCATAACATTTCTGTCCTTAATTTCCCTTGGTATCTCTGATTTTCTTGAAGAGATCTCTGGTCTTTCCCATTCTGTTGTTTTCCTCTCTTTCTTTGCAGTGATCCCTGAGAAAGGCTGTTTTACCTCTACTTGCTATTCTTTGGAACTCTGCATTCAGATGGGTATATCTTTCCTTTTCTCCTTTGCCTTTAGCTTCTCTCCTTTTTTCAGCTATTTGTAATGCCTCCTCAGACAACCATTTTGCCTTTTTGCATTTCTTTCCTTGGGGAAGGTCTTGATCACTGCCTCTTTTACAGAGTCACAAACCTCTGTCCATAGCTCTTCAGGCACTCTTGTCTATCAGATCTAATCCCTTGAATCTATTTGTCACTTCCACTGTTTAATCGTAAGGAATTTGATTTAGGTCATGGCTGTCCAGTCTAGTGGTTTTCTGTACTTTCTTCAATTTAAGTCAGAATTTGCCAATAAGGAATTCCTGATCTGAGCCACAGTAAGCTCCTGGTCTTGTTTTTGCTGATTGTATAGAGCTTCTTCATCTTTGGCTACAAAGAATATAATCAATCTGTTTTCGGAATTGACCATCTGGTGATGTCAATGTGTAGAGTCTGCTCTTGTGTTGTTGGAAGAGGGTGTTTCCTTTGACCAGTGTTCTCTTGGCAAAACTCAGCCTTTGCCCTGCTTCATTTTGTACTGCAAGGTCAAATTTGCTTGTTACTCTAGGTAGTTTTTGACTTGCTACCTTTTCATTACAGTCCACTGTGATGAAAAGGACATCTGTTTTGGGTGTTAGTTCTAGAAGGTCTTGCAGGTTTTTATAGAACCGTTCAACTTCAGCTTTTTCAGCTGCTTTTTCTTGCTGAAGCTAAAGTCCATGCCCCAACCATATGCCCCTGTAGTTGGGGCATAGACTTGGATTACTGTGATATTGAATGGTTTGTCTTGGAAACAGATCATTGTGTCGTTTGAGATTGTACCCAAGTACTGCATTTCAGACTCTCTTGTTGACTATGAGGGCTACTTCATTTCTTCTAGGCGCCAGGGGAAGGTAGTTAAGGAAGGAGTTGGATATGGTGTGGGAAATCTGGGTACAGCCAAAGAAGAGCTACATCCTGCAGCCAGATGCACAGCAAAGTTTTGTACATAGGGTTTTATAATTGTTAATTTTTTTTGAAGAAATATGTATGTTATGCAGTGAATCAAGATAGACAAAATTGAATCAGTATAAACAGTACATCAGTATAAACATAACCAATTGCAAAGGTTTTGAAATGACTTATTGAATCAGTAAGAATAACAGGACGGATTTATTGTGGAAAATATACCTTCAGGATAAGTTTGGGGTGGTTAAAAACCAGAGTTGGTCAGAAGAGAAGACAGTTTGGAGACTAAGTTAAAAAATATTTAACTTTAAGACTGATTCTCATGACCAGTGGCAAGGAAGAGTTGTGTCTGGCTGGAATGAAATGTAAACTTGAGCCAGAATTAGATATGGTGGAGTACCTGGGCACTCTGAATACTGTTAAGAGATTTAATTTGATTTGGAGGTAATTGGGTAGCAGTATATGCACTTTCATCATAATGAATACAAGTGCTAAATAATTGTTGGAATGATGTTAGAAGAAAATTATTCTTATAGATTTTAATATTACATATTAAAAAGTGATGGGACTAACTTCACTGAGAGCATCCAGTTACGAGCTGATTCTGACTTTTTTCATCCAAAGTGTATTGAGCTAGAGTGAGACATGAAAATGGGAAATAAAAATCCTATTTAATTTGAAAGAAAGGAAGGGAAGAAGAAAAAAAAAAAAGCTGTTGCTTAATGGACATGACTTCATGCAATTGAAATGGCTGTCAAATTGGAGTAAACAGTTTTGGGAAAAGTAGTTCTGTGGAAATGGCAAAAGAGCGTTAGTTTTTACTCTGATTTTTTCCAGAGAAAGGTTATTTTTGGTGACATAATTAGTCTTCTGGTAGTACTACCGTGTCCTTTTTATTACTTTATAGAACACTTGAGCTTTTTAGTATAGAAAAAGTTAATTTTATATTGTCAGTTTCAAGTTGGATGTCTTTCACTTCTGAATCCATATTATCTAACATAATGTTGTCCAAAAGATATAATTTCTTATTTTGTGAATACCAGGTCTTTAATTATAGTTCTTGCTGTCTCCTCCCCACCCCCACCCCTTATAAACCTAAGAGTATAGTCGCTGAAGCACATTTGTATTCTGACTTGTATGTCACAGCTGGAAGTAGTAATAATGAGAAGTGAAACAGCAACATTGCCATTATAATTTTTAAATTTATGCAGCTAATCTGACTTGGGGTAGGGTAGTTTCTGTGTAATAACATTTGTTGTAAATAATAGCAGTTAGTCATGTGGTGCTTTTTTTAGACGCTTTACATATTTTATTGTAAGCAAGTTGAGAAAACGATCTATGGTGAAGGAGCTTGGAATAGCAACACAAACAACAAAAATGTCTGAGAAGAGGCGCTCATAGATGAGTAAATACAGTAAAATTTTACAGGTATTGCAATAGAAATAGGTACAGTGTACAGTGAAGGAAGAAGCAGTTATGTTTATAAGATGGATAGGGACAAACAGAGAAGTGTATGAAGGACATTACAGGCAAAGACAGCAGAGTCAGAAGCAAAGGTGCAGATGCATGAGATAGCTAAAGAACTTAGAGAGTCTGCACGCCATTCCCAGTGGGTTCAGTTGAGTGAAGCTATGGCTAGATATATGTATGGAACAAAGGCCTGATCATGGAAGACTTCAGGTGTTGTACTAAGGAGTTTGGGCACGATTCTGTAGACAGTATATAGTCAGTTCAGTCACTCAGTCGTGTCCAACTCTTTGCGATCCCATGAATCGCAGCACGCCAGGCCTCTCTGTGCATCAACAACTCCCAAAGTTTATCCAAACTCATGTGCATCTAGTTGGTGTTGCCATCCAGCCATCTCATCCTCTGTCATCCCCTTCTCCTGCCCCCAATCCTTGCCAGCATTAGAGTCTTTTCCAAATGAATCAACTCTTCGCATGAGGTGACCAAAGTATTGGAGTTTCAGCTTTAGCATCAGTCCTTCTAAAGAACACCCAGGACTGATCTCCTTTAGAATGGACTGCTTGGATTTCCTTGCAGTCCAAGGGACTCTCAAGAGTCTTCTCCAGCACCACAGTTCAAAGACATCAATTCTTCGGCGCTCAGCTTTCTTCACAGTCCAACTCTCACATCCATACATGACCACTGGAAAAACCGTAGCCTTGATTAGACAGATCTTTGTTGGCAAAGTAATGTTTCTGCTTTTGAATACACTGTCTAAGTTGGTCATAACTTTTCTTCCAAGGAGTAAGTGCCTTTTAATTTCATGGCTGCAATCACTATCTGCAGTGATTTTGGAGCCCCCCAAAATAAAGTCTGACACTGTTTCCACTGTTTCCCCATCTATTTCCCATGAAGTGATAGGACCAGATGCCATGACCTTCGTTTTCTGAATTTTGAGTTTCAAGCCTGCTTTTTCACTCTTCTCTTTCACTTTCATCAAGAGGTTTTTTAGGTCCTCTTCACTTTCTGCCATAAGGGTGGTGTCATCTGCATATCTGAGGTTATTGATATTTCTCCCGGCAATCTTGATTCCAGCTTGTGCTTCTTCCAGCCCACGGTTTTTCATGATGTACTCTGTGTATAAGTTAAATTAGCAGGGTGACAATAAACAGCCTTGACGTACTCCTTTGAAGGTTTAAGCAGGGAATGCAAGTCAAAACCACAGTGGGATATCACTTCATATCTGTGTTGTTTAGTTGCTGTTCAGTCACTCAGTCGCGTCCCACTCTTTGAGACCCTGTGGACTGCAGCACGCCAGGCTGCCCTGTCCTTCATACCTGTTAGAATGGCAATTATCAAAAAGAAAATCGTGAATGCTGGTCAGGATGTGGATAAAAGGGAACCCTGGTAGACTGTTGGTTGGAATATAAATTGTTGCAGCCACTACAGAAAAAGGATGGAGGTTCCTCCAAAAATTAAAGACAAATACTATATGATCTCACAAATACATGTGGAATCTGAAAAACAAAAACTGAACTCATAGGTACAGAGCACAGATTGGTGGTTGCCAAGAGGCAGGCTATTTGGGTTGGGGGCAATGGGTAAAGGTGGTCAAAATACATACTTCTGGTTATGAAATAAACAAGTTGTGGGGATGTGATGTATACCATGGTAACAATAGTTAATAATAATGTTTAGTTGAGAGTTGCTAAGAGAGTTGATTTTAAAAGTTCTCCTCAGAAGAAACAAATTGTTAATATATGTGGTGATGGATGTTAATGAGATTTTCTATGATTACGGCACAATATAAACAAATATTGAATCATTAGGCTGTACATCTGAAACTAATGTTATGTATCTATTATATGTCAGGTTTTTTTTTTTTTTTTTTTAAAAGTCTTAAGCAGAGGAATGATAGGATCAGATCTGTTTTTGAAAGATCACTTTGGTATTAGTTTGGGATGATGTATTGAATGAGTAGTTGAGAGAAAAGGTGTTGCACTAAGACAGTAAAAATTAAGATATTAAAAGGATGCATTCAAGAGACGGTAGGGAGGTAGACTATAGAACTTTGGATTGATTGGATGCGATTGGTTTGGGAAAAAAATGGTGATGGTTTAGAAAGCTCGCTTGGGAAGTGGGAGTGTTGCTGAACACTGCCTGGGGTCTAGCTAATGTTTCTAACAGTGAGTTTAAGATGGCCCCAACGTGAAGATTTACTCCATTAGCACAGAAGAAGGTAGATAGTTATGTTGATCTGAATTTAGGGATTAGCAGGGCAGGGGTGGTCAGTGGATAGAAACAGGACACCGAGGGTTTGCCGAAAGAGGACGTAAACTGTTTCACTGGGTATTTGCGGTTGGATGGAGAAGGAGGTGAAGCGAGGGAGAGTGACAGTAAGCATGAAGAATAAGGACAAACGGAGAAGTTGAGGGATGAGTTGTCACCACTGGATTGACGATTCGATAAAGGGAAAGTTAAGAAAGTGAGATGTTTGGAAAGAATAGCGTCTGTGGTCAGATACTGGTTTCCTTGAGTTTCTGATGACAAAGACTGGGTAGTTTCCAGAAATGGTAAAGTGCAGTATGTGCTGCAGAAGCACATTGCTCAGGTTGGGATGTAGATGACGAATGTAGGGAGTGAGGAATTTTGAGCTAGGCTGTTGCTAGTTTGTCCCTATGAACATTAAAATTGACGCGATGAAGGCAGAGTAGAAAGAAACTTTAAGAGGAGAAGGTGAGCCAGGTTAGTAGGAAGTCTTTGCTAATGTGAGAAGCAGTGATTAAAAGGTGAGTGGGGGATAGTAAGAGAGGTTGTCTGCACAAATACCAAGCACCTCGGAGGAAGAAGGCTTTTATATATGGAGATGGAAAAGGAACACTAGTGTGGAAGCATGAGACAGGAGCTGGGGGAATGCTGGCTTCACCTTTGGATTTGGTTAGATGGGGGACAAGAGTCTTCTCTAGAAAAGGCTGCACGGAAGTGGGCTCCTGGAAGGAGCTCTCAGCTGAGGCAAAGAGGTGGAGGGAGAATTTGGTTGAAGATAGAATTTATTCCATATGGCTTAAAAAGTCCAGTGTAAAGGAAAAGTTAGCTGAAGGAAGACTTGGGCAGGGAAAATGGACAGAGGAAACACAGAGTCAGACTTGAAGGTTCGGCATTTTTGAAGAGGTTCAGGATGACAAGGATAATAAGAATGTTTGGATTGAGGTTTGTGTGTTGAAGTTTATGGGCCTAGGAAAACTGAGGACCAAAGCGGCTTTGGTTACTTAGTGAGATTGTTGTTGTTTAGTCGCTGAGTCGTGTCTGACTCTCTGTGACCCTATGGACTGTAGCCCACCAGGCTCCTCTGTCCATGGGATTCTCTAGGCCAGAAAACTGAAGAGGGTTGCCATTTCCTTCTCCAGACTTAATGAGATTAGCAGACTGCAGTCTTTGCTCTGAATTCAGATGCCTTGCCAATTCTTATTCTGTAGCAGTTTATCTTTTAAAAGGAGGAGGCAGTGTAACCAAAGAGCTCTAGTCTAAAGATTTAAATGCCATTATAGAGTATAGGCAGAAGTATAGATGATTGAGTTTTATTCCACTGGATGACCTGGGAAGACTTCTTTGAAAAACCAGCCTTTTAACTGGGCCTTAAAGAGTATAAATAGAGAGTATAAATAGAGAATTAGCTCAGTCATGTTCGACTCTTTGCGACCCCATGGACTGTAGCCTGCCAGGCTCCTCTGTCCATGGGATTTTCCAGGCAAGAAGACTAGAGTGGGTTGCCATTTCCTTCTCTAGGAGACCTTCCTGACCCGGGGATCGAACCTGTGCACTCCCACACTGTGCACACTCCCACACTCTTTGCTGTCTGAGCAACCAGGGAAGATAAGTGGGCATTCTGTTTTGGAGTTGCATGAGCAATGGTATGAATTCAGGGAAATACAGAGCTTATTTATGAAACAGTTCATAAGAGGTAAACATAGAGGGCTTGACCTCAAGATGAGCAGTGGAGAAATGGAACAGAACAGTGGAAATGAAGTTATGTTATCCTAGTAGCCATGGTGATCAGAAGCATGTACAAAGCCCATATGATAGGAGAAAAATAACTGTTGAAAATAGAGCTCTGCATTCCGTAGCCACCTTCAGTCTTGAGTAGCCACTTCATGTTTATACCAGAACTTTCAGCAGTTGTGGTAGTGGTGGTATAGTATGTGTATGTGTATTTGTGTTTGCTATAATCACAACAACAATACTATGATATGGTCACACATGTGTCCCCTCCAGCCCCTCGTATCTTGCCTGGAGTTTAAAACCTTCTAGTGCTTATTCAAATATATTGTAGATCATAATATCTATTTATATTTATGTTATCTGAAAAAAAGTTAATAATTAAAGGCTGTTTTCCACACTTCTGCTTGGAAGACTGATTCTTTGAGACTGAAAGGTACTAGTTACAATACCTGGTTTTGTTTATTTTCCCTTAGATTTGTTTACTTCATATTTTGGCTCTAAAGAACTGTTTGGTGTCTTAATGAGACATACTCTAATATTGCTATTGATACTGTTTTTTTTCTAGGTCTACACTACCCTAATTCCAAGTTGTGTTTTGTTGCCCTTACATATTTTTCTGTTTTCTCAGGTCATACACATGAAAAGTAGTATTATACATTTAAACTTGTTCTAAATAGACTTTGTTAAGTGTTGATTGCTGTAACACTTAGAGACTTGTGTTTGGCTATACAGAATAGAAGATTCCATTACAGTGATTTTAAAAATTGAACTTCATTTATTTTACGTAACCTAGACTCCTAAAGTAGGGTGTTGTTGGGGTGGATTCACCTGCTCACCAGGACTTTATGCCCTTTGGTGTCCTACATAGGCCAACACTTGCTCCCATTTACAGGATGCCCAGTATTTCTGAGCTTTGCAGTCTTGGTCCAGGCAAGAGAAAGTGGGAAAGGTTAAGAAGTGCCTTGCTACTCCCCTTTATTAAGAAAATAAAAGGGTTCCAAAACAAAGAAACAGACTTCCCCATAAATTTCACTGACCAAAATTGTGTCGCATTGCCTCCTAGACACAAGAGAACCAAAAGCAAGCATGTCATCTTGGGCTCACCATAACTGTCCTCATGCAGATCAGGAAAGAAAGGAATGTGTATATATATGGAGTAGGCAGCAAACAATATTTGTCACAGTACTGTGCCTAAATTTTTATTGTTTTCCTTGTTATTTTAATGTTATGTTTAGTGTTATTTTAATAAATCATAAATTGGTACAGAAAAATAAAATCATTCTCAGCCTATCAATTTCTCTTTCCTTACACTGTAAAGCTAGATAATAGAATTCTTATGACTGTTCCCTTGTCATATTATAGATTCTTGGACACAAAAACAATTAACCACAATTATACTTTGAAATAGTTAATAGATGTTTGTATTTGAAAAAAATTTTTTTCAAAAAATTTTTGAAATTTTTTTTAATGGAATGCCATTTTCTTTTTTTTCTTTTTTTGCTATTTTCATTCATTTAAATGAAGTGATTATTTGAGGAAGATGATTTTCACATTGTATAAATATATAAAAACATAGATAGCATGATTTTATACATGCAACATTGTAAAAAAAAAACTACAAAAAGCTAATACATTCAGGAAAGTAGCAGGATACAAAATCAACATGCAGAAGTCAGTTGTTTCTATACTAATAATGCATTTTCTAAAAAAGACACTAAGGAAACAAATTCATTGCAATAGCATAAAAAAAAAAATACTAAGGGATAAAATTATACAAGGAAGTTAAAGACCTGTATGAAGAAAACTATAAAACGATGATGGGAGAAATTGAAAAAGACACAAATCGATAGAAAGTTATCCTGTGTTAATGAATTGTTAAAATTAATCTTGTTAAAATGTCATTGCTGCCCAAAGTGATTTACAGATTCAATGCATACTGCATAAAAATTCTAATGGCATTTTACACAGATAGAAAAAACAATTTTGAAGTCAGTATGGAACCATTAAAACCCAAAATGGCTAACGCAGTCTTCAGCACAAAGAACAGAGCTGGAGGCATCACACTTCCTAACCTCAAGCTGTATTGCAAGGCTGTGGTTATCAAAACAGTGGACAGTAGAACAGATTGGTAGAACTACACGTGTATACAGTCAATCTACCTTTGAAAACAGCACCAGGAATGAACAGTGGGGAAATGATAGACTCTTCAATGAATAGTGTTGGTGAAAATGGATATCCATATGCAGAAGGGTGAAATTGGACCCTTATATTACATCACACAAGAAATCAACTAAAATGGATTAAGCATTTAAAAGTAAGACCTGAATCTGTAAAACTCCCGGAGGAAAACATTGGGGAAAAGCACTGGTCTTGAAAATGGTTCCTCGGATTTGCCACCGTTAGGGCAGGTAACAAAAGCAAAAACAAACTATTAGGACTATATCAAAGTGACCGACAGAGTGAGAGAAAATGTTTTCAAATCCTATCTGATAAGGGGGAAAAATTTGTCCAATCAAAAGGGACAAATTTTCAGATATAAATTATGTCTGGGTACCTAATATATAGCATAGTGACTATAGTTTAATAATATTGTATACTTGAAATTGCCAAGATGGTAGATCTCAAATTGTCTCACCACAAAAAGAAAGGTAACTCTGTGAGGTGATGGTGTCTCAATTAGCTTTATTGTGGTGATCATTTCATAGTGAATACATATATCAGAAATGTCATGTGGTACACCTAAAATATATACAGTATTTTTAGTATCCAAACCTCAATAAAAATGAACTGACAACTATTTGAGAGGAGATGGTTTTCACATTGTAAACATAATTTAGTAGTCACTACATACAGGTATTATGGTGGGCAAATTTTAAAACAAAAATGTGGTTTCTAAATATCACAACCTCAAGGTGGATTATTATATCAGAATCTTGACTTTTTGTGTGAAGTAGGCTTTTAATATGTTGGGAATGAAGCTTTAGAAAAATGTATTTCTTAGTCAGAACTTTAGGTTTCAGTTCAAAATGTCTGAGATTTTCCTACCATTGATTTTTCTTCCTTAAATAATTTTAAGTTTCTTCTTCTGATGAAAGGAAATGATGTAAATCATTCAGTTTGTGGTAACTGTATTTTTGAACTTAATAAACATAATACACGTTAACTGTATACAAAGGCACTGAAGTAGATTTTATGGAAAATAAAGACACAGTCGTCCTTCTTGGGACATTGAAATTTTAATTGGTGAGACAACATTTACATACTTGAGACCAATAAACAGTAAAGGCAGTATGTGATCAGGTATCCAAAGGTCTATAAGAATTTAAGAGAATAAAAGTATCAAGTGTGATTACTTAGTGTAATGGAAAAAATGGATATTTAAGACAGGCTTGTTAAAAAACACACAATTTGGTTGTGGGGGAAAGTTACAAGGTACAAAGACAGGCTTGTCTTTCCATCATTATCTTTTTCCCCTTCTGCTCATCTAACCCTGTCAAACTATTTGTAGTTTCTCAAGTGTTTTGTGCTCTCTGATAATTCTATACTTTTAGTGTTTTTTGTCTGTTTTTGAAATTCCCTTGCTTGTTTGTCAGCCTGGCAATTTCCTATCTTTCAAGACTCAGTTCAGATATCACCTGCTCTGTGATGTCTTCCCTGAACTTTCCTGGGTAGAGTTAGGTACTTTCTTTTCCTTTTTCCGGATTTATAATCATGGTGCTTCTCTGTCTCTCTGCTCTCTGTCCACCTGGGGGTATATGTATGTGTATAGTTAGAGTTATCACATTGTGCTATTTATCTGTCTCTTCCACAAGCTTGTGAGCTTTATGAACATGAGAGCTTTGCCCTATTTATCTCCAAATCATAGTACCTGGTGTAATGGTGTTTTGCACATTGGCCTGATAATTGAGTGATTAATTGGATGGTTAGATAAAAAGAATTAACCTGGAGTGTATTCATAAATACTGGGGAAGCCTGTCTAGAGGGAATGTGGATGGTAAGACTACTTAGCCCTATTCTTAGTAATAGAGCTTGCAATTTATCAGTATTTAGAGTTAAGATTGAATAGGCAGTATTGGACTGGTTGGCAGTAGAAGTTTTAATAAACAGTGGGGTTACAGTTAATAAAATTTCTGACATTTTTCAAATGTCCTGTGCTTTTGTATCTTGTAGTGCTTCCACTTCTCATTCAGAGAATTCAGTGCATACAAAATCAGCTTCTGTTGTCTCATCGGATTCCATATCAACTTCTGCGGAGAACTTTTCTCCTGATTTGAGGGTATGTATACTGTTCTAAGTCCTAGTGAAGTATTTGCTATCAGCTGTTTGTGGCCACACTATCAATATAACTTTTAACTAATTAGGCAGGAGACATTGATGGAGCATTCTCAAAGACGTAAATCTGTATGTAATATCCTAGAACGGGCTATTCTTACTTATCTATAAAAAAGAAAATAAAAAACATATGTTTCATTTCTGAGTTTGATGTCTTCTAAGTTCTTTGCCAAAAGGTAATTAATGAATTCTGTAGTGGTATAAAAGATTTTCATGAATACTCCCATAATGCTTTACTCCCAGTCATAACTAATATTTATTGAGTGCCTACTGTGTGCCAAATGTTATTCTAAGTGCTTTAGTGAAATATCTCTTACAATACTTCCACCAATTCTGTAAGGTAGAAATTATTATTACCACCATTCTACAGATGACAAAAACTCATAGAGAGATTAAATAACATGTCAAAGGTCTCATAGCTAATAAATCTTATTGTCAGTATTCCTGCTCATGTAGTCCACTTCTGGAGCTAAGTCACTTAAATATTGTGGTGTAGTTGCTACATAACTTATTGTAGTTTATTAGTCAGTCAGTTCATTTGCTCAGTCGTGTCCGACTCTTTGTGACCCCATGAACGCCAGGCCTCCCTGTCCATCACCAACTCCCGGAGTTTACCCAAACCCATGTCCATCAAGTCGATGATGCCATCCAACCATCTCATCCTCTGTCGTCCCCTTTTCCTCCTGCCCTCAGTCTTTCCCAGCATCAGGGTCCTTTCCAATGAGTCAGCTCTTCGCCTGAGGTGGCCAAAGTATTGGAGTTTCAACTTCAACATCAGTCCTTCCAATGAACACCCAGGACTGATCTCCTTTGGGATGGACTGGTTGGATCTCCCTGCAGTCCAAGGGACTCTCAAGAGTCTTGTCCAACACCATAATTCAAAAGCATCAATCCTTCGGCACTCAGCTTTCTTCACAGTCCAACTCTCACATCCATACATGACCAGTGGAAAAACCATAGCCTTGACTAGATGGACCTTTGTTGGCAAAGTAATGTCTCTGCTTTTTAATATGCTGTCTAGGTTGGTCATAACTTTTCTTCCAAGGAGTAAGTGTCTTTTAATTTCATGGCTACAGTCACCATCTGCAGTGATTTTGGAGCCCAGAAAAATAAAGTCTGACACTGTTTCCACTGTTTGCCCATCTATCTGCCATGAAGTAATGGGTTTGGATGCCCTGATCTTGGTTTTCTGAATGTTGAGCTTTAAGCCAGCTTTTTCACTCTCCTCTTTCACTTTCATCAAGAGGCTTTTTAGTTCCTCTTCACTTTCTGCCATAAGGGTGGTGTCATCTGCATATCTGAGGTTGTTGATATTTCTCCTGGCAATCTTGATTCCAGCTTGTACTTCCTCCAGCCCAGTGTTTCTCATGATGTACTCTGCGTAAAAGTTAAATAAGCAGGGTGACAATATACAGCCTTGACGTTCTCCTTTTCCTATTTGGAACCAGTTGTTGTTTCATGTCCAGTTCTAACTGTTGCTTCCTGACCTGCATACAGGTTTCTTATAAGTATTCCTCTATTTATTCAAGGTCTTGTTGTTATGAAATTAGCCATATTGGTGATATCCTGTAGCACTTCGTACATTTTTGGATTCATCTGCTTTTGTACTACTGCTTGTCTGTGAATGAAGGGGAAAATAATGTCATATGTGGTGATAATCTTTAAGCCTTACATCAGAATCTTTTCATTCTGATCAAATGACTAATCAGAACCACTTCTCAGTGGTTAGTTACACTTTCACAGCTTTAGCCAAAACCTTGTTTTCTTTAATAAAGTCATTTGCTCTTGAGAATATGTTGAGAATGTGTCTTTTTCAAGTATTTCATTTTCAGGCCTGCTGCTAAGTCGCTTCAGTCGTGTCTGACTCTGTGTGACCCCATAAATGGAAGCCCACCAGGCTCCCCCGTCCCTGGGATTCTCCAGGCAAGAACTCTGGAGTGGGTTGCCATTTCCTTCTCCAATGCATGAAAGTGAAAAGTGAAACAGAAGTCGCTCAGTCATGTCCGACTCTTAGCGACCCCATGGACTGCAGCCTACCCTGTCTCTTATACACATCTAGNTGGGTTGCCATTTCCTTCTCCAATGCATGAAAGTGAAAAGTGAAACAGAAGTCGCTCAGTCATGTCCGACTCTTAGCGACCCCATGGACTGCAGCCTACCAGGCTCCTCTGTCCATGGGATTTTCCAGGCAAGAGTACTGGAGTGGGGTGCCATTGCCTTCTCCCTTTTCAGGCCTAGAATCCAACAAATGTAAAAGACTGGATAGAAACATCTGTAAAGGCTTCGGCATATTAGCCATTATCTTTTGTAAAATGTCACAAAATACTAAATAGAGTATAGCACTTTAAACATCACTACAAATGGAGAAGGAAATGGCAATCCACCCCAGTACTATTGCCTGGAAAATGTCATGGACAGAGGAGCCTGGTAGGCTACATACAGTCCATGGGGTCGCAAAGAATCGGACACAACTGAGCAATTTCACTTCACTTCACAAATGATAAAGATTTATTTTTAGAATCTGGATATATGCTGTACTGATTAAAAAGACTTCATAATATCATTAACTGTTATATTGACGCGTAACATACATTTGGGGCAGGGCTCATCATTAATGATAGTGGATATAAATCTACTATTACCTTTCATTAATTTATTACTATTTAAAATACACATTTGATATATGTATCTAACTTTGGTTTATTCATTACATTAAAAGAATGCATTAAGGGCCTCTGGGCCTCTTGAAAATTTTGAAGTTTTTGGCCTACTTCTCATCAGCTTTTATTAGTTAAAAACTATCATTTTAAGCCTCATGTGACTGATAAAGAACTCATATTAGGAATGGGAGAAACACTGCTTTTATTTCTAGTTTATACTTACATTATTAATGTTATATTCTACCTGCTATTTCTTGCCTGAAATATGTTAAACCATTTGTGTGTTCTTGTGAGAGTTAGTTTGTTTAAATTCCTTATGGTTACATTAAATTTGGTTAAATTCCTGGGCACACATGTGAAATGCAGTACATTGTAGGAAGCTGAAAGAAGGCCTCCATTGTCAGCTTGTCTGCGTGCAGACCCCCTTTATTTCCTCAGGATGTTGTATGCACGTAGGAGTGGTTTACATTGGGAAAAGTAGGGGTCAAGGCAGGAGGGGAAGGGGACAACAGAGGATGAGATAGTTGGATGGCATCACTGACTCAATGGACATGAGCTTGAGTGAACTCCGGGAGTTGGTGATGGACAGGGAGGCCTTGCGTGCTGCAGTCCATGGGTCGCAAAAGAGTTGGACATGACTGAGCGACTGAACTGAACTGAATGTTAAACTATATGTTAAATATTTTAATTTCTTATTTTGAGTAAAGTTTTAATTTTAAAACAGGCTTAGATATACATAAAAATTGCAAAAATACTACAGGGTTCCCATATATTTGACATCCAGTTTCCCCTGTTATTAATATCTTATAATACATTAGTATGGTATATTTGTTAAAATTAATGAACCAATGTTGATACATTATTGTTAAAGTCAATGCTGTATTCAGATATCCTGAGTTTTTAATCTGACGTCCTTGTTTGTGTTCTGTGGTCCATATCACAGTGCATTTGGTAGCCATGTCTCTTTAGGCACTTCTTGGCTGTGATTTCAGACTTTCTTTTTGATGAGACTTACTTTCTTTTCTTTCTTTCTGGCACTAGTGGTAAAGAACCTGCCTGCCAATGCAGGACATGTAAGAGACATGGAGTTGATCCCTGGGTCAGGAAGATCCCCTGGAGAAGGGCATGGCAACCCATTCCAGCATTCTTGCCTGGAGAATCCTATGGACAGAGGAGCCTGGTGGGCTACAGTCCATGGGGTTGCACAAAGTTGAACGTGACTGAAGTGATTTAGCACGCGTGCGTGGTCAGATACTTTGTAGACTGTTTGATGTTTTACCCTTAATTAGACTGGGGCTATGTGTTAGACCACAGAGATGAAGAACCATTTTCATCACATCATATCAAAGGCGGTATGTACTCTCAACATAGTTTGTCACTATCAATGTTGACCTTAATCTCTTGGTTCAGGTAGTGATAGGTTCTGTCACTATAAAATACTCCTTCCCCCCTTCTTACCCTTACAGTGTACTCTTTGAAAGGAAGTAACTGTGCACAGTCCATGCTTAAGGAGCCCAGATAGAGTGGAACACTTTTTATTTCTTTTGCATGAGAGATTTGTCTCTGCTGCCTCATTTATTGAGTTATGCAGTTATTTATTTGTATCAGTGTAAACTCATGGTTGTTTATTTTATATATGTTACAATGCAGTATTACTTTGCCGCTAAACTTGTTTCAGTTTCAGATTGGGAGTTCTTTCAGTCAGATCTTGTGTCCCTTTGACATACTCCCATTATGGTGTTTTGTTGTTGTTTTTCTTGTCTGTTTTTTGTTTAGTCACTCTTCCTTACTTTTTGTCACTGTAAGATGCTCCCCGCTCATCCTGATGCCTCCCGCCTCAGGCCTGGAATCATCATCCGTTTCTCAGGGGGCCAGTTTTCTTTTATTGGAAAATGGCATTTGAAAGCGAGATCTGGGCACCAGGAGTGCTCACTTTCTTTTTCTTCCCTCTCTCCTCCCCCCTCCCTCTCTTTTTCTTTCTTTCTTTTTTTAAGATTTATTTATTTATTTATTGGCTGTGATGGGTCTCCATTGCTGTACGTGGGCTTTCTCTAGTTTTGGCTAGCGGGGGGTGCTTTTCCTTGCAGGAACTTCTCTCATTGGGGCGCACAGGTGCTTGGCACGGGGGCTTCAGTAGCTGTGATGCCTGGGCTCAGCGGTGTGGCTCATGGGCTTAGTTGCTCCATGGCATGGGGACCCTTCCCGGACCCGGGATGGAACCAGTGTCCCTTGCATTGCAAGCTGGATTCCTGGAGAAGCCCCTCTTTCTTTCTTTTAACAAAAAAAGGTAACACAGTACTTTTTTTCTCCTTCTGAAGCAAAAGATCATTTGTGTACATTCTGTTTGGAAATAATGAGAATCGTGAGCACATATGCAAGTTTGTCTGGCGTAGTCTTATTTTATGCTATTGTCTCTTCAGGTTTAACAGACACAAAAATGTCCTGAGTTAGTGACTCTCTTAGCAGTAGCATACTAAAGGAATCTGTTCAATTTATACATCAGCTCCATGACTTTGGGATTGTCCCCATTAGTGCCTTATTAGTTCAGTATCTTTCACAACTTAGTGGGGCCCTGAGATAATTTTCATTAGAAAAATGAAGAGACAGTTGTTAAATGTTATAGTAAGGAGTGTTAAATGTTATATTAAGGAGAAGATCATTTTGGACACCAAAGGTTAACTGTACTTACCATGGTAGGGTGCCTGAACGGCAGAGAAAAAAAGGAAATTAATATGTTTAGGCTGATTGTTTTCATGTTCCTTCATTTTAAAACATACCTTTGATAATTAGATACAATCTTTACTTGAATCACAGTCTTTTTATTTAGTTGTGGGAAGGAGATGAATGAGGAGCATCTAATATCATTTAAGAAATGAAGCCTGATTTCAAATGTATGTGTAGCGTGGAAGGAAGGATGTGCTTCTCATAATTGAAAAAAATCCGGTGTGTTACCTAGATAAATATTTATGCAAGCTTCGTCTCATCACAACAGTCCTGTGAGGCAGATATCACTATCCCATTTGACAAAGGGGCAGCCTGATACTCAGGACAGCTGAGTTAAATGATGTGCTTAAAGACACACAGTTGGTGTTGCCATTTTATTTGGTCTCGGGTTGGTCATATTCCTGTACAGCATGTTACCCAGAGAGACTGTGCTCCCGTGATTTTGTTGCTAAGTTTTTTCAAATGCTAGGTGTCTGTTAGTCACTCTGTCGTGCCTGACTTTGTGACCCCGTGTATGGTAGCCCACCAGGCTCCTCTGTCCGTGGAATTCTCCAGGCAAGAATATTGGAGTGCGTTGCCATTCCTTCTCCAGGGAATGTGAAGTGAGAAGTTCTTAATTCAAAGAAGTATCTTTAAGCCATTTTTTGAGGTAGAAGTAGCAGTTTTCAGCATTCCTTAATAAATGAGAATTGCTTTTCTCCCTAATTCTAAAAGAGGGTTTTTCTAATAAAATCTGATTTCTCCCCTTTCTCAGTTTCGTTAGTTGTTGATATTTTGCTTTTAGTGTATATATCTTTAGCTGTAAAATGGTAGTGTTTAGTTAATTATAGGTGGAACTCACTGCAGACAGCTATGTGTTTTTCTTTCACTGATCACAGTTTGGCTTCGTTTATGAGATGAGGGGCTTGGCCTGCAAATCGTCATTCACAGATGATTTGAAGTTGGTTAACCTCTGGGCTTTGAGTTTTCCTTACAGCGTCACTGTTTATCTCTGCTCTGAGCCTCAGCATTTTATAAGCTCCATTAATAACAGCTTTTAAATAGAAGTAGAAGGAACACAATGCGTTGAAAAGCTAATACAGTTTCATTAAAAATATTAAATCAGATTGTATAGGTTTTCTACTACAAGTACCATGAAGTGACATCTTTCCTCAAAGGATAGTGGTGTAATAGAGTAACACCTGTGAAAGCTTCTGTTAAGGATTTCCTATTCAAACAAGGTTGTTTGCTCCCGTATCAGTAAAGCAGAATCAAAAATCATCAGGGATAAAGGGTATTTACTCAGGTAGAATTCTGTTTGTGTTACTTTTTCACCTTGTAAGTGTAGTTTGTTCTGGAAAAAGTCATATACAGATTTAATCCAGTAGATGTGTTTCTGAAAAGTTAAGCACAGTCTCAGGCTTGGTAAATTGAATCATGCTTCCTCAGTGATAATAATTGTAGTGTTTTCTGTTTGCTTTGTTCTTCACTTTGGCACTTGGCCTATTGAATTTCATTAAAAGAACTTAAAATCCTTTCATATAAAAATTTTAATGATCAAATTATTTTAAAATAAGTTTTCCGTTTTAAAAAGCAAGCTTTCTTTAATACAACTATGTTCCTACTAAGAACATAGTTTTACAGTTTGACAGTAGAATTAAGAAGCTAGGAAACTTGTGTTTGGTTGATTTATTTGTTCACCAAAGACTAACATCTCATGAAATACAGAACTTTATAATTCAAATGCACAGCTCTATTTATTTATAGAATGTAATTTATATGGCATTGGACTTGAATTAAAGTGTATTCCTTAAATGGTGGTGATTAAAAGATAAGATAAAAGTCAGGCTATGCAGTATTCCCTTTCCTATGTTGATGCTTGTGATATGGCACTTATAATGATGTGTGTCTGCAATTCAAAATCAAATTGTACTGATACTGTATTCTGTGTTTTTTATCCCATTATTTTAGAAGTCCTCAAACATATGATCTCAGAATATGTATATGTATTTATATAGTTTATATATGTGTATATTTGAGATAAAAGTTGTATTTTGGGTTTTGTTTATAACCATCTTTCCTTATCTTGAAATATTAATGGGCCTAAATCAAGCAAATGTGATTATTCAAAATTTGTGTTACATTATTAATATTTATGAACCAAAGGTCACAGATAATTGGATTATTTCTTCTAGAGTACATATGTGAATGTAGTATTGACACATTCTGTAAGTATGCAGGTCTAATCAGAATGAGTTAAGGCTCATAGAGCAGATGTTAGATAAACGGAGAACAGTTTCTGTTATACATAGTTATTTTAATAGCCCGAGCAAAAATTGATTGAAGATAGCCCTTATTTGTGACTAACACCACCACCCCTCATACCAGTGTTACCTCTTAACAGCCTACAAATTGAAAAGAACAACTTAGGCAAATAAAGGATATCCACTAAAAACTGCATTGTAAGCCTCATCCTTAATGGAAGTGTGTTAGAAGCCATTTCCTTGGAACTTAGAAACATGACGCTGGTTTGTCACTGCTTGCAACATTATGCTAGAAATCCTAGCCAGTAAAATAAGAAAAGGGTAAATAATATAAGGAATGAAAAGAAGCAAAACCTTCATTATTTATTGATGATTGTTGATACAGAAGATTTAAGAAAAATCTATTATGCACACTTCTAGCACTGATGCTGGATATAAGATAATTTAACAAAAAAATCATGCTTCTATACTTTAGCAAAAATGTTTAGATAGTGTGATTTAAAAAATACTCTAGTCACAAGAGCAACAAAATTAGATCACTTGTCTAATAAAAGATATGTAACAGCTTCATGGAGAAAGTTATAAAACTTTACTAAAGAGCCTAAAACTATCTCAAATATATGAGTAGACAGAAAAGCTTGGGAATGTCAAATATTTTCAGTATATCAGTTAACTCAGTGTCATTTCAAACAAAATTCAAGTTTATCCTGTAGAACTTGACAAGCTGATTCTAAAATTTATATGGAAAGATAAAATGTCAAGATTACTAATAAGAAAAATGAAGCAGGAGGATTCATTTAGTTGAATATAATGCTAAAGTAATTAGTACAGAAATAGATGAATGAAAAATAACAAAGTTCAAGAACAGATATTTATAGGAACTCTATTGGAGTTGGTATAATAGATCCTTGGGGAGGAATGAACTATTTGGTAATCAGCCATATCAGCCGTATGGTTAGCCATACTGGAGAAGAAAAATTGAATTCTTAATTCAAACACAAAAACTGAATTCTTCAGACTTAACATTGAAAAATCAAAAATTTAAAATATAATGTCTTTATAACATGTCAGGAGAGAACGTTAAAATAAGACCCAAAGTATTAACCTTAAAAGAAAGCTATAGAAGGCCGCCCTAATGGTTCAGTGGTTAGGAATCCGCCTTGCAATGCAGGGGACTCGAGTTTGATCTCTGGTCTGGGAACTAAGATCTCACATGCCGCGGAGCAACTCGGCCTGAGTGCCCCTGCCGCTGAGCTCGCACACCGCCACTGGAGAGTCTGTGAGCCGCGATCCTGAGCACTGCAACTAACACCCAATGCAGCCAAATAAATACGTATTTTTTAAAAGATACAAAAAATAAATTTTAAAAGTTTCATTTATAAAAAATAAAACAAATTTTATTATGCTAAAATGGTAACGAACTTTTCCTGTTTATTTGATTGCTGTTCATCTTACTTCTATCAAATTAAGCTCTGCAAAGGCAGGAGTCTTGGTTATTTCTCTAATATGTAGAATAGTGCCTGAATCAATGTGACTTAAAATCTATTTTACACATGTGGCCAGTTGCAACCTAAAGCTCCTTGGGATGCTGGGAACATTCGTCCTCCCATTTGCTGTATTTAATTGGTGGAAAAGGTTGAGGAGCACTCCTAATTGACTGAAATTTGAAACCACCTGTCGGCTACATCTGGGAAACTAAAGAAGAAAATTTTGTGTTTTATTCGTAGTTCCCAATGAAATCTATGCATTTAATGGCAACCAACTCCAGTATTCTTGCCTGGAAAGTCCCATGGACAGAGAAGCCTGGTGGGCTACAGTCCATGGGGTCACGGCTTAACAACTAAATAGGATTCACTAACTCACTGCACTCTCTTGAAATTTCTTGAGTGGGGAGAAAGTATCCAGTAAGACCTGGCCTCAGCCAGCGTGAAGGTTAGAATCATGTAGTGGAAAAGGAGATAAGCAAATCAGTGATTATTATGTGACAGGTACTATCGCAAAGGTATACCTTGAAAGCAGAAAGGGCAGAGCATTCTAAAACAGTTTATATTATAAGTAAAGTTCTACTACATTTAAACACACTTAAAGTATTTGGAAGGTATTTACAAAAAATAAGAATTTAAAGAAAAATAAACTTTCTGGAAAGAAAAAGAGAATATGCTATAAGATATATACAGTTAAGAATGTATCTGTTTTCCTTTCTTGTATCCCTAGAGCTTAGTATTTGGAATGTGGAAGGTACCCAGGAAAAGTGTTTTGACTAAATCAGTTGAAGAAAATGAGAAATATTCAGTTATTTTCTCTTTTAACAAAATGTCGTTATCTTCTGAAGAATGCTCATTTCCCTTTACTTTCCATCCTTAGTAGTCCCCTAGTTCTTATGTCTGGTAGACTTATCTTTGTCTGTTGAAGCTAATGCACATCATAAAGCTCATCTTCCTTTGACATCACTTTCCATGTGTGATACCCTGGTTTAAAAATTCTTCAAGGGGATCCTTGTTTCTTACTGTGGTGAGTGCAGACTTCTGAGCCTTGTGTTCAGGGTTCTTTGTGTTTGGTCCCATCATAGCTGTGACACTGTATCGCCCACTGTCACCAAGTATGACCCCACCTCTATAGGGATTCTTCAGATAGTCTCTCACCTGTTACACAAAATGTGCTCATCTCACTTCCTTTCACGCACACCGCCACTGGAGAGTCTGTGAGCCGCGATCCTGAGCACTGCAACTAACACCCAATGCAGCCAAATAAATATGTATTTTTTAAAAGATACAAAAAATAAATTTTAAAAGTTTCATTTATAAAAAATAAAACAAATTTTATTATGCTAAAATGGTAACGAACTTTTCCTGTTTATTTGATTGCTGTTCATCTTACTTCTATCAAATTAAGCTCTGCAAAGGCAGGAGTCTTGGTTATTTCTCTAATATGTAGAATAGTGCCTGAATCAATGTGACTTAAAATCTATTTTACACATGTGGCCAGTTGCAACCTAAAGCTCCTTGGGATGCTGGGAACATTCGTCCTCCCATTTGCTGTATTTAATTGGTGGAAAAGGTTGAGGAGCACTCCTAATTGACTGAAATTTGAAACCACCTGTCGGCTACATCTGGGAAACTAAAGAAGAAAATTTTGTGTTTTATTCGTAGTTCCCAATGAAATCTATGCATTTAATGGCAACCAACTCCAGTATTCTTGCCTGGAAAGTCCCATGGACAGAGAAGCCTGGTGGGCTACAGTCCATGGGGTCACGGCTTAACAACTAAATAGGATTCACTAACTCACTGCACTCTCTTGAAATTTCTTGAGTGGGGAGAAAGTATCCAGTAAGACCTGGCCTCAGCTAGCGTGAAGGTTAGAATCATGTAGTGGAAAAGGAGATAAGCAAATCAGTGATTATTATGTGACAGGTACTATCGCAAAGGTATACCTTGAAAGCAGAAAGGGCAGAGCATTCTAAAACAGTTTATATTATAAGTAAAGTTCTACTACATTTAAACACACTTAAAGTATTTGGAAGGTATTTACAAAAAATAAGAATTTAAAGAAAAATAAACTTTCTGGAAAGAAAAAGAGAATATGCTATAAGATATATACAGTTAAGAATGTATCTGTTTTCCTTTCTTGTATCCCTAGAGCTTAGTGTTTGGAATGTGGAAGATACCCAGGAAAAGTGTTTTGACTAAATCAGTTGAAGAAAATGAGAAATATTCAGTTATTTTCTCTTTTAATAAAATGTCGTTATCTTGTGAAGAATGCTCATTTCCCTTTACTTTCCATCCTTAGTAGTCCCCTAGTTCTTATGTCTGGTAGACTTGTCTTTGTCTGCTGAAGCTAATGCACTGTCATAAAGCTCATCTTCCTTTGACATCACTTTCCATGTGTGATACCCCGGTTTCAAAATTCTTCAAGGGGATCCTTGTTTCTTACAGTGGTGAGTGCAGACTTCTGAGCCTTGTGTTCAGGGTTCTTTGTGTTTGGTCCCATCACAGCTGTCACACTGTATCGCCCACTGTCACCAACTATGACCCCACCTCTATAGGGATTCTTCAGATAGTCTCTCACCTGTTGCACAAAATGTGTTCATCTCACTTCCTTTCATGCTCACTTGCTCACAAGAGTGTACTCTGCTCTTCAGTGAAACAAATGATGCTCAGTCTGTTAATCACAAGACTCCCTGCCACCTCTGTCCCTTTTAGCCCATTATGATCTGTATTTTCTGATAGAAGATACTTAGATAACTCAGAGAGACAGCAATGGTGAAAGACTTTACAGAAATTATATGAGGTGAATTTGAAAGACACAGGCAGTCACTAATGTGCACCTCCTTCATGGAAATCCACTTGAAAATGTTTATGGTTGTCTCATTTCCATGCTTAATAAAGAAATGAGTTTAGACCATACCCTTATGATTTCCATTTTACTGAAACTTTTCTCTCCAGAGTCCATTGGCTCTCCTTTCTAAAAGTTTGTGTCTTTTATAATAACCTTGAAAGTTTTTTTTTTTAATTATAAAAGCAATACAATGTAATAATAATTTGTGGGAAAGAGAAACGGTTAAGGAAAAATAAAAATCACCAGTACTTCTACTACTCTCACCATGACTCTTTGGTACACAAAAAAATCTTCCTTAAAAGCATTTGATACCCAAAAAAACATCTTCCTTTAAAGTTCCTATGTAGAATTTTTGGGTATCGGAGTAGAAGCTCTTCAACTCTACTGACCATAAGTTTATGATGTCAGCAGTTGTCTAAGTTATAAGTAGAGTCTTGCCTATTATACTGTTCAATGGTCTGTAGCCTATTTATTGGGCTTGTAATTACTTTGATGTGATTTGCAGATTATATTACATATAATATTAATGTCATTAAGGCTTAAAATAATAAAGACTTTAAATGTGTTAAAAGTTTCAGTAAAAACAGCCAAATAATTATAATAGAAATATATATAGAAATTATTAAAAAATTAGAAAGTGTGGAAAAACTGATGAACATAGAAGTATATTTAATACAGTCATGATGCAGCAGGGATAATAATGACTATATTCAGTTGATGGTAAAGAAATAAGTAAAACTGTGTCTAGAGGATATTTAATTAGGTGGTTGTTGTAGAGTCGCTCAGTCGTGTCCAACTCTTTGCAACCCCATGGACTGCAGAATCAGCATAGACAAGTAGAAAGTGAAAAACTCCAGGGGTGTCCCAGTCTTAGGTGGGCCTTCATAGTTTTGTGAGATTTACCAACAGGAGCCCTACCAGGTTCTTACAGTGAAGGCTTAGAAAAATTCCCTTTTGATACTGGCAGAGGGAGAGGAAAAGCAGCTATTTTGAAAATGTCCAGAACATTCTGTTTTTCTTAAACCTGCCCTCAAAAGAACCTGTTTTGCTAGCCTAGCCTTTGGGTTTTGTCAGAGCCTAACTGATCTGGGGGAAGGGAGATACCCAATTCCAGCCTCCTCTCACCTTCCCCGTGGGTGAAGAGAAATACAAACTGCGGCACCCTCTGGCCAGCCTGTCCTATGGGGGTGGAGGTGGGGACAGTGAAAGTGGTAGTCCCTCACTTGTGTCCGACTCTTGGTGACCCCGTGAACGGTAACCAGCTAGACTCTTCAGTCTGTGGAATTTTCCAGGGAAGAATACAGGAGTGGCTTGCCATTTACTCCTCCAGGGATCAAACCTGGGTCTTCTGCATTGCAGGCAAATTTTTTTTCACCATCTGAGCCACAAGGAAAGAAGCACTTATAAATGTCACAGTCTCTATAAAAGGCAGAGGATTAAGAGATTGAGACTCAGGACTATGGGACATTTCCCCTCCCGCCTCCACATGTCACCACCACTTTAGGAACCTGTTTATCTCAGCTCTTTTTACTTGGTGCATTATGTTCAACTTTTAACAAAAAAGTGTATGAATCAACAACAATTTTATATTTCTATTATAAAATAGATCACCAAAAGAAATTTATATTTCTATTATCAGTTTAGTTCAGTTGCTCAGTCGTGTCCGACTCTTTGAGACCCCATGAATCACAGCACACCAGGCCTCCCTGTCCATCACCAACTCCTGGAGTTCCCTCAGACTCAGGTCCATCGAGTCAGTGATGCCATCCAGCCATCTCATCCTCTGTCATCCCCTTCTCCTCCTGCCCCCAATCCCTCCCAGCATCAGACTCTTTTCCAATGAGTCAACTCTTCACATGAGGTGGCCAAAGTACTGGAGTTTCAGCTTTAGCATCATTCCTTCCAAAGAAATCCCAGGGCTGATCTCCTTCAGAATGGACTGGTTGGATCTCCTTGCAGTCCAAGGGACTCTCAAGAGTCTTCTCCAACAATAAAGTTCCTATGTAGAATTTTTGGGTATCAGAGTAGAAGCTCTTCAACTCTACTGACCATAAGTTTATGATGTCAGCAGTTGTCTAAGTTGTAAGTAGAGTCTTGCCTATTATACTGTTCAATGGTCTGTAGCCTATTTATTGGGTTTGTAATTATTTTGATGTGATTTGCAGATTATATTACATATAATATTAGTGTCATTAAGGCTTAAAATAATAAAAACTTTAAATGTGTTAAAAGTTTCAGTAAAAACAGCAAATAATTATAATAGAAATAATATATAGAAATTATTAAAAAATTAGAAAGTGTGGAAAAACTGATGAGCATAAAAGTATATTTAATACAGTCATGATGCAGCAGGGTAATAATGACTATATTCAGTTGATGGTAAAGAAATAAGTAAATAAGTGCCTAGAGGATATTTAATTAGGTGGTGGTTGTTGAGTCGCTCAGTCGTGTCCGACTCTGCAACCCCATGGACTGCAGAATCAGCATAGACAAGTAGAAAGTGAAAAACTCCAGGGGTGTCCCAGTCTTAGGTGGACCTTCATAGTTTTGTGAGATTTACCAACAGGAGCCCTACCAGGTTCTTACAGTGAAGGCTTAGAAAAATTCTCTTTTGATACTGGCAGAGGGAAAGGAAAAGCAGCTGTTTTGAAAATGTCCAGAACATTCTGTTTTTCTTAAACCTGCCCTCAAAAGAACCTGTTTTGCTAGCCTAGCCTGTGGGTTTTGTCAGAGCCTAACTGATCTGGGGGAAGGGAGATACCCAATTCCAGCCTCCTCTCACCTTCCCGGTGGGTGAAGAAAAATACAAACTGCGGGACCCTCTGGCCAGCCTGTCCTATGGGGGTGGAGGTGGGGACAGTGAAAGTGTTAGTCCCTCAGTTGTGTCCGACTCTTGGTGACACCGTGAACGGTAACCAGCTAGACTCTTCAGTCCGTGGAATTTTCCAGGCAAGAATACAGGAGTGGCTTGCCATTTACTCCTCCAGGGATCAAACCCGGGTCTTCTGCATTGCAGGCAAATTTTTTTTCACCGTCTGAGCCACAAGGAAAGAAGCACTTATAAATGTCACTGTCTTTATAAAAGGCAGAGGATTAAGAGATTGAGACTCAGGACTATGGGACATTTCCCCTCCCGCCTCCACATGTCACCACCACTGTAGGAACCTGTTTATCTCAGCTCTTTTTACTTGGTGCATTATGTTCAACTTTTAACAAAAAATTACAAGGCATACTAAAAGCCAAAATTGATATGTATGAATCAACAACAATTTTATATTTCTATTATAAAATAGATCACCAAAAGAAATTTATATTTCTATTATCAGTTCAGTTCAGTTGCTCAGTCGTGTCTGACTCTTTGAGACCCCATGAATCACAGCAAGCCACGCCTCCCTGTCCATCACCAACTCCTGGAGTTCCCTCAAACTCATGTCCATCGAGTCAGTGATGCCATCCAGCCATCTCATCCTCTGTCGTCCCCTTCTCCTCCTGTCCCCAATCCCGCCCAGCATCAGAGTCTTTTCCAGTGAGTCAACTCTTTGCATGAGGTGGCCAAAGTACTGGAGTTTCAGCTTTAGCATCATTCCCTCCAAAGAAATCCCAGGGTTGATCATCTGGCACTGTTTCCACTGTTTCCCCATCTATTTCCCATGAAGTGATGGGACCAGATGCCATGATCTTCGTTTTCTGAATGTTGAGCTTTAAGCCAACTTTTTCACTCTCCTCTTTCACTTTCATCAAGAGGCTTTTTACTTCTTCTTCACTTTCTGCCATAAGGGTGGTGTCATCTGCATATCTGAGGTTATTGATATATCTTGTATTAGTATGCTGAGTTTGTTATAATTGATGAACCAATATTGACACATAATATTAATTAAAATCCATGGTTTACATGAGGGTTTACTCTTGGGTTGTATATTCCCTGGGTTTCAACAAATGTATAATGACATGTTTCTACCATTACTGTGTCATGAAAAGTAATTTCACTACTGAGAGCAGTCTTTACCCCCACTTTTACCCCACCTCTCTATCCTTCCCATGTCTCCCTGAACCCCTAGCTACCACTGATGTTCTCCCTGTCTCCATAGTTTTGCCTTTTCCAGAATGTCACATAGTTGCAGTCATCCAGTACATAGCCAGATTGGCTTCTTAGCAATATGCCTTTATGATTCTTCCATGTCTTTTCAGGGCTTAATAGCTCATTTCTTCTCATCACTAACTAACCTTCCTTTGAATTGATATACCACAGTTAGTTTGTCCATTTACATACTGGAGGACTTTTCAGTTGCTTTCAAGTTTTAACAGCTATTGAACACCTTGCATTTTAAGATTTAAACTTGAAAATTTTTCTTCATATCAGGTATATTCATTCCTAGGGTTACTGTAACAGAATATGCAAACTGGGTAGCTTAAAACAACAGAATTTTAACAAAGAAACATCTTTGGTTATAATATTTGGCTTTTTAGTCTCTGGTTCCAGAGTGATAGAAGTAAAGAGCATCTTTTGTTATTCATAATACACCCTCTTGGGTCACACCTGAGTTTGTGTTAATGAATAACTCTTGGAAAGCCCCTAAGGATGGGGGCTGGTTATCATGGGGAACCCACCTTTGATTATGTTTGGAACTTTCAGCCTCTTCCATCTCTGGGGAGGG
The DNA here is from genome assembly GCA_006410635.1 of Cephalophus harveyi. Lineage (NCBI taxonomy): Eukaryota > Metazoa > Chordata > Mammalia > Artiodactyla > Bovidae > Cephalophus > Cephalophus harveyi. Next base: position 75,472 of record SJYT01008054.1, read on the forward strand.
GGGAGAGGCTGGAGGTTTAGTTAATCACTAATGGCCATAATTCAGTCGATCTAGTAATGAAGCCTCCATAAAGATACCCTGACTGAAGGGTTTAGAGATCTTCCAGATTGGTGCACACTTTAAGAGTATGGAAATTTCAAGGTGTGGAAATCCCACACAGCCTTATACCACATACTGGTATCTAAGTGCTGTCCTTCATAAAAATTTGGCAAATGTAGGTAAGATGTTTCCCTAAGTTTTGTGAGCCATTTTAGTAAATTACTGAACTGAAGAAGAGCTTGTGGGAAACTTTGATATATGAATGTTTGGCCAGAAGTACAGATGACAGTCTAGGGTTTGAGATTGGTGCTTGAGGTGTAGGAGCGGTCTTGTGGAACTAAGCCCTTACAATGTGTGACCTGCACTAACCACCGGTGATAGTGTAGTACCTGAGTTGTAGGATACCCAGGTGGTATCTGCCAAGAACTGGAGATTTCCTTGGTATGGAAAAACCCACATATCTAGTGTCAGAAGTGTTGAGAGAGAGGATAGAAAAAAAAATTTTTTTTTTTTCCTTTTAGGAGGCTCGTAATCTGAAATCAAGGTGTTGGGAGGGTGGTTACTTCTGAGGGCTCAGAGGTTCTCAGAGCCCTCACAATCTATTCCATACCTCTTTTCTAGTTGCTAGGGAAGACCCATGATTCTTGGTGTTCCTTGGCTTGTAGATCCATCACACTAATCTCTGCCTCCTCCTTCACATGACATTGTCCATGTGTCTTCTGTATTTTCATAGGGATGCCATCCTACATACATGGCGGTCATACTGGATTAGGGGTCCACCCTATCCAGTATATCCTCATTGAACTAACTGCATCCACACTGACCGTATTTCCAAATAAGGTCACGTTCCCAGGTGCCATCAGTTAGTACCTCTCCCTGTCTTTAAATAACCTGTAGCTTGAAGTGATGCTTTCCAGCCTGCTCCTGTGTGCATACTCTCTCTTTTTTTTGTCATTGTTGAATCATTGATGATGATGTAATATTATCCAGCTCTTACTAATTGTGGTTTCAGCTGAAAACCAAATTTTCCTTGGCAGTGTTATAAAAAAGGGCTTCCTTGTGCTTGAATTTGGATGTATTTTCAAATATATAACCAATAAGATACATCCCAGATGCCAGTGTGTGGCTCTACCCTGCTCAGATTGGTTTTTATGGTTCATTTGTGTACTTTGTGGTTTGTCAAGTATAAAAAATAACAATAAAGTGAAATTGATGTGAAATGATTTTTTCCTAGAATTATCCAACGAAGGATGTTTATTCTTATTATTATTTACTGTTTTAGTACATAAAGAAACTGTGAAAGATAGTTTATAACTTCTACAGACTCATTTTCCCCTTTTAGGTGGTTATAATTTAGTGTTTTGCAGATTTCAGAAAGAATTCTTTTCCTGTTTTTCTGTTATCTGACATTCCATGTGAAAACTGACCCCTAAGCTTGCCAATTTCCAGATCATCGTTATAGACAAGGTTTCTGAATTTCCTTTATAATAGTTTCCTAATCAGAGAGGAGAGAAAGGGAGGTTGGTTAGAGTCTCATGGAAAGTTACTGAGCACTCTGAAAATAGTTTGATAAAAAGACCATGGAAGAAGCATGCTTGGAGATAGGGCAAAAGTGAATTCTGTTTTAGGAATTAAAAAAGTTATAAATTTCAATCTATGTGGATTTTTTGGTTTGTTTGTTGTTTCCACCAGCAAGATTTTAATGTGTTCAATAGACTTTCTTTGAAAAGGGTTAAATATTATATTAACTGCTATTAAAGAACAGATTTTATGTAATCTTTATTGATAGTGGAATACAGAGGAGCCTGATGTGCTACAGTCTGTGGGGTTGCAGAGTCAGACACAGTTTAGCCACTGAACAACGACATCATCTATTGATATAGCCAGAGCTCCTGAGTCAAGTCAGCATCTAATGCAGCTGACCGGGAACAGATTGGCGAGCCAATTAGTGGCTTTGGTTCAGTAGGAGAACACATCTTATGTATTCCAGAGGGTGTCTCCTGAGGGGAATCTCTCTCTTCCTCTCATATCTGAGTGTTACTTAACTTTCTCTCTGCTGGAGATATTTGCATGTGAGTGCTGGCACGCCTGATCAGTCTGGCTTTGCTGTCTTAGTTTCTCTACTCTCATTTTACCAAGGTAGGACCCTTGTGTTTTTGAATTCTTTGTTTTGACCTTAACTCCTTTTTTCATTTAATCTGTGTTTCCTTTTTCATTACTGACATATCTGAAATGCAGTTCTCTTCAAGTAAAAATCATCATGCGTGATGAAATAATTGTTTGCATTATTTTGGATTATATTGTTTTATAAACCTAGGGTCAAATTTGATCACTTCTTCCAAAAATTTATCTCTTATCCCTCTTTATTTCTCTCATCATGGACTAATTTAGGATTTTGGTGTTTCTCTCCTATATTGTTATTGTCTCATCTTTATCATATCAGTTTTGTGCACCTCTTTGACCATGCTGTTTACCTCTGTCAGAGATCTGCCGTGGTTTTCCTTTAGATGACTGGTCAAGTTTAATATCCTTACTCTCCTTCCTTCATGTATTTTATTGTAAAAATTTCCAGACACATTACTGAGTTATATGAATTCTCTGTATGTTGAATATTAACCTCTTATCAATTAATATGATTTGCAAATATTTTCTCTCTTTTGGTAGGTTGTCTTTTATTTTGTTGATGGTTTCCCTTGTTGTGCAGAAGTCCTTAGTTTGATACAGTCCCACTTGTTTATTTCTTCTTTTGTTGCCTGTGTGTGTGTCAAATCCAAAAAAATCATTGCAAAGACTGATGTCACTGATGTCAAGGAGCTTGTCCTCTACATTTTCTTCTGGGAATTTTTTGCTTTCAGGTCTTAAATTCAAGTCTTTAATTCCTTTTGGGTTGATTCTTGTGTTTGGTGTAAGATAAAGCCCAATTTCACTCTTTTGCATTTGACTATCCAGTTTTCTCAGCACTATTTATTAAAGAGACTGTCTTTTCCTCATTGTATATTCTTGGCAACTTTGTGGTAAATTAATTGATCATATATTAGTGGGTTTATTTGTATGCTGTCTATCCCATAACTACATTTTCTTCTGGGAATTTTTTGCTTTCAGGTCTTAAATTCAAGTCTTTAATTCCTTTTGGGTTGATTCTTGTGTTTGGTGTAAGATAAAGCCCAATTTCACTCTTTTGCATTTGACTATCCAGTTTTCTCAGCACTATTTATTAAAGAGACTGTCTTTTCCTCATTGTATATTCTTGGCAACTTTGTGGTAAATTAATTGTTCATATATTAGTGGGTTTATTTGTATGCTATGTATCCCATTCTGTTGATCTATGTATTTTTCTAATGCCAATACCATACTGCTTTGATTACTATAGCTTTGTAATATAGTTTGAAATCAGGGAGTATGATGCCTCCACCTGTGTTCTTTCTCCAGATTTCTTTGGCTATTCAGGATCTTTTGTGGTTTCATACAAAAGATCTTTCTGTTGAAAAATGTCAGTGGAATTTTGATAGGGATTGTGTTGAGCTTTTTATTTTAATGGCAAAATTTACTTCATTTTATATTGTATATTCATGAAGAAATTATATTGGCTCTAGTTATTTTTAATAATCTTTTCCTTTAAATGATATTATATATTTAAAATTAAGTGGTTAATATACCTGTCCTATTATAGAATTTGAGTTTTCTGAATCTCACTGTATATTTACCTTTATCAGTGAGTTGTACATTTTCATATGTTTTCATGTTACTATTAGTGTCTTTTCATTTCAACTTGAACTCTTTTCAGCCTTTTTTTTGTAGGGCAGATCTAGTAGTGATGGTTTTGTGTGACAGACCTAACTTTTATTCATCTGAGAAAGTTTTTATTTCTTCTTCATTTCTGAAGGATACCTTTGTTACATAGAGTATTCTTAGCTGGTAGTGTCTTTCTTTGAATAAAAGAAGTGTGAAATATCATTCATTCCACTCTCTTCACCTGTAAGGTTTCTGATGGGAGATCTGCTGATGGCCTAATGGTTACAGTCTATCTTACTGGTGTTAGGATTTTCTGTTTGTCTTTGGTTTTCGCAAGTTTCATTATAATGTGTCTGAGAGATAATGAGGGGAATCTGTTAGCTTCATGAACTTGGATGTGCAGCCTTCTCTCCAGGTTTGGGAAGTTCTCAGGTATTATTATTATTTTTTTAAATGAGCTTTATTACCCCTTTCCTTTCTGTTCTCCTTCTGGAACTCTAATGATTCTGCTGTTTATTCTTGATGATGTCGTATAGATCATGTAGTTCCTTTTTATTCTTTTTCATTCTTTTTTCTTTGTTCTCCTCTGACAGAGTTATTTCAAAGTTCTGTCCACTCACCATGGATTCTGTCTTCTGCCTGTTCTGTTCTGCTGTTGATGCTTTCTCTTACATTCTTCATTTCATTCATTGAATTCTTTAGCTCCAGAATCTATGTGTAGTTCTTTTAATGATTTGTCTCTGTTTATTTCTCGTTTTGATCATGTATTGTTTTTCAGGTTTTGTAACATTGTGTCTTTATTTTCTTGTAGCTCATTGAGTTTCCTCAGATGGCTATTTTGAATTCTTTATAGGATCAATCACTTTTCTCTGTATCTTTGCCTTAAGTTGCTGGAGGATGATTATGATCTTTTGGAGTGTCAGGTTTCCCTTATTCTTCATGTCTCTTGTCATTTTACACTGCTGTTTTGGCACTTGAAGTAACAGTTAACCTCCTCTAATCTTTTACTAGCTGAGAGATACTTTTTGTTGGTCTGGTTTATGTTCTTGGGAAGGGTGATACTGGCAAAGGTCTTCCTACCCACTCTAATGTCCAAACTTGTATTTTTCTTGTTGTTCTGATGGGAGTGCTGGAACTTCTTTAGAAACCTGAACTTCCATAAAGGCTTTCTCATATGTGGGTATCTGCCCAGGTCCCGTGTTTTCCAGGTACTGCAGTTAAGAGGAGTTAGAGTCAGTTCACAGGCTCCTGCTGGCTCCACATCCTGTACCAGGTTCTTTCTGCTTGTTACACATTGCGCAGGTAGATGAGGCTCCTTCTAGGTCCTTCAGCGTATGATGCTGGGTTCCGTAGCTCCCATGAGGCATTTTTGTTCATTGTTAGATGCCAAATTTTAGATATTAAAGGGCAACAAAAACAAGAGATATCTTATGCTACCATGATGCTAACATCACTCCTCTTGCTGCTTTCTTTAGAACAGTAAGTTGCTTGCTATTCTGTAGCTAAGTCTAGGAGTTTAATAGTTCAAGAGTTAAATATATGGTTCCCATTATGACATCCTATCTCAAATATTAGTCCTTGTGTATTTTAGAGCAGAGGAATAAAGCACCATGTGAATAAGCCATTGTGACAAGAGACATTGCCAATTTATGTTGATACTTCTGTTAAGTGAATAAGTGTTTCTTACATTTTAATAGCACCTTGCAAGTCCCTTTATGATACAGTGATCTCATTTCATATTCACAAACTAGTAAGGTGGATATTAATATTACCTTAATAATATAAATGATGAAACTAAGACTTACAGTTGTATGGTGGCAGTAAATGTTTTTTGTTTTTCATTTTTGTGTGTGTGTGTGTTTTTTTTGACTGCAGGGTAGTTAGGATGTAAAACTTGTCTTCGCTGGATACCACAAATTTATAATACATATTTTAATTTTCATTCCCCCTTTTCAGCTTAATTACTGCCTCAAGTAATTTATTTTTCTTTTTTTCAAAAGCAGGACACATGCGCTATATTTTTGTTGACTTGGCATATCTGAGAATGACTTCCGTATTAGAGTGATCACAGACTTTTCCTTTAAGAATCCAATAACATTTTCTTATTGTTTTCTGGGATATAGTTTTACAGAGAAACCTGAAGATAGCTGGGTTTTGCTTTTGTATGTAAATTCTCCTTTAAAAAAATTTTGTCTATGTAGCCATAGTTTGTCTTTTCATTACAGTTCAAAAAGTTTTGCTAAGATGCACCCATATATGTCTCTGTTCATTGATTTTTTTTTTATTTGGAACATGGTAAACTAGTCTGATCAGCAAACATAGAATGCTGCTGCTGTTGCTGCTGCTGCTAAGTCGCTTCAGTCATGTCCGACTCTCTTTATTCAATTTCAAAAACATGTTCTTCAGTTACATGTTGGATTATTACTTTTAACCAATTTTAATTTTTTCCTTTAGGGAATAGAATTATTTTATTGGTTATCATCTTCCCTCATGATTTTTATGTCTGTTCTTTTCTACAAATTCTTAAGAGGACTTTCCATGTTTGCCCTCTACATAAGTGCTGCTTTCTGAATAATTCATTCAGTTCTTTATTAATACCAGCACAAGTTTTATTTCTGCTATTCCATTAAAATTTTTTGTAAGCAGTTCCTTGTTTTACCCATTTCTCTTAGTTTCTGTCTCTCCTTTCTGTTCCTGTTTCCTGAGGGGTATAGCTCATTTACTTTAGGTATGCAGATAGCTTACAGTTTGTTTCTACTAATGCTTATAGAAATTATTTTCAGAAGACTGCTGTTTTTTTTTTTTTTTTTTTTTTACCTTTGGGTTTGTCACGGATAGATTTGTTCAGAGTCAGTGTTTGCCAGTAAACAAAGCGTCTGGATTGCCCTTGGCCTGCCTTGTTCAGTTGTTTGAGTTTCTTTTTATGCCAGTATCTTGAGCTCTAAGTGAGTTGTTCATGTAAAACCTCCAGTGTATACCTGTTATTAAAAGTCTGTCATCTGGTGCAGATTTTCCAAACAGTGCTGTCCATCTTGCTTCTCTTCATTGTCTTGCTCTCTGACGTTCTAGTCAGAGAGTATGAGAGAGCCTATAGTTATTGACATGTACTACTGACATGCATTTCTCTGTGTCTTTTCTCACTTTGCAAAGCTTTACTTACGAAGATTATATCTCATCACGCACCCATGCCTCTGCCAGAACTGCCTTTGTCTCCACGCCTGTCTGCAGTGCACATATTTTCTGGGGATTGTAGCTTCCTACTGAATGCAGAAATATAGAAAGAGAGGAAATCATGAGGAACGACACTAACAACTATGAGAAGTAAATCTGTGCAGTAGAGAGCTAGTGTCCAGCTTTGTAAGTGACATGAATATTGAATTTCCAAATCAAGTGGTAGACAATGGGCACAGAATAAAGTATCTTCCCTTTATATGATCTTTCACATGTGCTTGATTTTTTCAGTATACTGTGTGCTGTTATCTGTGTCTTTTGTTTTCATAATTAGTAGAAATTCTTACCAGATTCTGGCAGTCTTGTTAGTCTAAATATTTTGCTATTATTATTGATGGAAAATACTTGTTAAGTATATTTTTGTGTCAACTCTAATATAAATACTTTGTGTATTAACTCATTTAATTTATAATAACCCTTTTGTGGAGTACTGTGATTATGACCATTTTATAGGTGTGGGAAATGAGGCATAAAGAAATTGAACACCTTGTCTAAGAGTACCTACGTAGCATGTAGCATAGTTAGAATTTGAAGCCAAGAAGTCTGTATATATTTGCATTGTGCAAGTTTTCATCCTGATTTTCTGTATCTTCATAGGCCCACCCTCTCTCCTTCCTTCCCTCCTTATCTCTCTTCCTTTTTGCTTACATTTCTTTTATGACTACATAAAAGATTATATCAGGAACTAGCAATGAGATACCATTAAAAATGTGACCTTTTTTGAGTTCTAGAATGTGGAATATTAAAAAAAGTATATATGTGTATATATATTTTAGTTCTTTAGGTATTGCTTTATGAAATTATTAAATTTTCAAAAGTGAATTTGTTCAGCTTGCAGATGTATTAAACAGAAGTAATTTGTTCTTTGTAGTTCTTCTTTTATTAACCTTGATGAGTGTTGGGCTGTGGCAGTGATGTTTAACCCTTTGTCTCATCCTCCCTAAGTGCACAACTTAAACTTGGGAATGACTTGATTATCAGTAAGAATTAGATTCATTGGATTAGTGCTGCTCAATTCAGGCACCACTAGACTGATGGCAGTTGAGCACTGGAAATGTGGCTGGTCTGGTTGAAATGTGCTAGAAGTATAAAACATACTCTGGATGTTGAAGGCTTAGTATGAGTAAAAGAATATAAAGTATCTTTTACTTAAAAATACTTATTGTATCTTGAAATGACTGTTTTTGAGTTTTTGGATTAAGTAAAATATTAAAACCAATTTTGACTTTCTTTTAACTTTTTTACTGTTAAAAGATAGTTAAAAATTATGTGTGTGCCTCGTATTTTATTTTTGTTGGGAATTCAAAAATGTGTGCACTATGGTGTCTCTTCCCACAGTCTGGGTAAGTGCCAGAGAGGGGCTCATGCCTGCAGACCTCTGACCTAGTTTCGATGGCCTGTGGAAGGTGACCTTCAAGGCAGTTGTAGTACCTTGTGTTTTCTTCCTTTGTACCTTCTTTTGAGGACTCTCAGTCTACTTTTTGGATGGAAGGAAATAAAAGTCAAACGCTATATAACCAAAAAAAAATTGAGAATCTTTTTTCTAGATGTTTTGGTTCTCAGTCTAATGAAACAAATCAAAGTTGAAGTAGAAGGTCTGAGTCTGCTCATAGAGACCACTGCTCGCCCACCTCCTACGAAGTTGATTTTGACAATCAAATGGCTAGTAGTGCCTCTTGCTCAGTATGGAACACAGATCGATTTGAGATCTCTTGACTTCAAAGTGTCTGTGGAATATATAGAGGAAGAGGAACATTAAGCAATTGGATGTATGGAACTGGAGTCCAAGAAAAATATTGGCTAACGATATAGACTGAAGTGAGGGAAGGCCATAGGTAAGGTATGAAATCAACAGGAATTGAGTAAAATGAGAAATGGGACAAACCTCTGAGGAATAAGTAAGGTTAAGAAAAGGGAATAGAAAGGTCATTGAAAAAGAGTGGCCAGAGAAGGAAGCGTTAGCCAGGAGAGTGTGCTCTCAAGGAGCAGGTAAGTGCGGGTAGTATCAGATGTAGCTAGGAAATAGAAATAAAGACTGAGAAATATCCATTGTCTTTAATAATGAGGAGGTTATTGGGGAGAAAGGGCTTCCCTGGTGGCTCAGATGGTAAAGCCTCTGCCTGCAATGTGGGAGACCCGGGTTTGATCCCTCGGTTGGGAAGATGCCCTAGAGAAGGAAATGGCAACCCATTCCAGTCCTCTTGCCTGGAAAATCCCATGGATGGAGGAGCCTGGTGGGCTACAGTGCATGGGGTCACAAAAGAGAACCGATCGACTTCACTTCCACTTTCTATTGGGTAGAAAGCAGGTTCCCTGCAAAAAGTTGGGTTAGGTGGCAAAGCCAGATTGCAGAAGGTTGAGGAACTGATTGAAAGTAAAGAATTGGAGACAGTGAAGGTTATTGTTTGGCAGTGAAAGAGGTGAAAGTTAAGGCTATTGAAAGGTCGTGGGGTATACTTAGCATAAAACAGTTGCATGTGCGCATGCATGCACTTGTGTGTGTGTGCATGTGTTCTGTGGGTTGTAAGTCCATTGGAAAACCATGATTCTGTATCTTTACATTCTTGGAATCCAGTGTAACACCCTTCATAAGGTAACTACTCAGTAAGTGTTGTTGATCTTTATTTTAATTTATTAAATATCTCTTTTTCAACAAGATTCTTTATCAACATCATTTCCAGATTCTCTAAACATTAAATCTACATAAAAGTTTGATTTTATGTAAGTCTTAATGCAGTAAGGCACTTGGATATGGCTGAAGGGAAAGAAAATGAGCTTTGTAGTCCACCAAAACTATAATTCAAATCTAGGTTCTGACACTTTTTAGCTATAGGATTTTTTATAAGATAATTGTTGCTTCTGGCCTCTTTTTCCTTATCTAGGAAATGAGGATAATGATACCTTCCCTTATAGGGCCATTGTAGGAGTCAATAAAAAACATAAAGTGTTTTGTGTAGTACCTTCTACAAAGTAGGCTCTCGGTAAATGTTTTGTAGAAAAATAGCAGCTTCGTGTGTTACACATGCCAACATTATAGTCTTTATAATTTGATTTAAAGTAGTAGTAGTATATGTGATATAATGCTATTACTTTAAATAAGACCAAGCATACTCAGTTGAAATTTTAAGTTAAAAATTAGCCTTTGAATAAAAAATTGTTTCTTTTCTTGCCCTCTCCTCTCTTTTCCAATCCAGGTCCTGAGGGAGTCTAACAAATTAGCAGAAATGGAAGAACCACCCTTGCTTCCAGGAGAAAATATTAAAGACATGGGTCTGTAATGGTATTTTTTGTCGAATTTCCTCCTCTGTGACTGTACAGACTATTCAGTGTTTCCAGTGTACAAAGAACAGGCTCACTGTGCAGACACCTCCTATTTGACAGACTCGTTCCTGACAGCCTTCCCAGCCTCCAGTGTGCTTTCGATCTAGACCTATTGACTGTGTTTGGATTTTGACTAATGGAAACATGCCATTGAGTTATATTTTGCTGCTTTTCTGGTTTGAAAGAAGGTGACTTATTTTAAAAACTGTTGTGGAATTCCATTACAGTAAATTTTATTAGTTTGAATTACTGCAGTTAGATAGTGGGTTGAATAGATAAAAAATTGAATTGTCACTTTGTACAAGTAATTTTTCTTGAAACACATTTTCTTTTTACTTCTTTATTTTTCCTCCTCTGAATAAATTTGTCAATTTTTGGATAAATAACTAGTTGAAGGCTGTCTCTTATACACATCTTTACATCCTTGTAAGTTTTTTATTTTGCAACTGGTAGTTTTTACTTCTTAATCCCCCTTACCTGTTTTGCTCCTTTCCCCACCCCTCTACCCCCTAATAACCCCTACTTTGTTGTCTGTATCTGAGTCTGTTCTGTTTTGTTATATTTATTCCTTTATTTTGTTTTTTGATTCTACATATAAGTGGAAATATATGGTGTTTGTCTTTCTATATGACAAATATAATATCCTCCAGGTCTGTTCATATTCTCACAAATGGCAAGATTTCATTCCTTTTTAGGTATTCATTAACAGAAGAATGGATAAAGAAGATGAAATATATACAGAATAACCATATGATCCAGCAGTTCTACTCCTGAGTGTATATCTGGGGGAAAAAAGCCTTAATTAAGAAAGATACACACACCCCAGTGTTCATAGCATTATTTACAGTTGTCAAGATATGGAAGTGAACTAAGTGTTCATCAGTAGATGATTAGATAAAGAAGATGTGGAGTGTTTGTGTGTATATATGGGAATGTTTGTGTGTGTATGACATGGAATACAACTCAGCCATAAAAAAGGATGAAATTTTGCCATTTATAGCAACGTGGATGAATATAGAGGTCATTATGCTAGATGAAGTCAGTCAGAGAGAGACAAATACTGTATGATATCACTTATATGTGGGATCTAAAAAGTAGAGCAAGCTAGTGAATATAACAACAAAAGTAGACTCACAAGTATAGAGAGCAAACCAGTGGTTACCAGTAGGGAGAGGGAAGGGGGAGGGGCGATGTAGGGGCAGGAGATTAAGACATACATGCTGTTGGGTATAAAATAACCTACAAGGATGTATTGTACAACACAGGGGATGTAACCATTATTTTATAATAACAATGAACAGAATACTACCTTTAAAAATTGTGAATCACCATGTTGTATACCTGTAACTTAACTGTAGAGTACAGTACTTACATATCACTTACAAAATGAAAGGGTTGTATGCTTGTATTCACAAAAGAACTCTAAAGAAATAGTGTAAGATGATTGAGAAAAAGATGTGGTATACACACATACACACACACATATGTACACAGTGGAATATTATACAGCTGTTAAAATACTCATCAGTCAGTTCAGTCAGTCAGTTCAGTCGCTCAGTCACATCCAACTCTTTGCGACCCCACGAATCGCAGCAAGCCAGGCCTTCCTGTTCATTACCATCTCTCAGAGTTCACTCAGCTTTTGAGAAATAAAGTAATGTGTAGGTGAATACAGTAAATGATTTCTTAGTCACCTTTCATTTTATCAATCATAATTTTAAAAGAACTTGAAAGTGATAGTCGCTCAGTCATGTCCGACTCTTTGCAATCCCATGGACTGTAGCCCACAGGCCACTCTGTCCATGGGACTCTCCAGACAAGAATACTGGGGTGGGTTGCCACTCCCTTCTTCAGGGGATCTTCCTGACCCGGGCATTGAACCTGCATCTCTTGCACCTCCTGCAATACGGGCAGATTCTTTACCGTCTGAGCCACTGGGGAAGTCTTAAGCTGAGGATCATTTACTTGTGTAAAAATAAGCAGGCCAGAGGGGACCTGTCCTCTGTGTTGTTGTTGCCTCTGGCACATTTAGTTCCTTCATGTTTAGCATTTCTCTTGTTACTTTTAACTCTTGGTTGATACTTGCCCATTCTTTTTTTTCCCCCCTACTCACTTCAGGTATCCTAAGTTCTCCTGAGCTACTTACTCAGTAAGGTGTTATGTATTATTACTACTTGATACTATATAATAATGATAATTCTCATTACTGAGTGCTTACCATCTGATTTAATCATCTTCACAATGACCTTCTGAGAAAGATGCTGATCCCATTTGGCAGATGAAGAAACTAAGGTGTAGGAAGACTGCCTGGCTAGTAAAGTTATATCTAGCACTGTGACAGTTTTTTTCCCTCTTCTAAGCCTAAAAGCATATGCTATTTCCACTATGATAAATGACCTTATAAAAGAGTTTCACGTTATCACTCAGTCTCTTTTGTTATCTTCTTTTTTAGATAGCAGCACTCCGTTTAGGACTTCATCCTTGGCTTATTTCCTTTCATTTAGGACTTCATCCTTGGCTTATTTCCTTTTCCTCTCTTATTTGTTCTTTTTGGTTGATGGTATCTAAGTTAGTAGCTTTACCTACCATGTATTTACTGATGACTCCAAAATTTGTTGCTTCTAATGTGAACCTCTGTCCTAATACAGATAAATGATGTCGGCATCTTAGACACATGGCCATGGGTATTCTATAGATACCCTTACACCCAACATATCCAAAACTGAAGTCATCACCTTTATGTCTAAATTTATTCCTTTTCTTCTTTCCATCAGTTAACATTAACACTGATTGTCCATTCACTCAAGGCAGAAATCTGGGAGTCATCTTCAGCTGCTCTTTTTTTCTGAGCTCTGACATTCTATCAGTTGCCAGATCCAGAGAAGTAATCTCCAAAAATTTATTGAGTGTTATCTTTTTCTCTCAATTTTCATGAGCCCTTGGTATAGTATTTATGTTGAATTTCAGGTACCTATGAGAAACTTTTAGGAGTTTGGGAAAGAGGTCAGGCTAGAAGTCATATTTTGGAATCATCAGAATATGGATATTGGTTGAAAATGAAAGTATGAAAACAACTCAGAGTGTACGGAGTAAAAACAGGGCCAAGAACATAGCTTTAGTAGGCATTTTACAATTATATGGTAGAAGAAGAACCAGTGAGGAGGAAGTTAAGAAGGAATGAAGAGAATGTGATACAGTATAAATTAGAGTGATCCAGACTATATACTTTGTCCAAATAATTGCTTTACTTTCCCACGTCTGTGTTTTAGGTTCTTCTCTTTACTGAATGCTGTATTAGCATCTCTACCCATCTAAAGGGTATTAACCTTTGGGGTACAGCTCTCTTGCTTGTGTTCCTTGAACCTTCTCTGATCCCATAGCTTAGTGGACTTTCCTTCTTTATATTGCTTAGAGTGTGTTTTTGTGCCTCTCTGCACAGATTGTGTGCTCTCATGCATTATATTTATGTGCATATACTTTTCACCCTTATAGATACGTGTTCTCAAAATCATTTTCGTCTACCCCGTAGAAACTATTATGGATTCTTTGTGAGCTTAGGGAAAATTTGAGAAGCTCAGTAAATCTAAGCTCTTTCGGCATCTGGCAGTATTAGTTGCAAATTGCAACTAATTAGTTGCAAATTTATCTAAATTGCAAAATTTAGATAAATAC